>CM040403.1:91686740-92166740 GCA_022702515.1 Ilyophis sp. 1 JC-2022 | reverse complement strand
CTTATTAAATGTTAGTATGATTCAGTAAGAAAAATGTCCAACTTTAAGTTTTCAGAACATGGGTGTTCTTAGACTACTTATTTAAATGCATTTATAAAATGTAGCCTATAAGTGGGTGATTGGGTAATGAGCAATGTAATTTTAATGCAACTTGTTTTTAGTTCAACTTGATTTGTTCTCAGTTTAGGCACTGTATGATATTTCATTTTTAAGTGAAGCCACATATAATGGCTTAACGTTTCAGAATTGATTTTGAGATAGGCTAGCATAAGCAGATGTTAATCGGTTTTCCAATGAAATGGAATATAGTTTTAAAAATAGTCCTATAGGCCTATGTAGGTTACTTCCAGTGTGTAGCAACTGATAGTGCATGCTAAACCATCTCTCGTTTACCCATTTCCTTCGACACAAGTAAGTAAACCCACACACACAACAAATTCGTATGAATTATTGAAATATGCTGATCGGTTTATTCACTTTATTTTTTCCCGATATCACGACCTTATGCAAAATAACCATGGATACAAATAGCACGTCCATACATATAAGGAATCCACCACATCTGCCAAGTATTACGATTATAAACATTTTACTTGACCATTAGGCACGTGTTTGTATGCTTTGCAATAGACTACGCCCACGTGTGAGAAAATGGAAAACTCGACTTTAATTGCCAAGATTGAGTGTATGGTAATCTATTGCTGCTACATTTCACACTAAACTATGTTCATTCCCGATGCTACAAAGTCGTCGAATATGAGTCTTAAGCTTTCTGTGACCTTCGAATTTAGGAATTTAGGAGACACCGTTTGACAAAACAACTTGCAGCAGTCGCATTTCACATCACTAAAAACACTACTATAGCTAGAGGTATAGGCTAGGCGTCAGTGCCATCGTAATGACGCATTATTTGCATTAGTTGTCGGTAGCCTGACATGCTACTAAGTTTAGAGCACAGAAAGATTTGTGGAGGTGCTGACATTGTCTATGCAGCCGTGTTCCCTTGACGTGTCGCTAAATGGGGTCATACCAATTAGTTGTTTGCGACCGGGTAGACTTCTCACTGGGGCTTTCCCACTATGCCACCGTTATTCCCTTGTGGTTTTAAAAACGGAAAATAAAGACGTTCACTCGTGAAAAGTGGCAGTTTGTAAATATGAACCAAAACAACAAACAAGCCCACCTCTTTTCCATTTTCGAGAAGTTTTGTGACTTGACATTTCACCCTAAAGTTATATGTGCATGTGTGTGCATTTATATATAAAATTGTATATTTTATACGTTGATCTTATGCAGAATGTTACAGTTAATAATGAACAATGGTTGTAAAATGTCATTAGAATCAAATCAGGCGTGTATACACAAAAAAACAGATGCATATAGACGTACAGATACACGCACATACGCACACAATGGCTTGGATTAATATTCGCTTTTGATCTGATAGATAGATGGATGAGTTATTTCCAGTCATTATTACATAAAATGCTTCACAATGTGGTATAGTTTCATACATCTGGCCTTTAGGTATAGGCCTATATGTGGGAGCTGAGAAAAAAGTATTGTCATTCCCTGATTTAATCTATTAACTTGGGTAGTAGTTTATTTACATGTCAAGTAAGAAAGCAGCTTGCAGACATCTGTTCTTTTAATTGCAGCTCATCAGAATAATAAATGATAATATCTGGTAGTGAAGCATTTGCTGGGAGCGCTCAGATAATACTGCGTATATTGTTTATATTTAAGAACATTATAGGACATGTATAATGCATATGGCAGAGATACATTTTGTTTACGATACAGCCAATTAGGCTATTTGTTGTCATTGAGCGTATTTATTTGGTGTTGCAGGGTGCATGCTAAAGCTAAAAGCAATATGCATATTAAAATAATTAATTGACATGCGAAAAGCGTTGAGTTTTGTATTGGTTATTTGATCTTGAGAAACAGTCCCCTTAAGTGACAGCTTAGACATTTGTGAAATGTTTCACTTTCATCTGGATATAATAGGTGAACATGACAATACATGTAGCCTATATCACATGTTTAAAATAGTAGTAGTATTTTCTCTTTTTCATCTAAAAAAGTATACTTGAACATATTCTTCTTCTTCTTCTTCTTTTTCTTCTTATTATTAATATATTGTTTAATTTATTTTATGTATTTACTTCGTTTTTTTGGGAGGGGAGGGGGTTGACTTAAAAACAAATATGTTCCATGTCAACTCTGATTCTGAAATAGTTCGCTGAAGGATAAACCATAACATGGTATTTGTAAAAGCTTAATTATTATGCAACGTATTAAGTCATCTTGCACACGATTCATGTCACATTTGAATACGACAAACTAATTAAAATATGTTGAGGGAAACCTATTTCCAATTAACATAATCATTGACCTCATTAATATTGTGCATTGAACCAAGAAAGGAAACTTTTCCCCCTATTTTGTAATTAGATACTGAATCAATTTTTTTTTTGTATCCTCGAATCTTTGCATTTATACACACGAGAAAACAAGCTGCAGAATATATATATCCTGAACGCTTGCTTTTAGTAGTGATGTTTTTTATGGGAGATCATTCTATCCGTTGTATTATATGAAATTTGTCCTTAGGTTATTTGTAAATGTATATATACTTATATAAAAGTAAAGGAATATATGAGGTAAACTGCAGCGTGTTGGGGAAATTTGGATTATAATAATAACAATATTTATAATGTAATGCATGAATACAATGACAGTGGGGTATGAAATCACTATCTGAAAGTATTCTTCACTCCACCTGTTTGGGTTTGCAACTTAAACGAAGCAAGTTGGTGCATTAAGGTTTGATGACCCTGCAGTCGGAGGTCACTGAGCACGTTTAGTATTGGGCCATAGCGGATGTGAAAGTGCTTTACAATAGCACGTGGGGTTGTGGGGGGGAGGGGGCTCATAAGGGGGACTTACAGCTGCTTGAGAACTGACCCAGAGCCACAGCATTGTGTGTATGTGTGCATGTGTGCGTATACGTGTGTGTGTATGTGTGTGTGTATTGAACTGCAGGTTACACACATGGGCATTCACAGTGCCCAGAAAATAAGTATTTTTTTTAAACTAGATGGCAGTTTAATGATAAGGAAGAAAGACAAGACGCTGCTTTGTTTGACTGGAAATATTCTTATTTTTATCTAATCACTAGTCTTGGAAAAAATAGACAGTCGTTAGAAATTTTGTACAATCAGATGTATCTTCCAAGATTAAGAAGTTTAAGGTGTCAATTATAAACCAAGGTTTGATTAACAGTATTGATACAGTAGGCCTGTATTTTCACTGAAGATGATCCAGAATATGTAGAGCTCACATTATTTTTTCAGCTTGTATACCAGAATGTATACTGTGTAACTCAGTAAGGGTGGGGTGGGGAATAAAATCCTCATGAACAGCTTTGACAGCACAGGGCAGCGGATGGGTATTGCATCTAAACTTGCCATTTAAAAGTCATGGTTTTGGGTGTACTTTTTTGCATAACTACAAGGCTACAAAGACAATCAAAGACACAATAGCATTGCTTCTTCTGAAACCTGTATTCAACTGTTCATTACTGAAAGAATAAATCATACACTTAGATTGAAGTACCCTCCTTGTGTACCTCCAGATGTCTTTAATTGTATAAACTGGGTGGTTATTTGGAAAAGGTAAGTGGGAAAAATAACAACAATAAATATAAAAATACTTACTGCATGTGTAAACCAATGACAGGATACTCATTTAATTTTGATAGCATTGATGTTCCGATCCTGAAGAGATTGTTTGCATGATGTATAGGTCTATTGTGGTGGAATCATGTTATTGTTGTACAAAGAGGTGTCTTTCTTTTTGAAATGGTCAAATTCAAAGCACAAGCCACCTTGCATAAAGCTAAATGGTTTCATGATACTGTATGTGGAATTGGAAAGCCCTTTGGAGGCAAAATGGTTTCTCTCTGCCAGTACACCATGTTGAAACGGAATACATTTCTTTACCTGCCACATACAGACACACTCACACAGGCACTTACCATGGACACACATATGTGCGCGCACACACACACACACACACACACACACACACACAGTTTTTAGTGAAGTCACTTATTGTGGTGAACAGACACTGGGGGCTTGGCCGGACCACAATATGAAATCTCCTCTTTTTTTCCTGGCAGATTAGCTGCCATCTTGGAGGCAGCTCTTCTTCTTGCAAACAAAGCTGTTTCTTCAACAGATACTGCATAATGAACAGCTGTACATTTGAAGAGGGGAAAATAAACTATTGGATGGTATATTTGAGGAGTTGTCATTTGTCATAAGTTGAAAGCTTGTCAATGTTTAGCCAAACTGGCTGTGGTTGTTCACCCTTAAATGAATTATGCATGCGCTATATATATGAAAGCAGTAGGGTTGAGCTGTGATCAGAGTAAGAGAGAGAACTAACAAAAAGTGTCAAAAAACTTTGACAAATAAAAACATAAGTAATATAACAAAACACACACACACACACACACACACACGCACACATGTGGTTATACTTCAAGTCATATTACCAGAAGCTCATAAAGCACTTTAATATAAAAATAAACCTTTAAGTAGCCTAATGACTTGTACGTGCAGTTACAAAGCAACACTTTTAAACCTTCAGTGTTCCTCGGGCTGCCATTCCAATTCAGTAAGCATTTGCAATTGTTCCCTTGCACCACACTTCATTTTTAAAAATCTCCTCACGAGTTGGAGTGTTCATCTGTCTACCAGACCTGAACGTAGGTCTTAGGACTAGATCTTAAAGGGATAGATCACCCATTTTGAAAATTTTTATATTGTTTTACTTATCCCCAAAATTGTATGTAAAACTGTAGTGATGCTGTCCTGGTCTCAGCGTTGTAGCTAAAATAGGCCAAACCTGAATTGGAACAATGCTAATAATTAGCATCTTGCCATTGGATTTAATTGCCCCCCGGCTAACTTTTGTTTAAATAACCGCCTACATACACTCAAATAAGGCTTAACAACAGCTTTACAAGTGTCGTTGTTGGAAACGAAAATGAACATATGATTACGGAGTGCAATATTTTCACTCAAATTACTGTATATGATTATGTCTGTTTAGATTTGAGTTATGAATATCTGGTAAGAGGGCCAGTAACTTTTAGTATCACTCCGTGCGAGAAGAACGTTGTGGCAAGCCGCAAGCCACCTAGGAACAGCACACTGCTGCACAAAGTTGGTCTACCCTTGCCGAAAAATGTTTTGGACAACTGACAACTTTTCCATACGCAGCATGTAAAATGTATACTAAATACCATCAAACTAAACCATTGTTTATTTAACAATTTCAGTAGATTTAGGCGATTTAGATTGACCCTTCACTAAGCCCCACCCACCTTAGTAACTGTTGCTATGTCCGTCAAGCTTTGTGTCCGTCAAAGCAAACATGATGGCGTGCTCAACCATGAAAGTATAGGCTACTGCTCGTTTGGACCTGGCTTCCCACAAACAAATTGCGGGAATAACATGTTTCTTGGAGAACAGTGATTTTCTTGTGATTTATTGTGTCCCGTTTTCGATAGAGCTAACAATAGCTATAACAGCTGACGTCCTTTATGGATAGCCAAAGCTAAAGGATGTGATTAACTTTGCATTGTTAGATCATTGAAAACAGTTGAAATAGATTTTTATTTTGATATATTTTAAGTCAATTGGCTACCATTGTGTAGCTATAGTTTATTTTTTCAGGTTATGGTAGCTATTAACACCAACTTCAGCCCTGGTCATAATTTCCATCACAGAGCAAATATAATGTTAGATGTGCTTCGTCATCTTCGAGGGGTCATCTTTTTTCTTGTTTTATTTGGGTTTTGGAAACGGGAAAAAAATCACATCCTCCTCCAAACTCTTGGATAAGGAGTGTCAGTTTTGCAGGTTTCCCAATCTCACCGTTTGACCATGATGACAAGCTAACCTACAATAGGAAAGCATGACGGAGGTCCACTACCTAGTAACGGTTGCTAGGCTATGATTGGACTATCGCCGCTTGGAGGAGGGGTTTAGCAAAGGGTAAATTAAATCCAATGGCAAGATGCTAGTTAGCATTGTTCCAATTCAAGGTTTAGCCAATTTTAGCTACAACAGTGAGACCAGGACAGCATCACTACATCCTTACATACTATTTTGGGGGTAAGTAAAACAATAGAATTTTTTTCAAAATGGTTGAACTATCCCTTTAAGGCATAGATGATATTGTGATCGGACCCTTGAAGAGGATACTTGACAAGAACTGCTTCAGAATATAGCCTACTTAACAGTGTTAATTAATCATTTATAAGCTTTCTAAGTCACACTGAAGAAGGTAATCCACTAAGTGAATAAATAATGCAATTGAAACCATACAAAATTAAATAAGTGGTTAATTCCTGTGTGATTTTCTATCTGATAAATTGATTTCTACAAATCACTATCCTTAACAGGTGCAATTTGTCATTTTCATGTCCACATGAACTAATTAATCATTTTATGTGAAAATAGCCTTTATACTGAATGACTTTCCATGCCATGGCCTCAAATAATCCACCAAGAACAAATGCAACTAACAAAAGCCATATTTACACAGCAGGGATTTTTTTCTTCTAGAGACAGGTCTGAAATGATAATAATGTTTTATTTACAGTGGCTTGAGAAAGTATTCATACCACATTGATTATTTTTCATTTTGTTGTGTTGCAAAGTCAATATAAAACATATTTACATGGGATTTTTCTCTACTCCTGTAGAAGAATCTTTTTATAATGTGCAAATTAAATAAAGTATTTACATATCTTCAGGATTATATTATAAATAAAAAACTGAAATATAATTTACATTTCCATAAGTATTCACACCCTTTGCTTTAATGTATTTTTAAAGTATCATATTTAATATTTGGTGGCATATCCTTTGCACGCTGTTACTTCCTGAAGTCTGTGACCCATCAACATAAAAAGACTCTCGATATCTTATTTTCAGGTACTGTTACAAGCGATACTATAACCTCTCTGCATTTGAATGGATCTCTATGGGAATTGGGGAGTGAGACGAGATTCAGTTGTAAATTAGACTGGTACAGTATGGAACACATGGCTAGCTAAATGGCTGTAAGTCATCAAGGGTCTGTGCTATTGAACAAGCCCCAAACCATCACTCTGTTGCCAGATATGGAGTAGATGTGGATGGATCACTGCAAAGGTTATTTCTCCTGACTCATTTTCCTATAGAACTCTATGGGGGAAAAAGTCATGGAAAAAAACCCTTAATGTGATCCATCCACATCTACTCCATATCTGGCTGCAGAGTGATGGTTTGGGGCTTGTTTCATACCTTAGACTCTTGATGACTTACCACCATTTAGCCAGTTATGTGTTACATACTGTACCAGCGTAATTTATATCCGAATCTAGTCTCACCCCCCAATTCCCATAGAGATTCATTCAAATGCAGAGAGGTTATAGTATCGCTTGTAACAGTACCTGAAAATAAAATATCGGGAGTCTTTTGTTGTTGATGGGTCACAGACTTAAGGAAGTAACAGCATGCAAAGAATATGTGACCAAATATTAAATATGATACTTTAAAAATACATTAAAGCAAAGGGTGTAAATACTTATGTAAATGTAATATTTCAGTTTATTTTTGGATATAATTCTGAAGATATCTAAATACTTTATTTAATTTGCACATTATAGATAATTACTTCTACAGGAGTAGAAAAAATCCCATGTAAATATGTTTTAATTTGACTTTGCAACACAACAAAATGAGAAATAATCAATGGGGTATGAAAACTTTCTCAAGCCATTGTATGTGGTACATGGTGGTATGGTATGAATCTACTTTTAGCTGTTGTTGCACCTCTTTGGGGCATTCTGAATTGTCTGTATGCTACTGAAACGTAAAGGACCACATCGATATTTTGGACGTTAAAGCCCATTTACGAAACTTTGTGTAGGCTACTTCCCATTGCTGCAAACCAATTCGCAAAAAAAAGAACAGCATCAACAACAAATTTTTGAATTTGTTTTTCCTACCTTCTAGGCAGCCATCGGTTTCCTTTAATTACCGTACGGTATGAAAATCTAGCAGAAACTTGAACTAGCAGAGACTTCACCATCGTGAAAATAGCGTCTTTCTTTTATTTTTTTTATTTTTGATCAACGTTCGTTGCATAATAACACATTTTAAAGTGCGGATTGATTTGGCAACTACAGCACAAACATATATTTCTCCGGCAGAAAGTTCATTACAAACGAAATTTGGACATCCAAGACTTCTTAACCCCGAGGTGATTGTTACCAGGAAAAGCAGATCATTTTAAGATGGGTTTATTACCTGACTGTTTGAATTATTTAAAAAAAAATTGGGTAATTACTCAAAAATCTAAAAAGCTGTTATATGATTTGCAGATTGGTTTGGGGCAATGTAAAGTACACAAAATGTGTAGTAAATGGACTTTAACATTCAAAATATCAGTGTGGTCCTTTAAATCTTAACTGTAAAATAAATACAATATGGTTCCAAGCTTTCCTTTATCATGCAGTTTTCAAATAGCTACTGTAAGTGTAAACATTATTTAAATTTGAGGACACCAATATCAGTTTTCAGATTTGTGAATTTTTCTGAATGACAGATCAGTATTTTAATACTTATATAGCCATTTTATAAACTAAACATGTAATACAATAATATTGTACTACAAATGAAAAAATGAAGAATTGACCTTAATTTTTTGGTTATATCTATTTATATCTATTTATGTTAGGCATACAAGTTAGATTACTCTGCCGGCCATGAACCTGCTTCAGGTTAACACTGGTTCACACAAAAAATGTCTGTATGTTTCAATATGCTTTGGCATGGTTTGTATTCACGTTATCACAGTAGGAATGTATTGCAGGTTTGCAGTTAACAGGATGGGGAATAGAATACAGAATGGTCATCACACTCATTATCTTATCAGAGGCTGACTGAAATTAGTAGGGCACTATTTGTAGTCATCAGGTTTTATATTTTGCCTTACAAAAGTTAGTTGGATGTACTTAACGGCATTCAAACACAAGGTCTTTCCTAAGCGGGTTGAAAGATTCAAATATGAAACTTTGCATCCAGCCGAAGGTGGTCTACTTTGAAACATTTCTTGTATTTTTGTCTCTTGTCTCAGTTTCTTTAGATTATTGAACTCTTATCATTGTAATCTCATGCACTGATTCATTCTGTTTTTATCATTTCATCTCATGCTATACACTGGATAATAGAGCCTTTTAATTATTATGGACATGTGTACTGTTGTCATTACCTGCCATTACATGAGCTGCAAATGCATACAGGTAAGACAGGTTTATTTAAATGATTAAGTGATATCCATCTTAGCAGCATTTTCTATTGGTCAGAAGTTCAGAACTCACCAACTTGCTAACCACACGGCTTCCTGTTTCATTGGGGAATAAAAAAGAGGTGACATATGTGTCCAATCCATGTATCATCAATCACAGTGGTAAAAGGCAAAGAATTAATAATTAAGAAGCTTAACATCACTGTAACAGTGGTGAATCCTGCCTGGTACAAACTCGGTTGCATCTTGGGGACATACCAACTGCAAATCTACCATCAGAGGCCACCTCCATGTCAAAAGGCTTTTGGAAAGGGTGCCAGAAACAACCCTCGATTGAGGGCAATCAAGACAAATAAGCATAGGGAAGAAAAACCGAGGCACTCGTCTATAGAATACGCTTAACAGAAGGCCTTTATTTCATGGTGCATTCCACTTAATTAATTATAAAAAGTCCAATATATTTCAGCAAAGCCTTTGTTTTCTTCCTCAATTGAACACCAGCAAGTACCAAGAGGTTTTGGCCAAAAACATGGCTTTGCAGCCAGGAAGATCAAACTGGAAATTAATATTTCAGAATTTTTTTTGACTCCAGACTTAAATCTGGTGAACGATTTGTGGTTTGGAATGAAGTGGGCATCCCAGAAACACAGAAGACCCCCCCCACCCACTTCTACACCTCTAACATGTTTATCAATGTAATAATATATATACAGTATATATAAATAAACACAATTAAAGATGACTCAGTAGTGGTGTCCTTGTGAAGGGAGGGTGCACAAAGTACTGAAAACAGGGGGTGTGAATATTTGTGAAGCATATATAGAAATATTTGAAAATATGCCCTACCTCAGTATTTTATTTATCTTTTTTGTTCATCTGTATCATGGGTGTGAATCATTTTGGAGGACATGGTAGTTAACTACTGTACATGTTTAATGCATATGTTATTTATGGGGCACAAATAATGAGTTATTTTCATAGCTTATAGCTTGAGGCTATTCAAACACTTTTTGCTTCTACCAAATGCTGAGCAGTCGGTTACAAGCATCAATTATGTGCGAAAGACTTTGACCTAGAGTGACCATGCACATAATTATACATGTGTTCATGTGTGCAAATCATGTTGGCATAATGCCATTGACTTAACAGAGAAGCCACCCTTGGAAAAAAGCTTAAGTTACATTACTTTAAGGTACGAATATGATGCAGTTTTTCTGTCAAACTTGCAAACAACAAAACAATCTTGAGAAATCTTCACAAAAGCACCGATACAAGAACAAAACTTCAAAATGATTAGCAAACAAAGGTAACAAAGTTTTATATGCATACTGGATTGTGAGTTCACTTTAAAATATTTTAATATTAGTTTCATTGTTGTAGGATGGCATAGTTTATTTTGGTGTAAGATGTGTTGCATTCCATAGTATTTACACATGAATATATTAATATATTCATTATTGCTAAATAATTTACAGCTTTCTACCCTTTTATTTATTACTTTATATAAACACATAAATAACAGTCAAAAGCTGAAAGATATTTACTTGGCAAAGAGTTCAGTATTTAATTATAAATTAATGATATTAGGAATATGATTTTGTTTCTGGTCCATCTATTCATTTTGTCCTTAACTTTGAGTAATTCATTTGAATAAGTGTAATATGATGTTTGGGGAGTTTCACAAATAAAAACCAAGTATTAGGTGTATTGCCAAGAAAAGTGGCCAAAATGTAGATGTCCCTAAATGGGCAGTCTAATAAATGCTGAAACAGAATACACAATATAATACAAGTTATTTATTATAGTAGGAAGTACCCTTATGGAAAAAGAATATACTGCAGTATATTATATCAAAATTATCGTCACAATATATTTAAAATATACTGCAGTATATTACATTTCCATAAGGGTACCTGTAACTGGATCTATGTTTATTAAGACATACTAGAAGAGACTATCAAAGGAAACCAGCTTCACAATCACGTAGAAATGCAGCAGTTCTTACATGGGAAAAATACAGCGTTAAACAAGCAATCCATGCATATCAGCGCCGCATGTATGAACGTACGTATGTTGCTCTGGATAACAGCATCTGCTAAACACCTAAATCTAAATGTATGTAAAGAATTGAATATTATCTGATTGCCTGGAAGCCAGGTGTGGCAAAATGTGGCCTGCATAGGATTAATTGTGTCAGTATGGAGCATTGCCATTGCTTAGTAGTTCAAAACACCTTGGCATGATTGATAATTATCAGCCCAAATGCTGTCCCTTAGTCCAGGTGGCTGCTATTTATTATGCCCCGTTCCTTTGCACCAATTAATTACTAATTGTTTTCAGCACCTGCATCGGCAAACCAGATTTTATTTCCTAGGTAAAAAAAAATAAAAGAGCATTTAACACTAAAGGTTCTGTTCCAACCATACAAAAGGATAGGCACACTATTTAAAACCTTATTTTAACCAGTCCTCTTTTAACCTGACCAACTGAGCTGCATACTATAGCTCATAGAAAGTTAATGATAAAAAGCAAGGTAGAACAGGTACACAACTAATGCTTACAATGATATTTTACTTGCAAGTGCTTTCCTGTGTGAATGCGTTTCCACCAAACCTGGGTCAAATAATTATGTCAAACGCTTTAACATTTTCTACACCAGTGAAATGCCTTCAGTCTACAAAATTCAGTCTACAAAACTGCTAGTTTCATAAACAGAACAGTTCTTTTTTGTTAGTAACATATTTTTTTGAGAATTCTCAGGAATCTTCAGATCTGTTTTAAAGATTTACTAAGAGCTAAATCATTTTAAATACTGTACCCAGTTCTGACGCACATCATCATCGTTTCTTCCTCACAGTTTATTTAGTTCCATGACAATGTAGTCTTCCTCACCATTATGAATTCAGCAATTACAAGAGAGTTTACTTTACTGCTGAAACAATGTGATGTAGGATTATTTTTCAGGATTGTACTGATTGGCCAGGTCCAGCGTCCATCATTTTGTCCAGGAAACACTCCAACATGCTGTCTAGAGAGATGAGCTTTCATTTGTCTGAGCTTTCAAGGGCATCACAGTCATGTGACTTTGTTGAATGTCACTGATTCCCTTTTTTTTTTTGCAAGATTTTTGTTTTTCATTTTTGATAATAAAATTTTAGTACAGTATTCCAGTTTTGTCTTGTGTGGAGATATTGAGTTAAATATAAGATCAGTTACATTTTGTTGCACTCCCCAGTAATACTTGTGACATTTATAATATTTGAGTCACTTCATTGGAAGGGAATGCAGTTATTCTGAAAAAGATTATATAAGAAGAAATATATCCATTCGAATCCCAGCCGAGGGCCTTTCTGTGTGGAGTTTGCATGTTTTCCCTGTGTCCGCGTGAGTTTCCTCCGGGTACTCCGGTTTCCTCCCACAGTCCAAAGACATGCAGGATAGGCAAAATGGAGACTCTAAATTGCCCGTGGGTATAATTGTGTGAGTGAACGGTGTGTGTGCCCTGCGATGGATTGGCGACCCATCCAGGGTGTATTTTTGCCTCTCCCCCAATGCATGCTTGGATAAGCTCCAGCCCTCCCCCTGCGACTCTTACCAAGAGTCAATAAGCGGGTTAGATAATGGATGGATAGATGGAATATGTCAGTGTTATGTTAAGGGGACAATTAATTGTCTTAAACTTCTGTAAATACCTCAAAATATCCTTTATTGCACACAAAAACTACCTGAGGCATTTAAAAACATAAACTAAAACTGAAATAATATCAAGAAAGCCCAGAAATGGACCCCAGTGATCATTCTGAATGTGGTAGCTGTCATCAAGGTGACTGAGTGATAGGGTGCAGCACCATTTTCTAAATGGCTATCACTGTGGGTGCCTTATTTACTATCAGAGTTTCTGAGTGGACAAAGAAATCCAATGTTAAAATTTGCCCAGAACCATTAAAGTGGAGCAGGGATTTCAACCTCCGCACTCACGTAAGATAGACGCTGAAGACAAGGCCTCAGAGAAAGTTTTTACTAATTTTTCATTTGATAGCCAAATACTACAGCTTATGTGTATTACGCATACAGCATATGCGCAGAGTATATATATACATATAAATATAAATACAAATATACATATAAAATAATAAAACATATGTATCCCTGCATTTTATGTTTACTTTGTTTCGATGTCGTTGTTTTTGTTTTTTTGATATAACAGTTGATAGAACTGGCATACACAAATTGAACAGGGAAAATAGAAATAGCGATATTTTTGTGTACACAACTTTTAAAGCCCAAAGACCATATTGTCAAACAGTTAGTTATTAGTAAGAGCCCAAAGCATTTAACTGTGTTAAGCGCAGCACAAGAGGTTTGGGCAGGATTTGTTCTTTTGATCCTCAAGTATTTTGAAACAAAGCTTTGGCACTGGGTTACTTTGGACAGTTTGCCCCAATACGTGATGGTGACTGTGAGAATGTAACGCAAACTTCTCACTCCCTAAATCCTGGGATTTCCAAAGCAACGACTGTGAACTGTATCAACTACATTAGTACCAACATTAAACCACCCACGTTCTATGCGGATTTAACCCAAGCCTACAGCGTTCCCCAAATGGCCTGGTGCATCCGATTTATGGTGTCCAGAACCAAAGTGAAAACCCTGTTACAGTGCCAACATTTACCCGCAAGTACCATTGTAATATGTCATATAGCCATCTCTGAAGTTTCTGAAAAACTGGCCTAGTTATGTTATTATTGTATTGATTCCTGTATAATCTATGTGTCAATTTAAAGTTAGCCTTTGAGTTGGTTCTCATAATTTAAATCTATGTGTATCTGTGTACCAGTCTCTTTCCCTTATAAATTTGATCCTGTGTCCACCAGAACAGGTTACACTTTTCATCTTGGTAATTAATGCCATGATATTATAATGTCACTACCTCATAAAGTAAATTAAAATAACATTATAAAGTCGGTTTGTGGGGAGTTAGTCTGAATACACATCCCTTGATTGATTTGATTCTTAAATGTCCAACCAGAGGATTAGTATCAGTCCTGTATGCACGGATGCTATATATGTTTAACATCTGATGATCTCCGGATCACAAAGGTATGGGAATCTGATTTGGAGACTGAGATGATCAATTGGGAAGTGGTATGGGGAAATATATTTAGTTCGTCCAAAAATCCCAATCACCAGCTTATTCATTTTAAATTGCGTCACAGAGCATATTTGACACCCTGTATAAGGTATTATAGTAAGCAAGCCCCAAGTCCCAACTGCAGTCTGTGTCCCAATGGAATTACAGGTACATTTAAACACATGGTATTGGATTGCTCTGGGGTTTACATATTTTTGAGTAATATAGTACCCATTCTGTCAAAGATAGTTCACTCGGGTATACCCTTTGAGCCGAGCGTACTCCTTCTTAATGACCATTCAAATATTCAGTTAAATGGGAAGCAACGTAAAGTTTTGCTTGTCGGGTTAACAACAGCAAAAAAACTTTACTTCAAATGGATTGTAAGGTATGATCTGATCTGTGACTTTTCATATAAATAAACATATTTGATTTTTAAAAAAGTTTACACGTGACTTAAAATATTAATATTTGGACTCAGACAAATCCTTCTCCAGTCAAATAGCCCTATTTGAGGTCTTCATAAAGAAAGATCAGTGGTCCTATTGTATTTCTTACAAACCAATGTAATAAATTACGCCCGACTTAGTGCTAAAGCAGTCGTCATGCTTATACTATGAATGCATCATACATTCAGTACATGGTAAATTCCTTATTTAATTATTGTGTTTATACTTAAAAAACACTTAAATATATGACAAGACAGTACATGGTGTAACTAGATGTGTTATAATCGAACCGAAAGGATCAAGCAGTCATAAATGTGTGGCAAATATTTTCTGACACGGGGCATAAAGTGACTGAAAAAAATAATAACATTTCCAGTCAAATTTCTGTAAAAGTGCTTTATATTCACATTTTTGAAAAATACTTTAAAGAACCAAATTTTGGTCTGCCTAGGAGCAGAAGTGCTTTATCGGTTCCTATTCACCTGTCTGCTCGACCTCCAACAAACTGTTCCTGATTTTAATATATAGGTATGTCCTTGCCAGTGTATGCTGTTTTGTTTAAGCAGCCTTTAATGGTTGGGCCTCCTCCACTAAACTTCAATGGACATCGCATACATGAAGGACAAATAAATAAAGTGGAAATGATGAGAATAAAAGTTTTTGAGGCTGTTGCATGAGAACGCGGTTGTAAATCATCAATCTTTGTCAGCATATGGGGTTTTTTTTAGAAGACAGGAGTGGCTATTACATGGAGAAGGGCTTCCCTAAATTAAATAAAGGCAAGTGTACAGGCCTTAGTGAGCAAGCAGGCGCCCTGGAGAGACATGCGGTGGGAATTCAATTACGCTTGGCCCGCCAGATTGTATTATCTACATTTTTATATATTTAACAGTTATATAAGCATGTATAAATGCAATTTCCATATATGCTGTCAAAATCAAATTTAAGTCCATTCCCCTGGAAGACAAAATGCAAGCAGTTTCTTTTTTTGGAGGGGGAGGGATAATGGGTTCAGCTGTAGTAAATATCTTGGAAAGATTGCACACAGCAATAATATACTTTTCACATGGAAAGAAATACCATGGGTCTCATAGCCTAGGAATGTTAAAAAGGCCTGAGATTGTGAAAAGTTGCTGTATTCATTTGTAGTCTAAATGTTTGCACTGAAATTGGGAGATTGTCTGGATTTTCTGAAGGAGCGTCTGATCTCAAGATACCAGACTTGTTTCCCTCTTAATATTCAGGCAGAAAGTCGTCTCAGGGCATCTGTATTCACTTACTGAATGCAATAAACATGCAAAAATATCACCCCTTTACCTCCTGTCATTTTCAAGACATATATATTCACATGAAGTCTAGAATACTCGCTGCAGAAAAATGGTATTCCCTTTCTTGTTTTGCTGTTGTCACAGCCAATGAAGTTATAGGCCACCATCCTACTTGTTTGGCCTGTTATTTCCTATCTGTGTACGTGTGCATTTCAGTGACTGAGGGAACTACAAACCCAAAATCCTCTAATTAGGGTTTATTTATATTCAGCCCTAAAGGATAATTCTTCTGAAATGGTGCTCTAACTGGCACTTTTGCACCTGGAAATGCTACTAAATTTATTATTCTGATAATAACTGCTTTATCACAATTACAATTGATAACCAGTCCTGTTTTTTTCTTGATACTGCCCAAATATAGCCCCAGGAAGAAGAAGATAGAAAAATATTTATATTTTGTTCTTTCCTTTCCTTCTGCTCACTCTTCTTTTTCAACTAGCTTTGTGGGATGCATTTAATGGCATTGAGGATGTTGGCATTAGTGCTTCCTGCGCATAGACACCTGGGGGATTTATGTTCTGCTTTTGATAGACAGAGTGCTGGGGGTATTTCACATCGCAGGATTACTGAGTTAGTTCAAATCTGGAACAGCTCTTTTTACTTCAGTCCATGATTTGGGAGGGTTCTGGGGTTTACTCAGTGGAGTTACCCAGCTAAATCAGTAATCCCGAAATACCCCCCTGAAAAGGGTTGGATTAATCCCAAACAAGACAAACAAACCATTGAGAATCATGATATAAAGTATTGTCTTGTGGTGTGCCTTCAGAAATTATCCCATAACTCACTGAACTGGAGTGCTAAGAGTGCTTTCAACAGTGTCCAAAATGAAATACATAATTAAAATATGAGTGAACAATATAATTATAGACATAGTACATAGTATTGCATGCACAACATGTTATTTACAATGTTAGATAAAATATACATTATGCAAATAATATAATGCTGGAATGAGAACATTTCAGATAATTGTATTACAATTGCTGTAGTATTTTTAAGTGTTTTTGAGGTATAAATATAAAAATCAGGTCAATGTGTAACGTATGTGTAATACCTCTTGACATAATTACAGCTCTTAGCATCCGATTGTGATTTGTTTTTACTAGCGGCAGGTTCTCTTCAGTAGGTCATTTTTTTTCTCAAAACAAGAAATGAATAAATCTAATCAGATGTCCGTGATGTCGCGTCATGGTGTGTCACAATGATGAAGCTACTGTGTAGTATTTTTATAATAATACAGTACACTGCAAAGATCTTGCTAAAGTAATAATTAACTGTAAGTGCTAATTAAGCTCAAGTAATCAATGCACATCTGTAAACATTTCAGGCAATTAGTGATTGCCACGGTTTCCAATGCAGTTTTATATGAGTTGTTCACCTTCAGCTGAGTCCAGAGCATAGAAGGCTAAGTGGGACTGCTGTATACTAGCGTCTTCTCCTCCACGCAGCAGAACATTCACGATAAATGTAAATGTAACACTAAGAGTGAATTTAGTCAGGGCCGCCGCGGTGGTACAGCGGTAAAGAGCGCTGACTTACAGTCAGCGCAGTTGTACTCCGAGGATCGGGGTTCGCGCCCCGGTCCTGCCATAGCCGAGCGTGGCCGGTGCCCTGTGGAAGCGACAATTGGCGGTCGCTTCCGGGTGGGGGGAGGGGCTCGGAGAGAACCGCTGCGCACAGTAGAACCCAGGGCGTGTCATGGTCAGGAGCTGCGCCCTGTAGAGGACGTAGTGCCCTCCCTAAATATACCGATTGACGGGGTTGTGCAGCGGTGGTTCTCTAGCGGTTGCTACACGGGGGGGAATTGAATTAGAATAGGGGTTCAATTGGCTACTAAATTGGGAGAAAAAGGGAAAAATCAGAAACAAATTTTTTTTTTTTTTAAAAGAGTGAATTTAGTCCCTGCTGGACATAAAGGGTTTAATTGTACTTTTAGCATTGATGTAAATCAGCATATCTGTCCACCTCCTGGAGAAAGAGAATCCTCATCAGCATAGAGCACATTTTTTAGGTTTATAAGGTGTGCAATGTGCTGCCGATGTAAACTTGTCTTTCAGATTTTCGATAAGACCGCCCAGCGAACATGCTCTATGTTCAGCGTGGTGTATAATCTGCAAGACTTGGCAACCCGGTGTTGCGCAACTCGCAAGCTTGGCAACTCAGCCCTGCATTAAATCCTTCCCTTCTGTCAAACATGGACTCTCAAATCACGGTCCCAGCGATACCAGTGACAACAGGGAAGCTTCACACAACTCAGAGACATGACTGTTTCAAGCAGGATTGCAGCCACTGATCCGAAACTTAAAATGCATGTCTGCTGCTTCCCTTTAATTGAAGAGTATGCTTGTATGTGTGCGTGCGAGAGTTTGTACTGTATGCGTGTGAGCATATATAAACCATCAACAAGATAGCTCTAGCCAACTGTGCAGATAGAAGATACATTTGCCAGAAGTTACAAACCTATTTCAACCAACCTAATGTACTTACCCCTTAACTACCTAAACCCCTTACCCTCACCCAATTTCATTCATTATTCATTCGAATCAATCATTATCCCAGCAATATTCAGGGGACTTTATCCAGTTGCTGCCATACCAAATATCATAATAGACAACATGGATTATGACTTTTGAGTTCTTGAAGGGATTTAGTCAATGTCTTCAGTCACATGTGTGTGTGTTTTTTCAAGGGCATAGAGAGAGAGAGAGAGAGAGAGAGAGAGATGAGGGAAGGGGGGGGGGGGGGGGGGCTTAGGTAGGTAGGAGCCAACTGGAAGGATCCACTAAAACTAAGAATTTGTTGCACCTGGACATAATTGTCATGCTGCTGTGCTGGGAGTTTCTATGGCAGCTAGAACAGCAATTTAGTTCAATAGAAAATGGTATCCAGTCGAGAAGTAGCATACTTCATTTTATGAAGTAACATAAGGAAAAGGGGAGCTAAAAACTTGGAGTATTTACTTGTGTCTTTTATACAAGCTGACCTTCTTAGCATTGGGAAGCAGCAGTTCTCCCACCACCCCCTCCCCCATCTCTCTGTCTCTCTCTCTCTCTCTCTCACTCTCTTTCTAAATATACTGTAAGTACAGTGCAGGCTGTAAATTTGGACATTGGCACATTTTTGTTGTTTTGGCTCTGTACTCCAGCACATTGGATTTAAAATGAAACAATATGAGGTTAAAGTGCAGACTGTCAGCTTTAATTTACGGGTATTCACATAGTCCAAGTCAATCACCCATCGTGAATGCAATTGAACACGTGTTTCACGAGATGAATACAAAACTGAAGGCAAAACGCCCCCGAAACAGGCCTACAGGAACTGTGGATGGCTGCAGTCCAGGCCTGGCAGAGCATCACCAGGGAAGATACCCAGAATCTGGCGACGTCTTTGGGTCACAGACTTCAGGCAGTCAACAAATGCAAAGGATTTGCAACCAAGTACTAAAAATTCAGACTTTATTTCAGATTATGTTAATTTATCCCATTATATTTGCTCCCCTAAAATGGGGGGACTATGCATTAAAAGGGCTGTAATTCCTACACGGATCACCTGCTATGGGTGTAAATACCCTCAAATTAAAGCTGACAGTCTGCAATTTAACCCCTTATTCATTGTTTCATTTCAAATCCAATGTGCTAGAGTACAGCGCCAAAACAACAAAAATTGTGTCACTGTCCAAATACTTTGGCATTTAACTATATACAACACTTTCAGTTCACAGAAGCATAGGGTACTGCCTGAATTAAAGTTTCTCAAAAAGTAATTTAAATGAAAACCCATAAATATATAAAAACTCTCTATCTGTAATATTTTTTATCTTGTTAAAAACAGTAAAAGACAGCCAAGCTTATGTTCCCAAATAAAGTTTCCACATTGACTTCCCTTATTTTGGTGAACATACAGCAAACACTAATTCATTACTGTATTCTTCATTTGCAAGACAAAATCACGTACATTGCGGACTATGAACACTCACAATAAAAGCATGTATGGAAAATTGTTTGTCATGATTTTGAAGATAACCAATCATATCATTGGTTTTGAAGACATCCCTGAATATATACTGAGACTGTTAGAACTGATGCAATTTACACCATAGTTCATATTACCTTGGAAAAAAGTAAAGGAGTAAACAATGACAAGATGACAACTGACTTAGCTCTCTCATCAAGGAATACATAACACGCAGTCCTATAAATTGCTTCACAACTCCTTCCAAGCATTCACGGTCCAAATAACTCACAGGCCATAAAATGTGTTTCAGAGTATTCTCAGAAATATGTATTATAATCCAGGCTAAACACAGATGTTGGTAAACCCCAATTAAGGATGCACTGTGCAAACTCCTCTGTCCTAAACCCCGCCCACTCACCTCCATTGAGGGCAAGAAACACTCTTGAGGCAGCACAGCAAGCAAAATGTCAAGTGAAGATAAAATGAAGATAACATTTTTAGGAACATGCATCTATGGATGGTAACAGTATTTAGGCAGCGTTATAATGATGAAATAAACACTTTTGAAATCGATGCCAAGACACATGACATCACTGTAATATGCAGAAGCCTCTACATATTATGATGCAGGGCAGTTCATGAAATGCCATTATCGCTGTTTTTGTACGAAGTTGAATGATGGGAGTATCTGTCATGTGATGTCATGTGTCTTGGGAGGTGAACACTTCAAGTAACACCTGTACTTTGGTCATTTTTAATGGCGTTGAGGACGGCATTAGTCGAAATATGTCCGCCTTGAAACTAAAATAAAATTACAATAGTTACAGTTATAAAGTTTAAATCTCTTGCTTGAATACTCATTGGAGTGCAGGCCTCATTGCGCCTTTTAAAATGTTGAAAGGTTGATCAATGTGCATTGTCCCTGTTAAATAAATTTACTGAACATAAAACTATTTTAATAAAAAACCTTTCCCAGTTGTTAGGATGACTGTGGTGACTGTATAGTGACAAAGTACGTAGCCACTTGTTGTTTGTGTCTCCAATGATCACTGTGGCATTGGCACTTTCATGATGTATAACTAGCTATCTGTCACAACTATTTCCAAAATAGTTATTTATTGCTTGTAAAATATTGTTTGTATATGATTAAAAAACATTTGAGGATTGGATCATACCAGATCATAAAAAAATAAGTTGATTATTGTGACAAAGGCTGTGCATTGTCATGCACTCCATGCTAGGTCAACTGCCATATCTGGGCAAGTACACATTTATTTTGGGTAAGTATATTTCTTACCAACTTTACTAACCAGGTAAGTGTAGAACAAAATGCAAAATTGAACCCTGATTTGTGTCCTATCCGCATTCAAAAGCATGCTTTATGGATTTATCAGTGCACAGCATGTTCACATTGTAGCAAGCAGATGCTCAGTGACAGATGGGCCACCTGTTCATTTTGGAACCAACTCTGGCACCATACCACCATTTCTGCGATACCATTGAGCTGGCCCTACCTTAACTGATGCACTGGCATGATGTCATCACACCAGACAGAGCAGCTGCACTGTGCCGTGACGTTTAGCAATCCATCATTACTGAATAGATATATGATTATGTAAATACATTTGAATAAACTTTTTCTCCTTTGTCAATGCACTGGCTTAACACGCAGAGCAATGCTGTAAGGTGTCGGGGAAAGTGGTATCAATGCTAAATGGGTGTTCCAAGAGCCGTCGTCCACCACACGTCATACACATCCACAAAGTTGACCATCAGATTTTGACGAAGTTCCAGTAAAATGGCGGCTGTGTAGTCATTAACTGAAGCTAAAATGTCATTAGATTATCCAATAATACAATTTGCACCCAACAATCAAAACCAAAGAGATGCAGGTACCCAGAATTATACAACAACAATATACTGAGAAAATAATCAGTAGATTGGAATATAAATTCTATACATAACACAATAATTATTAGGTTCACAAAGGACTTCATCCTCGAAAGACTTCCAAGAATTTCCCAGCGCTGTGACTTTTTTTTTTCTCAACAGCAATTTAATCTCCACAGATCCATCACGACGGTGATTTGTGGGAAATATACTGAAGAAGTGCTTGAACCGAGGTACAAAGCTCGGGAAAACGTATCCATATCTGCCACGTGCCTAGCGCACCTGCAGAAATGCCTGTGTGCAGGTTTGTGGGACACTGTCACTGGACTGGCACGCTGACATGTCGAGATTGCCCGGGAAACAGTCCTCTGGGCATGAGCATTTCTTAAGCACTTTATCAGATTCTGTTTTTAGAACGCTCCGATTACGAACCTCCTCTTCATCTATGACTTACACTCAGAAAGTAGCTACCCAACCTCCAACGTCACAGTCAACCACTCTTTCATAATCTGGACGCTCCTGAACATCATTCATTGTGTATATTTGCATGTGCAGCTGTTTTAGTAACCAGGTTAGTGAAAACGCTAAAGTTGCAGATGATTGGCAATCATTTCGTTTAGATTCTGATCATGTGCAGCAGGGATAAATGATTGTTAGGATTACATTCTTGACCACATTTGTGTACCTCGTACCCAGGACCGAGGCACCGAGGCAATGCCCCCCCAAATGCTCTGCCTGCACCCCCAAAGCCAAATCCAAGTCGGGCGCCATCAGTAGGCTATTAGAGCTACAGACGATTCGGCCAATCATAAAAATGCCACATCAAAATAATATATTTATCTATCTGATCTGATTATTTGGTTTGGCCATATAAAATATGGAGACTCAGCGAGAAAAAGTTCAGTTTCTTTGATCAATCTATGCTGTCTCTTCTTGATAACTGAAACTGTTACGCATTGCTTAGGATATACTATTCGCTAGCCTAGCTTACTCAGTGAGTTCAAAATAGTGGCGAGAGTCTCCGTTTGGGAGATTTGATTTAAAATAGATTGATTACATGTTGCATCTAGCCTAGTTGTTATAGCTGCAATTCTACGAAACATCTGCAGCATTGCATTAGCTGGCTGCACGTGTGTGCGCGCGCCCGTCTGTGTGTTAGCTAGCCTACTGCTGCGTGTTGGCTATAGTCAGCCCTACTTTCCTCAAACTTTGGAATACTTCACATATATTAAAATACACTATCATATCTGTCTCTCTCTCTCTTACGTTCTCTATCACTCTCACGGTGAAACGGGAGCCGTCAACAGATGCAAGCCCCCCGGCGTTTCAGGCATAAAAAAGAGTAGTCTATGGCTAAAATATAAATGAAAATGATGAGCCAGTTAATACAGTAACGTAGTTTTACATGTAAATAGAAAATAGCACAAAGAGACTGAAATGATGAAGGAATATAGCTCATCTTTAATATACTTGTTTCCATATAAGATTAGATAATGCTTTGGTATTAGGCTATTGGGCATAAATAAAGTTGTCCTCCTTTAAGATTATGGGGATGGAGGTGGGTTTAAAATGTAATAAAATAATGTTATCCACTAATGTACTGATTAGCCTATACTTTAGCGTTATATGAAAGCATCTCAAATCTCATCTAGGGCTTTGAAAAAAAACATTCTTTAAAATGTTCATAAATGCAACATTTTACTTTAGAAAATGCCCTGTGTGAGGTTGTGTAGAAATGCAGGAAATTAGTGTTAAAAGGCTCAAATCTTTCTGGAGGAGGACCCCTAGATACCCCCCCCCCCCCCCCCCCCCCCCCCCCCCCCCCCCCCCCCCCCCCCCCCCCTCCCTCTGTGCCCCACCAATCAAAGCAGTCTAGAAACAGCCTATACATTAATGTATGCATGCACACAATAAACTCATAATACATATGCATAGCCAATTACTCTTACAATGACATATAAATATGTGAGATTGAGCAGCAATTGGTGGGAATTAGATCCCCAATAGTGAAGCTGTTCTCTAATCTCCCCATGGATAAAATCAAGCTGGGCATTTCACCGCCATTTTATTAATCTATAACTTAAACATGCTAAGCCGTCACAGGCACAAAATCGCGTTGATACAGGGTTTGTACATCCTTCCTCCCTCTTGCCTCGGTTACAAACGGCCTGTGTGTGGGAAGCAGAATTATGCGCGCTTACCTAAATAACACAGTTTACCGCGATGACAAAGAAAACAGATTAGAGCCAGGGGGAGGCCCGGGAATACGGACCCAAAAACATCAATGGGGATAATGTAGAACAACATGACGCTGCACAAAGACCATCGCGTTTACTCAGTGCGCCCCTCAATAAGCGGTTCGATCAGCTGCTATGCAAGGCAATTACAGATTGCGTCTTCAAACCTGCGAGTTATAATTGTGCTGTAGGTAATTGCACGGAATTGTTGAACTGGAAAAAAATAAGTAAAAATTTTAATACTAAAGCAACAAAAATTATTTAAAAAAAGTAACTGTTCACTGTGGTATTTAGTGTGTGGAAAAAGCGTAGGCCGACTACAAATTAGAAAAATAATGGCATGACACAGCATGCAGGGTTACGACATTTACTGTGTCTGACACAGAAGCCTTGCGAAAGATCGATTCACATTCCTTTCAAAACAAACGTTGGTCATGTATCAGAGGTTTCAATACTAATACTAATATAATAATAATAACTTGTTTGAATATGTGTGACTAGGCTACATGGAATATGGAGAAAACTGAACTCTTAGACGCCAGCCTAAATACATTTCAGCATTCAAATCTATACTAATGTTCTTAAACATCTGTCTTGGTCTTGATCTTGTATCGTAAGAGACAAATAAATAAAAACCTGTGGCAATGATTTGTGCTGTTTTTCTCATTTGATATGTAGTAGCTGAGTGCTGGTTTTGGAGCTGGGGCCTTGGCTGTAGGAGGGCAGCCCATGTGAGGGTGTGCCTGTGAGAGAGAGGGAGAGCGAGACTGAGAGATAGAGAGAGAGAGAGAGAGAGAGAGAGAGGAGGAGGAGAAGCTGCAGGAGTCTTAGCGGCTTGGAAAGGGGCATTGTCTCCGTTTGAGTAAGAGGCTTTGGCGCTCCGTTAGACCTCTGGGGATGCTACTCAGCAGGGGACGGATTAGCCCCTGGTTTGCTATAGCACGTGCTTCCTAGTGCATGGCAAACTTGTCCCACTCTCCTGCTCCCCTATTAGAAAGTCTCCTGGGACCACTGTTTCCGACTTCATTTCTCTTTAACCAGTTCAGTTCACACACTTGTCTTATTAACTCTCACTCACCTACAGTAAACTTAATGGAGTCTGGAGTCTTACCAACTTCAAAAATAATGAACTTTAATCAAATGCTAGCATAAGATTACTATAATGAGTTGGTTGGTTATATATAAGAGCGATAGAGAGAGAGAGAGAGAGAGAGAGAGAGAGAGAAGATTCCTTATGAACCCTTCCTATACTACCAGGTCTTTTTATTCTTCCTGTACTACTACAGTTGGTTCAGAGAAAAGAGTGAAAAACAGGTATAAAATAATGGTTTAAATAAAATAAGGGTAAGAAACAATTCATAACAAAATTTATGTTTTTCATTCCTTCATAAAGCACAATAATATTCCCCATCCTAAATCCAGAAAACTGGCTTGAGTATGACATTTTTAGAATTTAGGTTTCCTATAGTTTTTGGCTCAAGCAAACCCAGTATCAGCCACATTGATGACCTCACAAAGATGGAGGCTAGCCCCTTCAGCTCACATGGATATTGGTGTTGTGTAGTATAATGGTTAAGGAACTGGCCTTGTAACTGAAAGGTTGCAGGTTCAATTCTCTGAAAGGACAGTGACATTGTATCCTTGAGCACGGTACTTAACCTGATATATATATCCAGCTGTATAAATGCTAAAAAGTTGTGTAAGTCGCTCTGGCTAAGAGTGTCTTCTAAATGCCTGTAATGTGTTTGTAGATCATTATTTAATGCAATTCATTATTAATCCTGAAATATTATCATGCATTCCATTTTCAGACATAAAACCACTGATCTATGTCTAAAATATGAAATATGTATCCTGTGGAATTAAGGGGATGTAGAGGTAATTCATTGCAAAGGTAATTCTGTGTTGATTGCAAAAGTATAACTCAGTGTTGACATGCAAAATGACCCCACTGGAACCAGGAATGTGTTACTTGCTTGGACAACAACATAAATATTAAAAAACATGACCTCCCAACTTGATACAAAACACATATAGAAAAAATGAAGAAAAACACTTTTATATTTTAGTTAACTGAAGTAATTTAAGTTCCACCTCTAAAAGGGCTGATATTCGTTCACTCAAGAACATTGTGTTTGGCAATTTATTCATGGACATGGGGTGGAGAACTGTAATAATTATGTCTAGTGATTAGAATTATATTAATTTTAAATTTCAGAATTCTGCAGAAAGTAAGACCTTAGGGCTTATGCTTCCAGCTGCACATTCTTTCTTTCCTAAATCTAAAGATCTGTAATCATGCCAAAAAAATACAAAAGATAATAATTCTGATTTTAGGTCACTCGTCTGGGTTTTTCATTATGTACCTAATGATTACATGCAAATATTATAAATAATGTCTAATACATTGACTTCAGAAGTCATGAAAGAAATGCCTGCTCGCCTTTAAACTAAACCCAGCGTTCATTCTATTAACACATATGGTGTTGGCAAGATACTGGGGAGCTTTGAATATTATATTTTAATTAGGGGAAATAGCTCGGTAATATATCCTGCAATTTTAACTTTTATCCAACCTTGTCGAATATGAAGCATTGTGTAAGTGTGTGATAAGTAGTTCTGTGCATTAGCCCATATGCTTATTTCCTGCTAATTTCATTCTCAACGCCAAATTAGTTCTAGTGTTAAAAAAGATTTGATTTCAAACACATATAACAATGCAAAAAGGGTAACCAAAATTCAAACAAAGAATCCATTATTAATTCTCTGCGCATTCATTTTCTCTGAAATCAACTCCCCTTATCCACAAGTGACAGGGCAGAATGAACCTACATTTGTTTCATAGCCCCTATTCTATGAGCTGAACCTGCCTAATTAATTCAGTTTTATCTGCTGATGTAACTACTTGTAATTATTGAAACCTGACGTTTCTACTGTAAAATGAATCCATTAGGAAAAGGGAAAAGATTTGGCTGTGGTGAGGGGAGGGGCAATGTGAAGCCTTTCCACTTTTTGTAGTTCACTGTTGGGATTGGACAGAAGACCTGCTATTTCTGTCACAGGGACGTTTCCCAGTCCTTTCCAACTGGCTGACCTCACTGTCATAGAAACCTTTCTAACTCCTTTCCCATCTCTCAGTTGACTGGTGTGTTCCAGCGGTCAAACGAGAATTCCATTGCAGGATGGACGTGTGCCAAAGTAGTTTGGATTTCAGGTTCAAAGTTCAAATGCCTGGCAGGGGCTGCCTCTTGGAAACAACTGTTAAAGTGACGGACAAGGAAAATCCGTAATATGCTTATAACCACGTTATTTATAACTATTAAGGTATGTATTGAGCACCAATAAAGCGCTAGGAATAAATTCCATTGCAATCTCGTTAAATTTCAGTCTATCTATATCTCTTTATTTCTGTATGCTGAAAAAAAGGGTGGAGTCGAAAATGGGTCCGTGGTGACATAGACGTGAAACCTCAACTAATACATACTTTGATCTCATTACATAACTCCTTCCATAGTTTGAGGTGAATACAACTGTCTTGTCCCACTAAGAAATCCTCGTTGAGTCAGAGTCAAACACTCGGTTTGTTTGCCCTTGAGAATAGTTATCAGTATTTGGATTTGAAATAGTTAGTTAGCTAATGTGTTTGTTCGTCTGATAATATATCGAAAAGAATAAATCGCTAAGATTTTGCCAAATAAACCATGCCTCATGGAAATGGTTTTGTCGTATTGTTCAGTGGCTGGTTACGGTAACAAAAATAACTGAGAACCATGATCCACCAAAGTAGGCTAGTTGCCATGCACGTCATTTTCGTTCGATTAGCAACCAAAATGAATGAGCGGGCCTTTAAATACATTTTAAAAACTCGATAAAACCTACCATTGTGTAATGATTTGTGCGGAACATGCATTTGGTTAAACATTGCATTGAAATTGAACTTGCTTTAAATAGACTAACATTAGATCAAACAGTTGCAATACTCTGTTTAGCCTTTGAGTCAACTTACTTTGATTGCGAGCTTGCATGTGATATTTATCTCCTGATAGGGGCCGCATTTACTTTGAAATGATTGCATTTATTTCAAGCCGGGTTCTATCCTATGGTTCAAACCCACTGTATAAAAACAGTTCTACGGTTCAAACATGTAGGGCACACACACACACACACACACACAGACACAAAAAACAGGGACGCATACGGACACAAATCCAGAAACTCTCTGGTTATCCCTGGATAAATCAGGAGAGGTAACACTCGATCTTTAACACTCTCTGAAGAATGCAGCACATTAAAAAAAAACGTTTCTCCAGTCTCTCTCTCTCTCTAGCCTTGGCGGATGAGCGTGACCAGGCCCCGGCCCACAGGTAGCGTTCTATCCACAGCACGGGCAGCACGACGGCCGTCCTCTTCTACGCCGGCTACTTCTCGCCACGAGGGCCCCAGCAGCGTCTGTGATTTGATTTGTCGATCAGGGTGTGAAGAGTGCAGATCAGAGGCCAGCACTAATAGGTGCAAAACAATAGGCCATCACTAATCAGGGACCTGAAGGTTGTGATGAGGTTAATTGTGATGCAGGTGGCATTTTGAGGTGGGGGGAGGGTAAAAAGGAAGAGTCAAGAGAAAAGAAAAAACAAGCGCTGACTGCTTTACTGCCTCCACGGGCATTGCATTGTGCTCCAACATCAGGCCCTCAGGACAAGATTTGCTTCTCTCTCTCTTTCTTTCACCCTTGTGTTCCCTTTACCTTTTAATCTCTCGTTGCTTCTATCAGTTCCCCATTGGCCCACCGCGGGTTAAAGAAAACCTTTTCCTGAAATGTAAGTATAGGGGGGAAAAAAGGAAATGTAAATATTGGGTCCGTCCTGCTTTATGAGGGCTGTTGTGATGCGTAGCAAAGTTTTCGGCGCCTGCTGGTGTGTCGTCGCTCTGTTTTGCGTTCGCTCAAAGCGCTCTTTTGTATCGGTCCTCTTGTTTCAGTGCAGTCAAGAAGAGCTGAATTCGCCAGTCATTGTACGTCACTGAAAAGGCATCTCCAAATCTCAGCGTAGGTTAAGAGAAGTCTTTAGGTGTCTTTTATGAGAGATTAATTCCATTCTATTGCATCTTCACTCCTCGTATGCTAAATGTAATGTACTTTTACACCATTTTACACAATGATATCAGAATGTATTCACTGTCTGATGTCATTCTACAAAAACAAAAAATAAATTGCAGTAATCATTCCAGTTATGCTGTGATTATACAGCATAAATTAGACTAACATAACAATGGTTCTCCACAGATTACAAGATCACATTAATAATAATTGTAATAGTAATAATAAGAAGAAGAAGAAGAAGAAGAAGAAGTGGTGAACCTTAAAATATCTCTCTCTCTCTCCCCCTCCTCTTAAATGATAAAGCTGCATGCACAATCTGCGGATGGTGTGCTGTATTTTATGTTGCATGTTTCCAAGTGGCAGTGCACTCACAACACCTTCAGCGTAAAGCCATGGCTATCTCTGTCTCTGGAGGTTATAAGTCGGTCTGGTCTCTTCATTTAGGGACCGAGCGGCTCAACCCAAAAGAACAACAACAACAAAAAAAAACATCTCTGTGTCTGCCAGCCTGACCGGGCAACTGGCCACAGTGTTTATTCAGCCAAGGCTTGGCCGGGTGCCATCGCATCACTGTCAAAGTCTGTAGTCTCCCCTCCCCAAATCGCCCCCCCTCCCCTTCTTTTAACAGCATATGTGAGGGAAATACTTAGAAGTTTGCATTTGATACTTGACAAATGAGATGGCCGAGAGCTGCAGGGGTGGGGAGGTGCCACTTCTTCAGCCAAATCCTCTTCCTGTCAGGCCTCCGTGTTTCAGCGGAACATTAGATATTCCTCTCACTGACGCTTCTTTCATAAACTGCTGTGGGAGAAAGCCATTCTGCGGTGGGGGGGGGGGGGGGAGAAGGAAGAAAGACAGAAAAACAGTCTTCTGTAGGTGGGGAACGCAGTAGGAAAGGAACAGAAAGGAAGCAGTTCAGCACGTATAGGGACGGCGTGCGCGGACAGAGCGCGCGTAGGAATGATCTTCCTTAGGTCGTTCCTTCGCCCGTATTACCGCTCTGTGTCAGGCGGTTTCATTTCTGTTCTCCGATTCTCTCTCTTTCTCTGTCTCTCTGCCCTTTTCTTTGGGAATTGTCAACAGATTAGAAATGAGATATCACAGTGATCCTGGGCTGCCGGGTGAAATTCCCGTGCCCGGGACAAACCTTTCTCTGTGTGTATCATTCAATAATATTTACCCCCAGACGCCCCCCACCCCAGGACCCAGGACATCCCTGTGTTTCTTTGACAGTGTCACCTGCATGAAAAATTCGTATTTGTGTCAAAGCTGTTTTTTTTTGTTGGACGACTATACTTCCAATGGAAAAATATGCGGCCTTTTTATTGCGGCTTTATTTTAATCCAAGAGTTTTAAACTTGCCCCATCCAAATAGCATTAACATAAGGATTCTACTCCAGCTTTGAATTCCCAGACATGATATAGCTTTCATCTTTTACCTACTTCATATGAACAAGACCTTGGTCTGACAAAACCCGATAAAACATTATTAGAACCTTCACACCACATATTTCCATATTCATCCTGATACGTGTCACTGAGAGGGACAAGCAGAACAACCAGACTGAGCGAGTCACTAAAGTCACCTGCCACTTCAGTGTATCTGCAATGTCGCAGCATATGACATCTCAAAATGTGTGTGTGTGTGTGTGCGTAAGTTTATATACGTGAGTTTGTACACATATGAGCGGGTGCGTGTATGTATGTGTGTGGCATTTGGAGGAGTCATAGCTGCTGTCATTCCTATATGCAAAGGTTTGCTTTAGATCAACTTCAGTCAGTATCTAGTGCAATCAAAAGTTATCTCCACCTATGTTGTGTGTTCGCCCTAATAGCGCAGATATTGTGAAAACACATGTTTGCAGTTACATTTTATAACATCAAACAGATTGTATAATGCTGGTATGTGTGCATATAAAGCTATTAATATCAACATTTCATGTGAATATAGTGCCGCTGGGAACCGACCTAATGAGCTTCTGTTTAAGGAGTGACACTATAATCTGACAGCAGCCCACCTCTTTTTAGAGATGTTACTTTCCGTTAGCGAGCGAAGACCGATTCGGAGTGTGAAACTCTTGTGTGTGAAGAAAGAAGACGTGTCTTATTCCGCCCAGTCACATCTGCCTTCCTGAGATCCTCTGGGATCTTTATGGAACAGGGTAGGGCAGTGTACTGCGAAGCATAGCTAGCCCCTTAAACCTCTTTTTGAGAGCACTTCCAATTGCATCACACAGTTGTAGATGTCACAGTTCATTTTTGCAGTGATATTAACAGTAAAACAAAAAGACTGATTTCATACTAAAGGCATTATGTCACATATAAAAATATTGTTCAGGCACGATGCTTCGGTAGACAGGAGTGGTGGTAGGTAGATGAGGATGCAAATGCATTCATTACATTACATTACATTACATTATAGTCATTTAGCAGACGCTAAATAGTGCATTTCCGAACTAGGAACAAGTGCGTTAAAACAACCCTAAAAGGTAATCACAAATTAAAGTACCAGGCGCAGTCATTATGATTGGGGAAATTTATTTTATTTTTTTTTATTTTTTTTTGGGGGGGGGGGGGGGTTAACCACACATTTACATAATCAAGGGGGGTCACAAAGAGGTAGGGAGGGGTGGAGAGAGGTGCAGTTTGAAGAGGTGAGTCTTCAATCTGCGCTTGAAGGCGGTCAGACTCTTCTGTTGTTCTGACCTCCACGGGGAGCTCATTCCACCACCGTGGGGCCAGGACAGACAGACGTCGAGACCGGGTGCTAGTATGAAGAGGGGGGGGGGGGGGGGGGGGGTACATTCCATCTTCAGGTAGTCCTGTTAGCCTAAATCAAAGAGATGGAGTGTTGATTGTTAAAGGTAAGAAAAGAGACAAGGGGCTCGATCTTACACTCGGCACTAAGCAGCGGTAACTGAAACGGAAACTGTCTTTGCTAGTTTCCGACCGATTCAATTGTCATTTTCCCATCCAGCGCCTACATTGTTTAAATAGCAAACTAACCTGCACCCATCTGGGCGAGTTGGTGTTAAGATGAGGTGTGGTAGCAAAATAGCAAATGTGCCAGACACATTATAAATAGCAATATCAATACGCCAGTGCAGTGTAAGAACATTCTTAAACAATTAAAAACAGAAAACATACAGGGATAAACATTATGAAAAAGAAAAAAAGACAATGAATAATACATGCAAAGTATGCATTTTTCCTGCTTGTGGTATTTATATAGACGTCAAATTGGACAGCATATGATCCACAAAAACGGTTGATGGGTTTTTGAATAGGTTATGATCATGCACACATTGCTTGGGAAAGCTGGAGGAGGTCTCCAGGTCATGTGATCAGGATGATGAGGGACTGGTTCAGATTGTGATTGGTTGGTTGAAGAAGTGGGGAAAGCACTGTAAAGGACGGAGGAGAGCACTTTTGTTACAAGCAAAAAGAAAAAAGAAAAAAGGTACTGGTGTGGCCTGGTGTATTGGAGAAAACCAGTGAGCCCCTCCCTAAAATGATTTTCAATGGTATGGTGCCTTGAGATTTGTTGATTTAATTATTTTCTTCCGAATCATGTAATTTTCATCTTTATTATCCACTGGGTGAGCATCCAGCCCCCTCTATCTGCAGAAGCTGCTAGAGGTAATGTAATGTAGGAGTGTTGGGATGTATTGAGACAACACAGAGCCTGGACTTGGTGGGAGCATTCGGTGGGTATAATGATCACATGGGCTGACCCCTTCCAACCTACACTGCTGGGGCTTGGTAAAAACCCTGGAGTGCCCGCAGTGTTCCAAAAGGCTTCCAGAACACTCAAACAGATCCTGGGCTGTTGTCCGAAGGCTCTGGGAGAGGGCCGTTACCTAGGTACTGAAGACCATCACAACGGCTTGAGAAAGCACATGCAGATAACCCAAGCAGACACCTAAACCAGACACCTTCACCAAAATTACTGTTGAAATGAAATTGAAGACGTCGCATATAGGCTATTGTGTTACACCACCGTAGACTACATGACTTTATTAGGTAAATTGTTAAAAAAAGATTTGATTTAAAAAATGTTAAAAAAAAATCAGTAAATCCAACGATGTATTTGTTTACTTAATAATATTGCGTGCAACCACTGTCCAGCGATTATTTATTTTTGTTAAGTGATGAGTATATCCAAGTCATCAAAAGGAGCTATGATCATTTTATCAATGTGATGGATTAATACGTTCACTGCCTTCCCCACCACGCAAGAGCAACTACAATGCACAATTTTACAAAGGAAAATGCAGTTACTAAAGGTAATGTCACTAACACGTAAAAAAATGTATACCCCATAAACATTTTTTTTGGAGAAAGCTGGTAACCCAGGAGGAAGGTACAAAAAACAGGTCATTAGAACAGCATGCCCTGTGCCACCCACATTTTGAGAAACGCACCCACGTAGCGCAGGTTAGAATACGGCATATCTCATCCCGCATTAAATCCGCGCGGGATAGGCACTTAAGCGTGTGACTTGGCCATCTCTGAATCTAGCCCTTAGAGCCATTTAGCTGGCCCTAAGAGCCATTCATTTACAGCTGAATCTAGTCCCACCCCACAATTCCCATAGAGATCCATTCAAATGCAGAGGGGTTATAGTATCGCTCGTAAGAGTACCAGAAAATAAGATATTTTTGATATTGTTGGGTCACAGACATCAGGAAGTCATGGCATGCAAAAGATATGTGACCACATGTAAAAAAAAAATCACTTTATTCTATTATGTTAAACTGTCCTGTTTGATGCCTGAAAATGGGGGGGGGGGGACTATGTACATAAAGTTCTATAATTTCTAAAAGGTTCATTCGATATGGATGAAAATACTCTCAAAATAAAGTGACTGTCTTTTCAACCTCATTGTCATTGTATCCTTTCAAACTCAAAGTGCTAGAGTACAGAACTAACATTTAAAAAATGTGTCACTGTTCAATGAATTATGGTATGTATGTTCTCAGTAGAAATTGTTACATTTAGGTTTTGAAGGCTTTAACACATTTTTAAATTGTTTTAAATTGTGAATTATTGTCTTGGACAAGCGTGTTTACTGGAACTCGGCAGGTATAGAAGTTAACAAAGTTAAATTATTCCAAATTTTTTTAATCAATTATACTTACATAAAACACTTAAATGTAGAAATACACCAGAAATACACACACACATACTGTTTATATTAGCAACATTGCTCCCAGTTGAAAATTTAACATTGGCATTTGACTTCAGCTTCTTCTCATTCAGCCTAATTACCTCTACTGAGTGCCAGCTAATGCAAGCCACTCCCTGGCACCATCTATACATACCTGCCATGCCCTCCCTCTCTCTTGCTCTCTTTCTCTCTCTACCTTCTATAAGCAGTAAGGAGATGCATGGGGTTTGCACACCTTCTCCAGGATCCCCCCACCAACTTGCCCAAATTTTATGCTACAATATGATTTTGAATTTTTACATATACTTTACATATGATTATGTTATTTAATATTTTCAGTTGGCAATCACAATAAGGCTGCATTACAGCGAGGGTTAGGTGTAATCCGAAAGTAATACAAATTCAGCACACTGCTAATGATATTCATGAGCTCACCATCCCACAATGCCAGCAGACCCTGTGCCAGTAAGCTTCCTATCTGGTGCTGTTGTGCTGGGCTACGGAGGGGAAAAAATTAATTAATCTGGTATCACATACCTACTGCTTTGGAGCACCATTAAAAAAACTTTTTTTTTTAAAAACTATTTCCAGTATGAGCTGTTTTATATGGGCCTTCTACATCTCCATGCATTCTTCTTATTCTTGTTCTAGATAATCATCGTCATCATGAAAATCTATTTTCTTATACATAAGGGCATGTCATCATAAACCACACCACTCAATCAAAGATGACCTACAACATAAAAAGGAAATATGCATAAAGGTATTTCAAAAATGTTTTCTAAAGGCTGTGGTGCGGCTTATTCTGTTAACACACTATTCCATCTAGTGAATGAACAATGGACTGTGCCATTGCTGCAGAACGATGCATAACTGGGCATAGCATCTACCAGAGGAGAGTGAATCAGCTGACCGTGTTTCACCGCTCAACAGTGACCCCTGTGGGTGAATCCGGCACCCACCGGCGGTTTGCTCAAGCTGCACATAGTGTTTTCCTCTAGCTAATGTCTGTGTGTGCTTGACTCATATGACTGTGGTGTGTAAAAAAGCTAAATGTTTCCTAGCAGTGGTCCTGCCTTGGCCAAGACAAAAAAAATGTCTACTATATTCTGGAATGCATTTGCAAATTAGGCCACTGATGTTCTAGAGAATCTTTTGGCTGTGACGTTCACTGGCTCACGGCATGTACTTCCTTGTAGATTACTACGTAGACTATTTGTTTCATTCTGATAAAAAAACATCCCTTTATGGCACTTTCAAATGCTTAATAATTTTCTATAACCTTCCAGGTTGGTTAAAAAAGAGCTAGGTCTATACTATATACTATATTATACTAATCTATACTCAATTTATATATACCATAGCCATACTATTACAAGATTCTTGAACAGTTAACTCAAAGATTGACCTGCATTACGAAGAGATTAAATTAGTAATAATTCACATGAAGGCCTGTGTCTCTGAATCCTTTGCTCTTGGCTGAGACTCCTCTCTGCTGCTATATCCTAAGCTACCAAAAATGACCACTGCAAGGAATCATTATCAAACATACTGAGAACACAACATGCAATGGAGAAAAATAAATCAATCAATCTGTGTGGATGAAACTGTATCAATCAAATCAAACTTTATCGTTCAAAACATGAGTTCAGTGTGTTTCTGGATTAATTGCGATTTATAGATCTATATGGTTAGCTAGATTATTAGCATAGCAAACTAGCTGGAGGTGGCTGTGTTTCACAAAAATAATCAAGCATAGTGTAAAAAAATTATATCAAAACATTCTATCCAAAAGGTTTTTAGGGTCATGCTTCTACTTCATAACGTGCTTTGCGTTCTCTCGGGAGGCCATAAGTGTTCTACTGGCTGGCAGTGGTAATTGTGTTGCCAAACATTTTTTCATGGGATGTTGCTAGCCTTTGGTTGATTTTTCACTAGAAGTTGCTAGTATTCACTAGATTACATAATTATGCAAAAACTTATGCCTGCATGCATGTGCACTGCACTGCCATTTGGAAACAGCACAGAACAATCATTTTCTTTAATAGAGTATTAGTACATTTACAGGTCTATGTTTTTTTGTTTCTGTTTTGAAATACATTTGGAAATGGAAGTCAAACTACTTATTTTGGAAATGTTCCAGGTGTAAAAAAAATAAAATAAAAAGAAGAAATATCCAGGTTAAAAATTCTGAAAAGAACATTTCTCACCAATGATGGGGTGAGAGAGGGGGGATAGAACTTCTCTTCCCCCAAAAATTCTAAGCTGTTTTATGATGCTCTTGAGTCAGAGTAGTTATGTGTCACAGAGCAAATAATGTGCTTTTTTTGCTTGTCTCTACCAAACAAACATTGCCACTGAATTGCATGCCTGTTCACCTCCCAAAAAAGTTCATATATTTCCCTGGAAGAAAAAAATACAGCCACAGAAAGAGAGATGAATTCAGGTATTCTGTAGCACCATAGTGATACTGTTACGCTACAACCGAATGCCTATTTGCTTTGATTGATCAGGGGGGGATCATTAAACAGACACTGTCTCACCGTCATTATCAGCAGCTTTTGCATGGGACATAAAACTTTCGGCTGCCTTCGCCTAGGTCAAAGCTACTCAGTTAAACAGAATGGACTCCTTAGCTCTGAAAATAAGTCTTGGCTTCAGTTTCATTAAGCAAACTGCCTGGATAATTAGTCGTGCTCCATAAATCAAGCCCTGCAAGTCTGCTCTGGGTCTCCTAATTGAAAGAAATTGTTTTATGTTCGCAGTGTATTTGGACGCGTATAACATTGGATAGTGATAGATACAGACTCCGGCGCAAACAGTTTGAGTCAGTCAGTGTGTGATTGATCAGTGCCCTCTGGGATATTGCTGTGAATCTTCCACCTTGTGTCTTCAGAGTAAATTGTTACTGACATTTCTATCTTTTAAATGTACAAATATATAGTTGCATGCTTTGTGTTAGATTCATTAACCAAATTAAATATATTAGTTATTATATCATACCATTTCTGTGCATTTTCAAAATGCCTACTTTGATGAATTTACTATAGAGATTGTTCAAGATTTCAGTTGTCTGATGGAACATTCTTGTGAGGCATCAGCAGTGGCCATAGTGATGTGACAATGGTGAAATGTAAACCAACTTCAAAGCGCCTTGTTTCACACATCCACACAAATACAGACACACACACACACGCACAAACGTACATACACACGTGGGCACAGAGACACACACGTATGCACTCACTCTCTCTCTCTCTTTCTCTCTCTCACACACACACACACACATACACAACGTCACTTGGCACGGACCCAAAAGTGGGCCAGTTGAAATGTTTTGTTTTCAGATTCTCTTTCTCGTCCCTCTCTTACTGTTTTACCCTTACCGTTAGATCACGCCAAAGATTTACTCAGTACAGTAATCGAGTGGAAAAAGGAAAGCGGTGTTTGAAATCAAGGTCTGGCGTGTGATATTTGAATGTGGTCGGTGTGATTGTCTCAGTAGCGATGGATGTGACTCTGTGAGCGGAGGCACGTCGGCGGAGATCACTCGGCATCTGGCACTCCTTTCTTGTCTCAGAGTGACCCGTCTGTGTAGTCGCCATGAAGGCCACAGTGGGGGGGCTGAGTGAAAAGAAACATAAATTTCAGAGTGGGAATCAATAGACGGTAGGCTGCAAGAGACACAGAGGTTTGGACAGTCCGCAAACAATTACGTCTCTGGAAAAAGGCAGCAATCACACACACAAATACACATGAAGGCGGGCACACACACGCACATACAGACTTGCGCGCGCGCGCACACACACATGCATAAACTCTATCCTTGGAGAAATGATTACAGTAACTTGATATTTTCCACCTGGGGGGGAATTATAAAACGGATTAATTTACTTCTTTATATTTTCAGTTGGATACTAAAGAACATTATGTAAAAGGTTGTTTACATCAAACACTGCAGGATAATTATAAGAATTACTCAAATGGCAAACCTCACTATTCCCAAAAAAGAAAAGAAAACAAGAGAGAAACTGTCCCAGAGGAGGTAAAAATAGGTCCATCCATGCTTCTCTGTGTTCAGCTTAAGACACTCAGTGGGGTATCAACTTCAAAGCAACCAGAAAATTCTCAACAAAAAATAAATAAAACGTTTGTGAAAAAGTGACTTGGAGTGCAAACACTCGCTTTGATTTTTTTCCACTTCTTATTTACTCTCTTCAAATCATTCTTTAATAATTTTATTTCCTTTAGTTTTGATGTTTAAGATGTGTTCACAATGCATAAATGTTATTTATTGTTACATTATTTATTTGTTCGTACCCTTACCCAGATCGCTTCACCCATCTTACATTTAACTTTACTTATGTTTTCTATGAATTCGCTCACATATAAATTGAATAATTTGTTATTTGGAACATAAAAATATATTTATATTTCAAAATAAATAAAATATATGAAAATTGTTCTAAAACATTATCCCCTATTAAATAAGGGTATGTTAAGATAAAAAACACATTACATTTATGCTACTTTGGGGAGCCAATTGTAACATTAAACTTTGTGGTCAAAATGCATTGTGTCACAAAATGTTTTTCATGCCTAAAAATGAAGAAGCAACTTACTGCATTTTGTGCACACAAACTAAAATAAAATGTAAAATGCACTTACATGTAGCTACGTTACTTCTTAATGTTATCTTTTTCTAAAAACAGTGACTGCACAGCGCTGTCACTGGTGCCATTTTTTGTCTGCCTTAGCCAGTGTTGCATTGTCTATGACAGTATGACAGACTCTCCACGGTTTCAGCGGGGTATTGGCCATCCTGCCCAGTCCTCGGGCGCTGCCATGTTCTTCCACCTCTTATTAATTACAAGATAGGGAGTCTAATCCCCTGCCTTCAGAAAAACAGACCAACGGCTCCACTTTAGAAAAAAATAAATGTATATTTATTTGCATTATTAAAAATATACAAAATTTGATCCTTATATATTGTAGAACCTAAGAAATCACTGACTGCCCGGTCAACTGAACATGGTCTGAAACCTGCATTATGCCTTGTCAATAGCAATCTCTTTATTTGCACTGATTTGCAACATTTAACAAAGATGTCCCATTAATAAAAATGTTTTTAAAAACTGTACGTCTTGAGATACTACATCTTAACATTATTGATAAGCATTGTTGTGTTGGGCAAGGGAAAAATTCTAGGTTTGTGACAGAACAGTGGATCAGGAAAAAAGGATGCATTGTTGATGATGTATTGTTCAGAAAGCCAAACACAAAATATTATATTGTATTCTATTACTGAGGGTTTTCTATATGCAGTTCTAGGACAGTGACACAATTTGTTTCAGAATAAAACAGTGTTGTGGCCTTTTTTCACTCCCTGCCTAATTTCACTCTACATTTGGCTCTATATTCCAGCACATTGTATTTTAAATAAAATTAAATGAAAATTAGGTTAATGTGCAGACTGTCAGCTTTAAATTGAGGGAATTTGTATCCATATTGGGTGATTCATGGAATTTCAGCCGTATGTAGCCCCCGTGTTTTAAGTGAGCAAAAGTACTGGAGCAAAAAAAAACATCTGAAATAAAGTCATATTTAGCACTTAATAATAATAATAATGTCTTGCATTTATATAGCGCCTTTCTCACCAACCGGTTGCAAATGTTTTGCATTCGATGACTGTCTGAAGTCTGCGACACATAGACATTGGGTATCGTCCCTGGTGAAGCTCTGCCAGGCCTGTACTGCAGCCATCTTCAGTTCATGTTTGTTTCTGGGGCATTGTGTCTTCAGTCTTGTCTTCAGAAAGTTAAATGCATGTTCAATTAGATTCAGGGCAGGTGATTGACTTAGTCAATTAAGAACATTAAAATTTTTGGCCCTGAAAAACTTCTTGGTTGCTTTAGAAGTTTGGTGTACTTAAGAGTTCTGGAATAACATCGTGTGGACAGATGACACCAATATTCACTTATATCAGAGTGATGGCAAGAGCAAAGCGTAGAGACCAAAAGGAACTGCCTAAGATCCAAAGCATACCACATTATGTGTGGTGGGGGTGTTATGGTTTTGGCATGTATGGCTGCTACAGGTACTGTCACTTGTCTTTATTGATGATTTGACTTCTGACGGCAGCAGCAGGATGAATTCAGAAGTGTACAGAAATATAGTATCTGCTCAGAGCCAACCAAATGCCTCAAGACTCAATGCATGGCGCTTCACCTTGCAGCAGGACGATGAGCCCAAACATACACAACGACATTACAGAAAAGCGCTGCATTTCAGAAATATTACATTGGAATTGTTTGCCATGACCGAAATACAGTTGGCACCAGCCACCGTTGGCTACACAGAACTGTAGTTAGTCGATCCAACCTTAGGCTGTGTCCAAATCAGAGCCTCATCTACAGTATATTGTATACTGCATACTGTTAAGTGACATGCAGTATGCAAAAAATATCTGTTAAAACCCATAAATAAGTATGTAATCTGAGGATTTTAAATACACTACATTCAGAGAACAACATAACAATGTTCTTATCCAGTGTACTGAAATAGCATACTCAATAATAGCCTATAGAAGGGCATTGATTCGGACACAACCACAGTTCCGTGGATCCATGGTGGCTGTTGGCACCTGTAGCCTGTTTCGGTAGTAGACAAACACTTCCGTTGTCGTTTTTCTGAAATGCATAATGTTTTTTGTGGTGTTTTTTGTTGTTGCAATTTGCTATATTCTTTTCATATTTGTATTTGTGCTTTGTTATGTGTTAATGTGTTTTCCGATTTGCATTCATGTTGTGATAATGTTGCGTTGCTTTAGATGTTTTGGTCACTGTAGAAACTGGCTTTTTGAGCACAAATCAGCAGAGGGCGACATTAAATCCGGTGCTACGGTTGACAGACGAAAGCTGGCCCCTTGGTTCACATACAGGCAGTGACATACAGTTCCTCAAAGATAACGGAACAGTGCTGTTTCTTAAATTAGACAGATCTCCTATGTTCTCTCGTGTTATACGTTTCAAGAGAATCAAAGTCTACATGCTCTGATCGCTAGCTCATGAGCTGTATCCAGTATTAACCATATAGTGAAGCCGATGCACTGTTCTGAACGGATGTAGCTAGCTATATAGCTACATATGCAGGATGGCCTAAACCAGGGGTTCCCAAACTTTTCCATGCCAAGGACCCCCAAATAGTCGTAGCCTCTGGCTGGGGCCCCCCTATTGCGAAATGGCTTTTTCTTTTTTTTTACTTTTAAATTACACTGGCAAATTAAAAAAAATCTAACATACAGCTTCTTAATACACAACACAATACTTTTGACCCTATTTTGATTCCATAATCGGGCCGTAAGCAGCTCAAGGTAACGCTTTGACTGACAGGCAGACGGTTAGTTTTTGGCTGCGATTGAAAGAAGGGCATGGCAAAGACCTAATTTCGATATGAAAGGATTTATAACAATTTATATCTTATTTTAAACCGGCACAGTAATCTTATGAATTGAATTGAAATGAATTTTTTCAATAAATTAAAAAAAAATTATTATTATTATTTTTTTTTTGCATTTTCCATTTTCCTCTCCCTTCCAATTGGCCCCCCTGGCGCCCCCTGGCGGCCCCCCGTTGGGCCGCGGCCCCCACTTTGAAAACCCCTGGCCTAAACTATCGGTAATATAAGACAATTGGGACACCCACACAGATAAAGGAGGGATGAAAAAGCTAGAGAATGATACGGTATTGCAAGAAAGGTTTTCTATAAATGTCCGTGGCAATACAAATCGTGAGCTGACCTGCTTCACCGGTGAAAAAAACATGGCAGATTTTTTTGTTTTGGTTCGTATTGATTTAGAGAATTATTCCAAAGCAATACTACCCAATCTTTCCTAAATTATTTAATTTCAGTCAGACAACTCACGATTGAATTAAGCAATATTTTATTGAGATTTAAAGTGAATGCAATTCTTTGGCGTCTGCCTCTTATCACTCCCTGTTTGTGGAACAATTTATTTTGTATAAGCCGGCCAAGATAATAGGGAGTAAACCACTGACCCCCCCATGGGGATTATATGAGAAGCAGAGCCCACAGGTGGATGCTGGGGTGGTGGTGGGAGTGCAAAAGCTTCCCTGAAAGGCATACATGCGGGAGTATGCAGGGAAAGCCAAGCATGTTAGCAGCGTAGCACAACCGAGCGGTAGCAGCATGACAAGCAAATGCATGAACAGGTAAGGTTGGTGATTTAAATAGCCCTCCCATTTAAGACGTAACATCATGTGAGCGATTTGGCACTTCTCAAGTTGTCTGCCCGAACTAGCTTCATAGGTTTTCACATCATTTCAACTCACGATTTAATTAGACAATATTTTATTGAGATTCAAAGTGAATGCTCTCAAGATCTGCCTCTTATCACTCCCTGTTTCTGGAACATTTTTAGTATAAGCCAGCCAAGATAATAGGGAGCTTTTGAGACAGCAGAACCTGACCCAGCTATGAGGAGAGTGGAGCACCATACAACAGGGCCGTTTTCCACTTGTCACGAAGAGCCATTTAATTCTCTGCCATAAAATGTGTTTACCGTTAAAAAAGCGATAACCCAACATTGCACCAGATATGCATAGCCTATAAAGCAGCATCGGTTTCACTATAAAAATTACCCCAGCAATCCACGAGATGTGCAATATGAAGCAGCGAGGTGACATTTATTAGCAGCAAACTTTGCAATGCATGAGAGCTGTGAGCATTGAGAATTACCTTGTTTTGTTCAAATGAATACATCGGACGTCGGCAGCAGAAGTCGCTGAAACCGCTTGAGACAGTAGAACCTCAGTGAACATTTTGTGCTGAAAAGTCGGTGAAACACCATCAGGTGAAAAACAGCCTAAATTTGGATCCTACTTTCAGAGAGTGATGAGCTAGTGATGAGCTATTAGTGTTGACTTTGCTGTTATAGAATTTGATTGCGATTGGGATGCTTAGCAATTGCATTCTTCGCCTTTAGAAACATTTGCCTTGAGAATAAAGTGAGTAACCCAACATTCCACCAGATATGTGCAATCCACATTTATAAAAAGCAATCTTTGTTTCTAAATAGAAATCCTCTTTTCTAAAAAGAAATCCTTGTTTCTAAAACACAATCCTTGTTTCTAAAACACAATCCTCGTTTCTAAAACCCAATCCGCGTTTCTAAAACACAATCCTCGTTTCTAAAACAAAATCCTTATTTCTAAATTAAATCCTTGTTTCTAAAAGTTAATCAGAGTTTGTAAAAGTTAATCCGAGTTTCTAAATTGAAATCCTTGTTTCTATTAAGCCTGAAAGCTAAATGCTACAGTTAGCCTGTGCGCAAAGTATACTGGGACCAGATGACATATGCACAAGTGAGTCTGAGTGCAATTTGCATAGCAAGTCTAACGAGAAGCTGGTCTCCTGGCATAATAACTATCACAAAATTACCGAACAAACTAAAGTTGAGTTTTCTTGCAGACATATTAACATAAAGCCTGTTAACAAGTCCATTAATTTCAGGAATATAACGGAAACTCGTTCTTATATGGAACTGCAGCTTGATTACAGTAGCCTACATTAAGCCAATCGTGTGGTTCACTGTTTGTCACCTACAAAAAATAGGCTTATCATTTCCCGTTCATTGTTGCACTGTAGGCTACGTTGCCTACAGTATGGTACACACTAACTAGCTAAGTTATTTGATGTAAAACGAAATAGATCTCTCGCCAAACAAACTCAATTTAGCCTGCATGTGGTCCAGACACCCTACCAATTGTGGTCAACTTCGATGCTTTGACAGAAAAGTTGTTAATTGTTTTATGATGATCATAATGAATTGTGAGTTGTACGCTAACTTTCAGATAACGTTAGCTGTACGTTACAAAAAATACTGTAAATTCGTGAAAATACTGCAGGGCTGTGGTGTTTGCACAGAAAAACGACTGGCTTGGTTTTCAGATATGCAAAACAACTTTATTCGAGCAGATCGCTCTGGAAAACATACATTCAGACTGCCACGTCAGGAAGCTCTGAACTCCCTCGCTAAACCCCCGGCTTATCTCTACCCCCTGGCTGACACGTCACCTGTCAGGTGAGTCTGAGAATGTGGGCGTGTTGCTGCAGGGAATTCTGCCTCTCTCCCCCCAGTGCTCACTACAGGGCCATGATTCACCCAGTAGATGATTCACCCCCCCCATCGTTCCTCGAACTGATATTTGTATAACCACCAGCTACAGACGCAGAAATGTTGCTGTGTTCAAGTTCAGAATTTAACCAGTATATTTCATAGAGCTGCTAGAAAATTAAATGTGATTGGAACAAAAACCAGCACGCAGACTAACCATAGACTGTCGAAAAAGATTGTGTTCGAAACCGTATACTACTTGCTACATTTTGTTCAAATCGGCACGTATTACTGGTCATCTATTAATGCGGTTTCGAACACAGACACACTTCTGCTCTAAACCAAACTAATCTACAAGCCGTATTACAGCATACTATTTACTACTGGGCACTCGATTTGGCCAATCCGCGCCCAGGACTCCCCGTTCTATGTAACGTTGCTCACTCAAGTCGTACCACTGCTAACGGAAAGTTTATTTGTTAATTTGTTAGTACGGTGTACTATACATTAGTTAGGCCTGTGACACTACATTATTTTTTACACAAGCCAAGTTATTTGCCGGCCTTGCTTGCTTAACTTTGCCAAGCAAGGTATATTGCTTGATAGTAGCCTCCAATACTCGCGTAAAACATTTTTTTCCGTGTCGTATTTTTTCATTATGTTTTGTCCATTTTGTGGCAAGGCCCTTATAGTTTCACAGTCATTCTGCAATCACTGCGGGAAATGTATAACATTTTTACCAAAGGAACTAGGCCTACGTGGCCCATTGTCACAATCCGAAACTGCTTCTGCAAGTTATTCAGATTCCGCTAACGTCGTTGGCTAACGTTAAGTTGGCTCGTCAGTTTACTGTGTAAAACCGAGAATACAACAGCTAACGTTAACTAACTTAAATCTAATACTGGTCAATTTCTAAATTAAGCCATGATACTTTGAATGCAATATGGTGTTAATCGTTTTGCTGGATGTTAATGTGTGCATTAAGTGAACCTTTTCTTGGCACAGCATCAAAAGACTTTTGTGAATTTTCGAGAAACCAAGAAATCTGAAAGGGTTCTTCATTCAACCACCAGAAGAATGAAAAGGAACTGGAGCAAAGTTCAGGTTGGTGAAGTAACTCCATTTTTTCTGTGTTGACACTACTTTAAAAAAAACAAAAAAAAAAAACATTATCTGTATTTATAGATAACCATTGGCATCATGGTTCGGAGCCCTGAGGGAGATCTGAAGACTATGAGAGGAAGAAATGCATCCCTCCTCATACAGCGGAATGGCACAGCATTGGATGTGATTACACAGGCGCAAACAAAAATGCTTGACTTCAACCAGGACCTGAAGAGGAGGACTTATATTTTACTGCATCCTGATGACTCTCGTGTTGAGAAAATACCTGGGACAGACATTCCCTTCACCGTAGAAGCCTTCAAAGAGGATTCTGGAAAGCCCTTCTCAAAATTAACCTTCTACCTATGTCTCCTTTCACATTTTCAAGGTTATTGTTGCCATGCTTGTAGTTATTGCAGAAACGTACTGCATCACCTTTTTCCATTAAGACCATGTATCGTATTGAACTGTTGGTATGACTTTCAGACATTGTGGAACCAGACTCTTTGACTCAGATCCTGAAGTGATAGTAAGGGGAAGAAAAGACTCTTCACTGGATGCCACTGTGGTGAGTTTCATTGTAATGGAATGACTGATGGTAAAGGTTCTTATGAGGGGGGCTGGGGGTGTTAATAAGGTTAACGTTACAATGTTTCATCAGAGCTGTCAAAGTTTGACCTTTCACCCCGGACTAATGTTAATTGTTCACTTGGCTTAGTTTTTAAACCGATTTCCAGGACTCTGTAAAATGGATAATTGATCTGTGTAATTTCCCCCAAATTAATGCATAAATATATATATATTTTTTAAACGTGATGGGCCAAGCATCTGTCAGAGCATTTTGCCCAGGCTCTGCTTTTGCCTAACACACAAAGATCATTCTGTAACGTTACTTCACGGTGATGATAGTCGGCTATTTCGAACACTATTCGATATTGGATGTATTTTGTCGCTATAGTAAACTTTCACATCATGATGGTGGGTTTAATGTTTTTATCCGTCATTGACATCAACTAACAGTTCGCTAGCGTTAGCGGGACAGGTTGCTACGTTATGGGAAGGATGTGCTTAGTATTATCTGTTCGGTAGTTGCTTTGATGTTTATGTATGTCGCTTTGGATAAAAGCGTCTGCTAAATTAATGTAATGTTAACGTGCTGGCGAAAGTGATTCGCAGCAACCAAATTCCCATTCTGAGCGAAATATTTCAGCAGTAGTGGCATAATGATCGGCCATGTGTTAAAATGTGGCAGCCCGCCACATTTTCAAATTGATCAAAAAAAGATATTAAAATAGTTGTATGTGCGTACTGTAGCCTTGTCGCTTCAAAAAACGCCTCTGGCTCATCACTCTACTCGCTGCTGCCCCCTTCACACAAACGCGCATACATACGGTCGTACAAATGCGTGAGTGCATCTCCGAGACCAAGGCTCCTCACGATTATGAGGAGATTAGACGTGGTTAGTATGGTTGTAGTCCAATTTAAGACGGGGCTTAGAATTAGGACAGAACAGGTTAACATGCATTGTGGTAGTTTTTGTAGTCTTGTATGCTGACCATAACTTTATGACATTTCATCAGACTACATTTGTGCATGTTAGCAAGCTGTCTATCCAAAAAAAAGTCAGCTAACCAAAATTGTATTTATTTCCATGTTTCAGTAACAAAAAATTGTGGATCGAAGAGCACCAAATTGATAAATTTAGCTGTTGAAATTAACAAATTTATTCCGGGGGGGGGCATGCCCCCGGACCCCCCTAGACAGTTCAAGGTCCACCCACCACAGTTTCAGAAAATCCTGTGGGATACACTGAATGGATCCGCCTTAAGCTATTGCTAGTGTTTTGCCTGACTTTTACTGGTACGGGGATCCGGAAGGTGCGCTAGTTTTGCAAGCTAGGTGTTGCATGTCTCTTAGCCCTGTTCGTTACGTAAACATTCCAATTGACAGGCATCACCGTGACGTCCGAAGCTTCGGTTTCCATGATCACGTGATTTGAAACAAGCCTCCGAACACTACTTAGAAACACCAGTGATTTGAAAACTCGACACCGTGTCGACATGTGAGTGTTGAGCGTTCCATCCCTAGCCCAAAGCGTCCACGTTCATGTATTGCGTGAGGTATGTTTTGGCCCTTAGGGTCGGAAGATCTCCTGCATGACCTCCTGGGCTGTGTCCGAATACGACCCCTGTTCCCTGTCCACTGTCCCCTGTCCACTCAGACCCCTGTCTACTATGTGCCCAGCAGAGGTGGAAATCTAGGGGACATAAAGTTAAAGTCGTACCATGTGTTTCTTCCACCCATAGACTCAGCCAGCTGATTTCAGTAATTAGTTATACCTCCTTGCTGAATAATTATGTTAATTAGCAAATCCTGGGGAGGACTTTTACTTTCTGTCACCTGGATTTCCACCTCTGGTACCTGGTCAGAAACCTGCAATTTAAATAGCCATGTTTTCTTTTGTTTCTGTTTACATTATTTTTATCTTCTGAATGAAAATGTTTTAAGATGCCTGCCGGTCTTTCTCGTCTCCACACATGCGAGGAAGGCTTTATTGCCGAAACGCTTCCATGTGTAGGCTAATAAAAGAATTAATCTAATAGTTCTTGCTGTCCATTTTAGGGTACATTCTATTCTGGTTTTGTGATGCCAACATTTTTGTTTTGTACAGATTTGTTTCCAGAGACTGCGGATTTCCAGTTAAGGATCAACAGCTGCAACTATTTGAGGAATACACTGAGACCCCAGTTACCTGCGGAGATGCAGAACTTCAAAACAATTTTGAGCAGATGGTAGTGGACAATAATTTGGCTACAACACAAACATGGGAGAGTGCTGTGGAGTTGTACCTCCAAATGAAAGCCATTTCTGGGTTGTAGACAATGGTTATGAATGGTACGGTCCGTATTAAAATAGTTAAACTTGCTCAGGTTGTGCATAAAATAATAATAACTTTTTTTGTAAATTCAATCTTCATTCATAATCTGCACTGTAACAATCGTCATATGTTGATATTCTCAATAAAAATTAAATAGAAATATTACAGACCACTTTCTCGCTAGTTTGGAAGAGTTTTGCGGGATTTCTTTCGCACACTGCTTGCAAAGTGAGGGGATGGTGGACAGGGAACGGGTTGTATTCAGTCACTGCCCCAAGTATTCCTGGTGGAAGTCAGTCATTCTGCTTCTGTTTTGGTTTTTGGGTACTTTTTGACAGAAATATAACTTTATGATTAAAGATAATGAAGCAAAACTGTGAGCACCAATTTATTCGTTTTTTTTTTCTTTTAACTGAGCTCGCAGGGGACACTTGGTGGCTCGCCTTTTGAGTCTCCAGGTGGGCCTGGCTGACCCTAAAGCGTGGTTTGTTATTTCTCCCAGTGTGCCCAGGAGCTGCAGCTTGGAGGAGCATGACTGTTGTAGTTGGGAGGTGCTGGGCCCTGCTGATGGCATTGGGGGTCTTTGAGGCTCTGAATCTTGATGGCTTTGAGGCTCCCTTGATGACCTGATCTTCTTGTCCATTAAAGTGGACAATCGGTTGCAGGAGCGCCAGAGAAGAGGGTGGGTCGTGTCTCCCCTACTGACCAGTCCTCCTGCCCTTCACCGTCCTTGTCCTGCTTCTCGCCGAATCAGTCCTCCAGTTTCTCCTGAACCATCTGCCCCACCTGAACCGATGCAAGTGCATCGTGCCCGGCTCACGCCCCAAGAATGTCAGCGATGCCTCTCCAGTCATCTGTGCCTGTACTGTGGGGGCTCGAGTTACTTCATCCACAAATGCCCAGTTAAAGGCAACACCAGTCAAGTCAAGTTTATTTGTATAGCACATATTCATACAACTGAATGCAACTCAAAGTGCTTCACAGAATGATGAGAAAAGAAAGATTGATTTGACAATACAATTAAAATACATTTAAAAAGGGAATAATTAAAATGAGAACATTTAAAAAACAATATAAAAGGAAATAAGATTAAAACAATAAAACAGATAAAAGGCTATAGTGCATGAATGGATAGATAGCCCCGGTTTCTATACACCAGTGTCTTTGTACATCGGTGTCTCTCTGTACACCAGTGTCTCCGCACACCAGTGTCTCTGTACACTGGTGCCCCTCTTCACACCGGTGTCTCTCTGTACCCCCCGGTGTCTCTGTATTTATTTCTTTTTATTTGCCCATGGGTGGGAGCAGCGTACAAGCCTCCAGAAATTGAATCACTCAACAGACTGACGAACCCGTCGGTCCCTAATTAAACTTTTAAGTTGATTATTTTTTTAATTTGCCCATGGGTGGGAGCAGTGTACAAGCCTCCACAAATTGAATCACTCAACAGAGTGACGAACCTGTTGGTCCCTAATTAAGTTGAGCGCCATACAGGCCTCTTTCTAAGTTGAGCGCCATACAGGCCTCTTTCTAAGTTGAGCGCCATACAGGCCACTTTCTAAGTTTAGCGCCATACAGGCCTGTTTCTAAGTTGAGTGCACCCCCGGTGTCTCTCTGTACACCGGTGTCTCTCTGTACCCCTAGTGTCTCTGTACAATAGTTTCTCTCTGTACCCTGATGTCTCTATACACCGGCGTCTCTACCATGAACATGTAAAAAACAATATAAAAGGAGTTTAAAATCTGTTTAAAAAGATAAAAGAAAAGATAAAACAGTTTAAAAACAATAAAAGAAGATTAAAAAGTTCAGACTTGCATTGCAGCACTTCAAAAAGCCAAACAGAACAGGAAGGTCTTGAGCCTACTCTTAAAAGCTGCTATGGATGGGGCCGATCTAAGTTCATCTGGTAGTTTGTTCCAATTTCTGGTTGCATAGTGGGAAAATGCTGCCTCGCCACATTTAGTCCTAACTCTTGGAACAATTTAAAGGCCACCCTCGGACGACCTTAGCGATCTAGTGGGTTCATAGGGTGCTAACATGTCGGAGATGTATTTTGGTCCCAAACCATTAAGTGATTTGTAAACAAGGAGCAGGATTTTAAAGTCTATTCTGTAAGATACAGGCAGCTAGTGTAGAGATTTAAGAATGGGAGAAATGTTATCCGCCTTCCTGGTATTAGTCTGGTCTGACAATGCAACATCAATAGCCATTGTAAATGATGCTTTAAAACCTCTTGTGATAACTAGGTCTAACGTGTGGCCCTGAACATGAGTAGGCCCAGATACATGTTGGCATAGTCCAAAGGTGTCAAGTAAATTCAAAAGTCCTTTGGCAAGGCTGTGCCATGCCATTCGGGCTCACTAATGCCCCCGCTGTGTTCCAGTCAATGGTTAACGATGTGCTCCAGGACATGATCTCCAAGTTTCTATTTGTTTACCTGGACGATATTCTGGTGTTCTTCTATACCCCTGAAGAACATGTTCATCACGTGCGATTCAGCAACTCCTGGAGAACTAGCTCTACCTCGAGGCGGAGAACTGCAAATTCAGCCAGCCTTCTGTCCAGTTTTTGGGGTTCTTTGTGGCCAAGGGAAAATTGGAGATGGACAAACAAAAAGTACCCAATCCAGAAATGGCCAGAGCCCAACAGTCGCAAGCAGCTCCAATGCTTTCTTGGATTTGCTCATTTTTATAGGCACTTTATCCGCAATTACAGCTCTGTGGCGGTTCCGCTCACTGCTCTCACCTCCACAAAATCGCCTTTTAACTGGACCATGGAGGCCATCCCAGCCTTCCTCGAGTTGAAGCATCGCTTCTCTACTGCGCCTGTCCTATCCCTACCTGACCCCAGCAGACAGTTTGTGGTGGAGGTGGATGCCTCCAATACTGGTGTGGGAGCCATACTATCACAACAAGCTGAAAACGAGAAAATGCACCCCTGCGCCTTCTCCTCGCACTGTCTCTCTGGGGCAGAGATAAACTACTGTATTGGAGACCGGGAATTACGGGCGGGGAAGATGGCATTTGAGGAGTGGTGCCAGTGGCTGGAGGGGGACTCCATCCCATTTCTCGTTTGGATGGATCACCGTAACCTGGAGTATCTTCGTTCTGCTCGAAGGCTTAACTCAATGTCAAGCCCGGTAGTCATTGTATTTCTGCCAGTTCCAGTTTACCTTGTCTTACCGACCTGGATCCTGGATATTAAATCCAACGCCTTTGGCTTAATCCCTGTTGCACGAGTCGCCCAAGAAAGAGACAGGTGTGGTGGCTGCAGCTGAGCTAAACATTGTGGGGGTAGTGGAGGAGGCTCTACGTGCCAATCCGGGCCCCAGCGACACTCCCCAGAAACATCTGTTTGTCCCAGAGACGGTGCGCTTACCTGGGCCCACCTCTTACCTTAGCCAGAGACGGTGCGCTTACCTCTCTTCCCCCTGGAGGTCATTGGACAGAGGGCTGCAGTTCGCTAGCAAGTTTTGGTGCACCTTCTGTGCGCTCATCGAAGTTACCCCTGGCCTCTCCTCCAGGTTCCTTCCAGAAACTAACGGCTAGACTGAGCAGCTCAACCAAGAGCTGGGATAGGGCCTGTGCTGCCTCGCCTAGTGGTCTCCCACTACTTGGTCCAGCTGCCTCATCTGGGTCAAATATGCCTACAACTCCCTCCCTGTCTCCGTTTCTCTGCTGCCTGTGTTACCAGCCACCCTTATTCCTGGAGGAATAATAAGTGTCTCCACTTCCCCGCACATGAATTGTGTTTTCTCATTCATTTCATCTCACCTGTTCCTCGTTATTTCTTTGTTTGTTTGGTATTTAGTCCCCTCTGTTTCTGTGTTTTCTGCCAGATCGTATTGTGCCCTGCATTTGTGCTTTTCTGGCTTTCCAGCATTTATTCCTGCCTGCGCCTTGCCTTGTTCCTGTGTTACCCGTCCAGTTCCTGTTATCCTGCCTGTTCCTGTCCAGCCCTGCTGTTTCCCAGCTCTGACAGATTCCCCGATTCTGACCCCTGCCTGTTTCTGGACTTCGCTTTTGCTTATTCTGCATTGCCCTGTTTGCTGGACACTGACCCCTGCCTGGAACTGACTACGAATCTGCCTTGCTGGACTTTGACGTTTGCTGGACTTTGACCCTGTTCTGTCGACTTCGAGTAAAGCCTATTTCTATCAATTCTGGTGTCCGCGATTGTTTCCGATCAGTTATCATAACAGGAAACATAGGGTAGCATAACAGCATTGGAATAGAGCTTGTTTAATTTGTGTGAGCTAAGCTAGCCAATATTGTTTGTTGTAACTTTGGCCTCATTTTAACGTCAAAACTTTTGATGGCAGGCCTAGATTTAGCTAGTTGTATTATAGTCAGTGCTTTGTATGCGTAAATTGGCATTTTTGTACATTGAAAACGTTTTTTGATGATACATATTTTTCCGTGCCTATATACAAATATAATGCACTGCAGAATTGAGTATTTATCCAAGCCATGGTATAAACTACAAAAAATCTGCACATTCCACCTTTTTGCCCCACATCCAAGCCCCAAACCTTCACCGCCCATGCCCCCACCATCCAACCCCCACTGGGAAGAGACTTGATTTACAGCATTTATTTTTGCTGATGATGATCCACTGGAGGACATGTTTGATTTGATTGCTTAGGTGCAACTAAGTATTACAGTCTCAAACACATTCGTTTTTTTTGGAACAAGGAAACCTGTATTTAATTTTAGCCACATGTTAGTGTTAGGATGCTTTACTATTAAGTGTAGTTTGTACAACGCATCAGATATGTTCTATGCAGGAAAACATTTTTTAAATTGTATATAGGCCATGTGTTTTATTTCAGTAACAGAAATATTTCACTTCTCACAACACCTGTTATACCTGTTATATCCAGTGAGTTTCTCCCATTTCCCATATGATTTTTCCTGTAATATGAGCCATTGTAAAACAATGACTATCAGACACAAAGACTGGGGTGTGCTGGGGTCATGCCTAATTTCGATGTGGTGATGTGGGGCTTCGCTGGACCTGTGGAAGCCACAAGGTGGCTGTGTGAATATTGGCGGCTGATACGTCTGTTTTTTTCAGGTGAGGGGCCAGCTGAACTGAGATCTGTCAAAGGGCTTTAATACTGCCCTCTTGTGCTTAATCTGAATTCCAAATATTGAACATTCAAGTGTCTCAATCTCTTTCCAGCAAATTATTATTATGTTTCATGTACTGCCAGACATTTACCCTTTACACTTTCCACAATCAATTTTAGACAAAGCAATGAGGCGATACATATTGGAAAAAATCTTTAGACGGAAAAAGACGCAGCTGTTGCGCATAGTTCTGGGACTTTGACATTTTTTTCCAGCATTCACACACCATCCTGTTTTTTGTGTTACGCTGCAGCATTACAAAAATTGTCTAAGTGTCAGTGCTGTAAGCTAACACATGCATAATAGTACATATTGGCCTCATTTGCATTCTGAATTCAGCACAGAGTACTCCGTCATCCAAATCAGCTTAATTAGAACACTTCTACAAATGGATTAGTTACTGACAACAACTGACCTCAAATGATGAGAATGAACCCCTGCTGTGCTGTTGTAACTCCTTAAGTTAATTCATTTTTTTTCACTGTGTTGTGTTGTTTTCACCCTTATTTCAACCCATTTCTGCTTTTACAATTTAATCTTCTTTAAAAGGAAGACATATTTTACCTCAGCAATAGATATGAGAGCAATGGATGCCTTGAAGGAGACAAATAGACGTTCAGGAATTGTAGAAAATGTAGATGTTTCAAATTCTATTGTGATACATATTGGTAAGAGTGGAGAGGTACATGGGGAGCCTTGCCAGTTGAATAAAGATGGAATAGGCCTTTTGATGGTTATAAAATGTAATTAATATGTTGTATTGAAATTATTTGTGACGGTAATATGAATGATAAAATAGAATAAATAAAAGAAAAAACAAACACTGTATATGTATTGTACCGTACGTAACAAAACAAAGACAAGAAGTGATTTGACCCCTATCTGTTGTTTTTCAAATCACTCAGACTGATTCAGGAAATGCAGGCTTGAATGTTTGACGGCTTCCCGCGGGGAAGTTGGCTGTTTGGACCTCTCTCCATCCTCAGACCTCCGTAATCACCACTCAAAACTGTGTCCTGCCACTTCCAGTTCCCATGCCCCTGATTGAGCACCTCATTCTAACGAAAATACCAAGATTTTGATGGCTTTTTCTGGACAGCTGAAAACACTATGGTCATCGTTGGGGTACTTTGTCCTTTGGACAGTTCCAAATGCTCCAATCTTCAGACAAACGCTGAAATGCGACCTTAGTTGTGGGTGCACAAACTCATTTTGTGGGTTTACTTATTAGATAAAAAAATGAATGAAAAGTACAATCATCAAGCAACAACAACTCTCGCATGGCTCAGGCACCAAAAACACTTGCTGTCTGGGCTCTACAGCTACAGGATAAAGCTTTGGCTGTATCTGTTGTCAATGAGAGCTTCTTTTCTAGTGTATAGCCAGTTGAGCTTGAAAATTGTCACCGGCCCAGAGAGAGTATGTTGGAAGGGTGCACATGCTGTCAGGGTTTTAATGTGGCTTCTTAGAAAGGATTCCATATTGCTTTCATATTGGCAACAAAACAGGGTAAAAGGGATAATTGTAAATAAATTGTTTTTTGGATGCATTTATGGTTAAAGTATATAATTTATGTAACTTTTGGTATGTCTGCATAGAGGCAATATTATGACATACATTCTGCACAGCAGCCATAATGTTTGATGGCTTTAAACCTAGAGGCCAAAGTATCTCTGCATGTAAACACTGATATTATACCAAGAAAAAGTCTGTTGAAGCCAACTATTTTTAAGAGAATGCATAGGTCTAAATGTACTTGTACTTGCTACTTCTGTTAAACATCTTCTGTTACACCCATGAAGATTTGTGATCGGCCTGTATAGCAACATCAAACAAGTAGAGAACATGACCTTTGGGAAGTGTAACTCAGCCAGCCGCAAGAATTCAATCCACCCAGTGTGCAAGAGTGCATTCAGTCTTGTTTAGTTTCATAGAGGCTCGTTTTGTATACATAGGTGTTGTGTGGGGTCATTTGTAGGGTAGCTGCATAAAATGTAAGAAAATACCCAACCTTTTTTAGTTTTTATCTCAGATTGTGGGTAATTCTGGTGGCCATTCCCCATACAGGTTTTAAACTTAACAAACTTTCACTTAACTCAGGCTCTAAAGTGAAATGTTTCATCAGTTTCTTTTTATATTTAGCAATAAATGGCTAGTAAATTGGGAGACACACATAAGGTGCCACAGAAAGTGTTACCTATTACAATAGTTTAAACTTTTGGGGTCAATTTGACCCCAAACATAAAAGGCATCATAAAATGACTCCATAGAGTGAGTTCTATAAATGGTGTCATATATATTTCAACAAAAATGATCATATTAGGTGCAAATGAACAGTGGACAGCTGTTTATGCTCCAAAACAAAATTCTAAAGTGTTTTTTATCATCATGTACTGTATGTATGACAGAATAAGACAGTAAATTGATAGAATGGAGGGTATGCAAGGTACACAGTAAAATGTCCAGTGTTAATTCAACTCTAGCAGGGTACATATAAGTCCAATAGGGACCATATGCACTCTGTAAGAGTTGACTAAACACATTAAACATTTTTCTGTGTAGAAGCTACTTTTTGTAGTTTTGGTCACATGATTAACACTTAGAATTGAACATACTGCAGCTGCATTTGACTGCACTACCTGATTACCTTCCTAGAGTCTCATTGTTTGTTATAGCTATTATTTATTATCACGTGCTTTTCATCACTCTGCACCTTCCTTCAGTTAACTTTTTGTCTTCAGTTTTGTGTAGTTTTCTTCTACCATTGTATTGTGTATTATGCACCTACAATCATTGTTCTAAAAGGATCAGCTACAAAGCTATTGTTGAATAATTGACTATTGCCCTTTCCCAGCTGTACTGTACAATAGCTTGGAGCATAATATTATTCACTGAGTTATTCATTATTCAATTACTCACATAAATGGAAACCTGCATTAATAGTAGCAAATAATATTTCCCCTCTTCACCTCATTGGTCTACATGCATGCCGTGTGGATACATTCGGGGTGTCGCTTATTCCAGAATTGCCGTTTTAAAATTGTAGATTTTTGCAAGGAGGCAGTCTTGACCTCCTGTTGAAGTGGTTTTGATATTCGTCGAGAGAAGGAACGCTCAGATCACATTATTGGTCATACAGAAAACGGGAGCGAGGAATCTGAGGAGAGGAAGGACCAGGGGAAGATGGGGAGTGCATGGGGAGCGCACCACAATATGAGAAAAGTATCAAATGAAAACACAATCTGTTTGAGAAGCTGTAAGTGTCTTGTTAAACTGGAAGCCATGGTTGAGATAAAGGTTACTGCTCCACGGTGGTCTTCGTCTCTGTGTTTCCCATGAATTTCCATTTTTACTTCCAAGACTCCGAGCTGGGTCCTTTGGGAAAGAACCTTTCGATTTTAACAAAGCATATCATCATGCCTTGAAGGCCTTTTACGTAGGCGGGACTGGAATTGTTTTTAAAAGTTTCCAGAGACATTCCCAATGCTGTCAATCAGTCATTATATTATTATCCCAATGATGTGCTACCAATAGAGTTTGCAGTTGTTAAATTAAAAGGTCGCAGACATTTTTAACAGTGAACGCCTGACCACACAAGCTAAAGGTTATTGCTAGTTATTGTTTACACATGACAAGATCTCTCATCCATGATTTATATATGTGTGTGTGTGTGTGCGTGCATGCTTGCGTGCATGTGTGTGTGAATTATGAATTGTTTGGTTTTGAAAGACAACATAAAGTCTATTTTCCATTGCTACAAGGTGCATTGAAAAATATGATCAATAGCAGCTTTTATAAACCTGGATTTAACATGTCATATATATCTTTATTTATTTTTATTTGTTTTCTTTTGTTTTGAGAAATAATAGGGGCGACTGTATTTCAGAGAGCGTAAATTCATCCTTATGTCACCTAAGCGCCTTAGGAACTTTAAACCCAATATCAGTTATCAGCTTAATATAATGTTGTTGACTTAACAATGATATATTTGGACCTAAAGGCACTTTTCACCATTCTGAGGTTAATAAATGATCTTCAGCTGTGTAAAGGGGGTGTTTCATTACTGTAGAGAGGTGCCCTGAGAAGAATGGGGAATGCGGTGGTCTTTTCATCACTGAGACTTATATTCAATTTCCCAACATGGTATTTGTCAGAAAGGCAGGAAATATTAAACCAGTAGTAGACAGTTATTAAGTCCCCTTAAGAACAAGCGTATACATACCTCGCAGTCATGAACCAAAGGGGGGGGATGTGCTTGGCATTTTCTCTGCAGTCACTATGGTGCTGTTGTTCGTAATTTGATGGAAAATTGATTAATTGTGCATTTAACTCCATGCACGATCCTCTGCACCATAATAAATTATGGTCATTAATCAATAAAGCACAAAGTAATTCCACAAATATGGGGACATGCTGGTTTCTAATAGAAAAACTTACGCTTAGGCCTTTCCTGCCTGTGACCACTTCAGCTGAGGTCTTCGGAACCTGTCCTAATCCAATTAGACAACAGAATTAATGAGCATCTGCTTCACCAATAATGTCCGGCGCCATTCAGCTCACCTATTCATCTTTGATGGGTAACAACTTAGATACGTTCTCACAGAATTAAAGACGGTGAAGCCTCATGCAAGATCTAACAAGTCGTTATTCCATACCGTTCCCTTACCGTTCCTTTGCCCGACAGAAACTTTCTGCTCAGACGGCTCTCGTGTGAGATGCGATCAAAACCATAACTACAGAATATAGGTCAAAATTACCGCAATGTTCGCTGAAGTGAGGAACATATCTTTAAGGGTTGACTCTGACATTTCAGCTGTTTTAGTGGATGCAGTCACCTATAGAGGTGACCGCAATAATACTAATAATACTAATACTCAGTGTATGTGAACACTGGATTTGTAGATGATTGTGTGGAGGAACATATATTAGGAAAATGAAAGGTGGAAAAAATGGAAACATTTAGCACTCCAGCCAATGAGAGTCCAGTCCCTATCATCTGCACATTTTATTAATAGTGTTTGGACATCTGTCTTAAACTAATAATCTAAAAAAAAAATCTGTTTCTTTGGCACTGTAGAAGTAGGTACTTTGGTGATGTGCATTAAAATAAATAACCTTACTAAATACAAAGTAGTACAAATTACCAACTTTTTAAAATTATTATTTGTAGGTGGGACGCACATTTTCATTTTCCAATAAATGAAAACCATACACTTAAACATTGAGAAAAAAGTTTTTCTACATTTTAGCCACTACATTCTGAAACATTTATCATGCGCTAATTATGAATAGAATGTAATCCTCTTATGTAACTCCACTAGATAGGTGCTTAAAATGTCGGCTCCTGTGATAAAACAGGCTTTCTATTACAAAAGCATAAATGACTTTCTCCAACTACCTGAAAAACACTTTTCTCATCTAATACCACATAAAGCTGTCACTGGGCCTCAACTTCAAGTGGCTTGATTAATGGTGAGCTGGGAGGCACAGCTAGGAGCTAAAGTCTCAATTATGAAAAGAGCTGCAAACGCTGATGCCTTTATTCTACTGACAGAAATGAAAAATAGGAATATTTCTGGGATTTAATCATTCATCATCTATTTACTGGAACTCTTAACATACTATCTCACTATCCCTTTCAGCATCAGCTGCTATAAACCTACGGGAATACAGAATACCTTGTCAATGTTTTGAATCTACATTTTAATGACAGTTTGATATTCGCTTGCCTATGGCTTTTTTTCTTTTTTAAAGGGTGATACTGCATATGCAAGTTAAATGAAGTAAAGAAAAAGGATTCTGGGATTGGGCAACAATAAACTAATCATGTTTGTTTTGTGGGCCAAGCTTTTTCTTTTCATGTGGGTTACCAACAAGGTTATGAATATAGAAAATAAATTATTCACTATATGAGCAGACAAAAGTTGCTATCGGTTAGCGACATGAAACTTGAGGCATTAAACATGTATTGCTTGCCTTTTCTTTTTCTTATTTGAGATATTCATTATTTCAGAAGTGGACCACGCAATTTTGGATTTGGAGAGCTGTGTAAAAGAAGGACTTGTTGTTAATAGATCTTTACAAATGGAAGCAGTTGATTATAGGTCCTCATTATATTTCATTATATTTTAAGTTTCAATATTTCATGAGTCTATACAAGAAGATAAGTGAGTTTAATATGCACTGGAGGGTAAAGGAAAAATTCTATTATGGTATGTAGAAATTACCTCATAAAGAAACTAATATGGTAATCTGGGGAGCAATTTTTAATAAGATTTTTATGATGCACAGTTGTAGTTATGTTAATGAAGTTGTCATTTTACTTATTTTCTGCCAGTAATGCTAGTTTATTTTTTTCCATTTATGTGAATATGTGCTAACCGTTACTAATGAAATTCATTACTGTAATGAATGCAAAGCATCTTTTTCTGTTTGGCCTTCTCGGCTGTCTTTTCTGCACCATGTGAGCAGAAAAAGCTTCTTGAGCAAGAAAAAAACCCTAACAGGGTCATATAGAAGACGTACTGTAAGTCTCTAGATGATTTCTGTCAAACTCTAAATCCAGTTTGCACTTTACTGTAGCAGTTCTCATTTGAGGACAAAGAAGAATTAAGTTTTCATTTTTTATTAGGCCATTCTAAAGCAAAAAAGGCACAGAAACTCACGATGAACACGCAAAATGACTTTTTTTTACGCATTACAGCCAAAGGCTAGGGGTATGCCTTATACACTGTGCACACGATTCCGTACGCCATTACCAGCTGGGAATTTCAGTTTAGCTATAAACTCTCTCATGTGCTTTGTTTTTAAAACCTTCTGGGTTCTTGTAGTTTTATTAGTGAAAATTGTTGCATTGTGTCCACTGAGTCATTTTTGATTATGTGCATTTATCCCTGCTTGGTGTCTCACATACAATGAAATGTTCACAGGAAGAGAATATAAGGCCATGAGGATTTCATTTCGGGATTATGTATTATGAAAAGTTTGATGCCTGCATTGGTCATATCACACATATCATATGTAGACACCATTCAAAAACAGGTGTTAAAAATCCTGACCACAACAAATAAATATCTCACTGTATTAAGCTTTTTTCTTTACATTAAAACAAATATATATTAATTTTGAATAACTCCTCATGGGAATGAACAATACAAGTTGTCTTTGGGATATATTCTATTTTATTACTCTTGGATTTTGATAGACTTTCTGATTTGCATTTCTTTTTTTTCATATTGCGGATGCACGGGTACTGCTGATTTATCTTTGAGATTCATACTGGGTTTCTAAAATACGGATTATCTCAATCGCCAACCACCGCACTTCCCTTTGAGTGCAGATCAGGATAGGTCAGCAGCGGCTGGTAGCCGCGTATGCTGCCGTAGCCGTGAGGGCTTAAGATTCCAAATCTGCCACCGCCTCTGCCCGAGAGACATATTAACAGGCAAACCAGTCCGCCTAATTTAAGACAGTTTTCTTCAACGATGCTTTCCTAAACCGGTGTGGTCAGTGAAGGATCAATGTTCACCGTCAATATTAAGTGAACTCATTTGCTCTTGAATGTGCCCAGTCATTTCAGGGTGAGCACTCAATTCAGCCCAATGAGGAAATCCTTTAATCTTGACTGGTGCTCCGAGTGAGAAATCTGGAAATGTTCTAATATGTTCGGACACATGTTGTAGGATCTGATTTTATTCTTTTAATTGGTATCTACTGTTATTTCCCCATCTGTTTCCTTAAATTAAGTCATTTACAGAAGTCCTTTCTCTCTTTCTTTTTCTATTCTAAATTTGATTCGGATGCCAGCTTTTTAGCATTTTGTTTGTAACGGTATTTTATTTTTAGGGACAATTTTGACGTAAACAAAAAGGGGGTTGGTTGTTTTATTTCTATTGGTATTCAAAGAAAATATTGTTTCCCTTGCACTTGTTGTAAAGTACAGTATGAATCATCAAGCTAACAGTATGCTCCTTGGAATTTGCTACACATCTTCAAGTCTTTGAAGGCTGTCTTGGATGATTTATGTATGAGTTTGGAAAATGAATTTAAAATCACAGGATTATAAAGCACAAGATGCATTATATCTATCACAAGAGAACTGACACTAAGCTGTCTTTCAAGCAACCAAATTAAACTCACAAATTTAATGAGATCTTAAGCTGGGACTAAAATATAATTTAAAACTTTGACACGGAAAGTAATAATAATGCAAAGTACCTCTCTGTGATACAATACCTTACCGCTCAAACGTACGTTGCTCTAGGGGGGAAACGCAGCCAGTTGAAAACAGTCATACTAAATACAGATAGCTGGCAGTTAAGTATGACTCGTATGCTTTATGCAGCATACATCAGGGTAGAGAGGTTACTTAACTGCAGAACAAAATTAAACTGGTCATTTTAAGTAGAGCTCTGAAACTCTTTGTTTTTGTGTGTGTGTGTGTGTGTGTGTGTGTGTTTGTGTGGGTGTATCTCACACTTCCATGCCTTGTGCCTCGCTCGTGTGTTCATCGCTCGGTGCTTCTGCCCACGTGTCTCCCATTGCAGTCACATGCTCCATCTCCCTTTTTGGAGAACAGCTTAGTTGATGACCTTTTCACTTCTGACTTCCTTGAAGATTGACAATACATTTATGTTTGTCTCATGTCTTACTTTACCCCCAAAAGTGCACAGGCGAATGAAAACACCGATTAACCCCCGTCATTTAAGGCAAAGTATCTTTGCGCTTTTTGCATTCCATTTTAAAGGTTGTGTTCCAGTACTTCTCTGCACAGATGTAAAATGTACTAATAATTCATCTGTACTCAGGCACCGTACAGTCTAGTCCAAGTGCATAAATCTTCCCGCTGCATAGATTCTAGTATTTGCTCTGTTTTTATTTAATTTTCTGCCCAGTGTCCAGCCCGTTGACGCAACGATGCGGGCTGCTACAAAGCATGTGGCACAGTGTTGGATGTAATAAATGTGGATTGTGCAGACTCCATTTTTCTCCTGTCCATAATTTATTCCCTGCCTGGTTTTAATATGAGCCAGCTTGATTGAAACACTTTCAGCAACCATAACAACACTTTGAAGCTTATACATTTTTGTAAGATTTTAGGATTTTAGTCAGAATGTATGTATAGTCTTTGCATTTTGTGCATGTTTGAACTTTTAAACACACACATTTAAAATGGTTATATAAGTAGCTATATTTCCCTTTCTGCTTTAGAGTGGGTGTTGTTGAAAAACGGGCCTTGGAGCCAACATGTCGTTCAACTCGCGTGGTGCCATCGCCCGCCTCCTATAACCAATGATCTTTCCGCGTAGGCAGTGAGGTCGCTTCTCATTGGCGTTTCCCCAGCGATCCGTCGCCCCAATCCCTGGCCCCTGCAAGGCTCTGCTGGAACCACGCTGCTTCGTATCTACCCAGATTTACTCTGAGTGACAGGGCAGGAATGAGTGCTCATCATCTTTCAGAAAGAAAAGATGCGCTCTTCTCCACATCATGGAATATTATTGCACATTTAACATACATGTTTTCGTCCTAGTTTTCCTGTTAGAATTGTTAGAGTTGTCATTTTCAGTTGGTTAAAAGGTAAAAGGAAAACAAATTAAAAAGGGGGGGGGGGGGGGGGGTTGATGGTTTTTTTTTATATTTCCAGAAATTTCTTGGCAAGACACTCACACAGTCCCACTCCTCTCGTGCTTGACTTGCAGGAATACCCTCAGAAATGATTGATGAGCATCCTCACCTTGGACTTCCAGCCTGGTCGTTGCGCTAACACTATTCAGATGATTCCGTTTCCTCTGCGCCATGGAAACGCCTTGCCTGGCCAGAGCCAAGTTGGCAACGAGTGTTTTTCCATGTGTCAGAGCTCATATTTGTTAAGGGACATATTTATGAAACAGCATATGGCATAGGAAGTCATATTTTCCTACCAAGGCGGTTGGTACGCGTTTCGCTGTAGGTTATAAGAGAGTTCTGGGCTGGCTTGCCAAAGTGATTTTCAACAATATGGTAACAGGCTATGGCTGGAAAATAAAGGAAGAAAAAAGGAAACCCCCCCCCCCCCCACACACACACACACACACACACACACACACATACGTACGTGAGCACACACACCCTCCCCTTCTGGGAACCTGCAGTTCCACTCTTGTGTTTGAGGGAGCTGTCAGTTTGTATCGGTGGCAGTCACTGAAGCTGAAGGTTCCCCACTGACTAGAGAGGAGTAGTTTTGCCAGGCTTTCCTTGTCACTGAGAGTTAAACCAGTCACTGATCCTAATTCTTACACTGTTGTTGCAGCATTCCGATTTCTAATCGCTGCATGACTTGTCAGGTGTAATAAGGCCTGTAAAGATCAAATTATTAACATACTAATAATGGGCGGGCGTCACAAGCTGCCAATTATCTTTTTCTGAGATTCTTCATTTGTATACCAGCTGACCTAATGATGAAAGGTCTTGCCTATTTCTGGATTATATCATCAGGATGTTGAAAGAGCGGAAGTCTGCTTATATAACGGCTGATCTTTTACTTATTGTTTAGAGCTCAGATGAGCATGGGTGCGATTGTGCTCTATGTGCTTAACACAACAGTCCCTGCAAACGAACGGCTCAGGTGATCAGAAGTGAAGAAGTTATTTCGGAACAACATCGCCACCGTGCCTCCCTTAAGTAATCTCTCCAATATGTGGTATGAAGTGCTTGAATAACAGTTCCCTTGTAAAAAGAGCATCACAGACTCAAAAACCGCCAAAAAGAGAAGTATTGTTTGGTTTTTTTTAACAGCTGAGTCGTTGAAAAGGGTGAACTGGACATGGACGTGGATGGATGACACGCTGAACGGCACGTACTGGAGGAAGAGGGTATTTGAATCGCCGCACCCACCCCACTCCCCGCTTTTGGATGACAACAGGAGAGGATGGAGGCGCGCGCGGCTCACGGAAAAGCAGGGGATTGGGGCCCTTCCTTCAGTGCTCTCTCTCTCTCCTCTAATCCTTTGTATACGAGAAGGTCAAGAGGCTGGCTGACTCCCGCTCCGTCTGCTGGCCAGAGTGATAAATTGATAGGAGAGGGAGCGCTCTTTTGGAGCCAGCCAGCCAGCCAGCCAGCCAGCCGGCCCCCCGTCTCATCACCCCCATCTCATAGCCACTGGCTTTCAAGCCCTTGAGCGTAGCCTCTCTCAGCAGGGCCTCGCGTGGCACTGAATGATGCAGGAGTTTATCCAAAGAGCTCTAAACTGAGACCGGGGGAAAATGGCTCCATTTTTTTTATTTTAAAGCCAATTGTATGAGAATGCGGTTTTGAAGAGTAAAGCCGAAGAGGTCCCGCTGCGAATTGTGTTCAAGTACTTTTATTTTTTATTATTATTTTTTACAGTTTGTTTTCGTTTCACCGAGGCTTTGCAGATCACATTGCCATAGAATGATCACAGTAATGGCAAGCAGATACAAGTATTATTGGATAATGTATAATTATAATACCATGTCCAAAACTAAAAAGCTACTTTGATACTCAATAATACGCCGTAAAGTGTGTTTATGTTTAGCATGGTGACTTACCATAGACATGTGTTGTTACATCTTATGAGCAATTTGCTTTATGAAGCAAGTTAAGTAAATTAAGTGCCTTTTTGTCTATTTTATGTATATATATATATATATGTTTGTGTGTGTGTGTGCGCGCGGAAGACAATGTGTGTGTGTGTGCGTAAAGAAATCTGGAGGATATTCACTCTGTGGCTTTTTTACAGTAAGAATGGTTCAACTGTGCTTTTTGAAAATTCTGTTTATTTTTTGAAAATCTTATCTTAATCTCTGTCTTAACCACTGCTGGTGAAAATCCACAAATTACTGCATGGGACACAAGTAATTTACTGAATAAAACTATGAAAAAAAATGTATGGGTTAATTTAACTATAACTACGTATGTCCGTCCATAAATGCTTTAAAGTGTCTGTCTCTGAGTCTGTTAATGAAAAATAATATATAATAATATATAATATATTATTAACCACTCATTCTTGCTCTTTTCTCTTTGACTCTCAGATATTAAAATTCCTTTCAGTTCTGTAACAGTAATCATACCCCCCACCCCCTCCCTCTCTCCTGGAGGCTTTAAGGTGAAAGGCCTGAGAGGGAGTGTCAAAGAGTGGCTGTCGTTTTTATTAATAAATGAGATTCATTAAAAGAGGTCTGGGAGCGCTCCTTGCAGAATATTGCCTTGTCTTGTCCCTACTTTGTGTGAGAAGACCAACCCCGGTGGTTCTTTGCGTGGGTCCCAAAGCTACAGTGGAATTTCTCTCTGACCCGCCTACTTCAGCTCAGTTTCTCACTGTGTTTCACACAGCTTTTTTTTTTGTATCCCCTGGAAACCATCTGCATTCTTTAAACCATCCTTCAAAAAAAAACAAAAAAACAGACATTTAGCTATGCCCTTTGATCTGAGGTTTATCTTTAAAACAACATTGTTGACGATTGCGTGGGATTAGTCACCGCATGTCCATTAGAAAGAGCGTTTTTGGATTATGTGCATTTTGCCTTTTGACACAAATTCACAATACAATTCGCTGACACGTTTGTAAACATTAACACATTCTGCATTTTTTGTTGTGTCCAAGTGTGCATTTAAATCTGGGGAATTATCTTTTGCTGTATTTTTCATTCCCTCTCACTTGCTTATTGGTCAACTTTGTAGAAATCCCGTAATATGACTATATTAGTAGTAGTAATTAAAGGGTTCTGGCATATACATCCTAGCTGATTTTGCATCTGTTTTAGTTGGTCTTCAAATATGTTCAATTTGGTAATGAACAATATTGAGTTACATTTATGCGCATCAGGTGATATCTGTAATGCTAACTTAATAAAACAGTGTGTGCGGGGAATGGCAGAGATGGACTGGAACACAGTGAGGGGCACGTTTAATCTCTCAGTTCATATTTATCTGAGGACTAAAATGCCTAGCTATAAACCTACATCAAAAGGCTGTTAGAAGTCATCAAAGCAAATCACCTGAACAGAATGAACTAGAGTGGCCTATTTTGATGTTCTGTGAAGTGGTCATTTATTTCTTTATTTCATTTTGCTCAATGCTTGGACTTCCTGATGTCATGAAATTGCTCACAGAGCACCAATCAGCTGCCCTCCCCCACCACCCCCCCACCTCCCGACATCTTGTTCTTCTTTAGTAGTCTCTTCATTATGGTTAGAAAAGCTTTAAACAAAACACTGAGACATGGACATTGCTTTGGAACATTTGTAAGCACCACTCTGAATGTATCATTTATATTTATGTGCAATTGTGATCTCCTTTATCTATAATATTTAATAAAATGAAGCATTATGGAAGTGTTGATGATTCATAAAGAATGTTATGTAGGAAATACAATTGTTGAAATTGAAGAGATCATTTAGTGCGTATGCATGCCAGTTGTGTGTAGTTTTGGCTATTTATGAACGGTTCAGTGCCGTGCCTTAATCATAAACCTCCTGAAATGTGCCTATACTTTTGTTGTGTTTACTTCCATTCAATAAAATGCTGCTTATATTATTATTTTTTTATATTGATGAAAAATGCCTAGATATTTGATGGTTCTCTCTGAAGTGTCTTTCACAGGAAATGTTGATCGTGTAGCACTGTAGGTGATGGGTGCAGAAATTGTATACTCCCATCTACAACAATCGATGTACAGCCTGACAGCTGTGGTCAGTTCAAAATGGTTTTTCATGACTTCTCGTTGAACCCCGGAACCCGTGCAAAATTTGTAGGCTCTGCACCTGAGCGAACCATCAGACACCTTCCTTTAATTTAGGGAGCAGAAATAAAAGGTTTTACTCTTTTTTGTTGGGGATGGCGGGTCCGGGGAGTCACCGCTGACCTGGCTACACCTCACAGGAGGAGGCTCTGGGAAACGACTCCATGGCAGAGGGAGCAGACATGTCAGGTGTCACAAGACTCACCGAGGCCCGTCGCTAAGTGGCTTTGCGAAAGCTGGCGCCTGCCAGCGTCATCAAGGTTGTTGTCGTCGGGGCAACTCCTTAAGCGGCAACGGCGGTGTCAGAGATGAAAGTTCCCCCGGCTGTGAGAAGGGGGAGAGGAATTACAGCGGGATAGACGCCTGCAAATGAGGTTTAAAATGTTGCTTACACGAGAACACGCAGGAACGGGACCTAATCAGTCAAATCCAAAGAAGTTGACATCTCTTCTGAAGGGCTGGTGGCGTACCCCCCCATACCCAGCTCTGCCTGAGGGGAGCACCCACGAGGGAGCCAGTGATCCACTTAAAGTGCCTTTATGATTTTCTGCAGGTTCCATGTGACAGACACCCTCAAAATTGTTCTTTTAGGTTTTGCATACTAGGCTAGGCTATCATTCTCCAGGACACTTTACCCTCAATTAAAAGTGCACTTGAGAAGCTGCATATTTAGCATTTTGTAACAATATCTGTGTTAAACTGAAGGTGATTTTAATAGGATTTTGTACAGTTGGTAACCAGAGATTAGCAGCTTTGCTTCACGCCTCCTACCAAAACGGAGAGTCTGTTTTAATCTGGTCCGGATTTAAGAAGCCAAGGGACAATGAATCAAACCTGTACATTTCTGCCATGTATGCTCTCCATGCCTGGTTGCAGCTCGCTGAAACACTTTCCCATTTGTCTCTAATTTAAAAACAAGATTAAAAACCGTATGAGGAAACAAACCGCCACTCAACACGCATTCGCGCTGCTCTTCTGTCCCATTGTGTCCTGAGGACGGTGTGAACTTCAACAACTTAAAACATCTACAGAAGCTTATTCCAGTGGGCATAGCAGGACAAGAAAACCTCTCTTAAGAACCACATTTAGTCAGAGAGCACAATCATTGCACACATCATTGTGTAATCCTGTTAAGTACTTTTAGATTGGGAACTACTAATAAACTATGCCCTGCTTTCTCATGTAAAGAAAGACCAGAATGAAAGCAAACAGTTCACTTTTATGTTTGGAAAGCAGATGTTGACAAAACAGTTTTAATTAGATTTCGATTACAGATGGTTTATTATTGGTTCATTTAGGGTTCATTTTAAGGTTTACGGCTACAAACTGAGAGTGGTCTATTTAAAGATAAGGTAGCAATAATGTAAGTACCAATTCCAATGAAAGGATTAAAAATGTTTAAACTGGCATAAATTAATTCTGAACAAGTCCTGCAAAAGTTTAATTCCCTTTGTATTCATATCTTAGATGTTGAACTGCACATACATATATTTATTTAACAAACATACAATAGCAAAAGCACAATATGAACATGGGACGTATTCTTCATGGCATGCATAGCTATTTCTGACACAATGTGGTTTAACAGGCTAAGTAATCTCTCTAAACATGAAAAACACACCTAATTAAGAAAAAATTTACAGTTTATTAAAACTTTAAAATTGCAATTGTGGTTGTAACAAAAACCAGCATACATTACATTACATTACATTACATTATAGGCATTTAGCAGACGCTCTTATCCAGAGCGACTTACACAGCATTTTTGCATTTTATACATTGTATCCATTTACAGCTGGATATATACTGAAGCAATTCAGGTGAAGTACCTTGCTCAGGGGTACAACGGCAGTGTCCTACGTGGGACTCGAACCTGCGACCTTTCCATACCATACACAGGGGGGTCCCCAGCACCGAGCTTGGAAACCATTGCTCTAACCCATGTTGATGAAAATGGGTTCATTACAGAACAAAAAACTACCAAACCAGCCAGAAGTGAATAATATTCTATTTGCACTGGATGAAATGAGCAATTCCACTTGCTACTGTTGCCACCATAATAGGGCCCGTGATATAATTCGGTTCTGAGGGAAATCAGTGCTATTCATGGAGGACCACGTTACAGGAGGTGACTTTCTTACTGAGCATTAAGCTTTCTACTAATATAAAGTAGCTGCTCCCTCCAACACTATTGACAGTGATTTAAAGGTAGTTATAGGAGGTTCAGGCCCTTATGTAAATGTAATATACTGCATTATATTTTAAATATATTGTGAAGATAATTTTGATATGTTTACAATATACAACAGTATATTTTTTTCCATAAGGGGGTTCAGCTGTTCTTGGCAATGATTAGGGACTTTTGTATCTAAAACAATATTACTTTGTTATGCGCAAATTATTATTGCAATACGAAGCTTCATACAAGATGTAACAGACGTTTGTGAGACTTTGACAGCCGAGTATTGTTATAGTGTACAGGTGAAGAACGTTAATGCGCACACACACGCACACATGCGCACACATACATAGAAACTCACAAACAAAAAACATATATTGTTCTACATATACAGTACAAAATCTGTCAGTCTCATTATGGTTTACTGCATGTAATTCTAAACCATTCTCAGTAATGGGCCCCCACATGTCATTTAGTGACAGGAAATCAGCTACAGGCTAAGCATCTCAGAGACTGGAATTGAAATATCTTAACTATCGTACCATAAAAACCACGACAATATTGCCAATGTTTCTATTAAGCATTGCAGCTGACTTACAAATGATCCGGAACACCCAGTGTTTATTTGTTTTTGCTGAGCCATAGATTGTTGCCCCAAGCATTTGAATAATTATGATTGGGACAAAAAAAGCAATAGCATTAAGATCAGATAAATTAATTTGTAATGAAATGCGCTCGTTTCACATGACAGCTGGCTAAGCCTATTCAGCAGTGACTCAGAAACATGGAGACCTTGTGACAGAAGACAAAAGGAACTATCATGCACATCTTGTGTTTGGTGCATTCAAGAGAGAAAGTGTGCAACTGACACATCAACAAAGCCCTACGCTCTGCTTAAGAACTGAATCACTTACCCGCAGAAACACAACCTTAACCATGTGTTCTATCTATCTATCTATCTATCTATCTATCTGTCTGTCTGTCTCGCTTACTGTACGTACGTACATATGTATGTATGTACACTATGTATGCAATGCATGAATGCATGTATAGCATGTATCTAATATACTATAAGCAAAACTGATATATACAGTACATCAGTTTCTTGTTATATAAATGAGTGTTGCATCTGCACTTTTACTGGTCTGCAGTGACAGCCTGTTTCATGTTATTAAAATGATGGCTTGTCTCTCCAGACATTAAGAGGTACTGTAATTCCTGATGGGATCCCAGAATGTCAGGAATTGGAAGATTATAATGTATTATGGTATGGTAATAATTGAATAGTTATATGTACATCATATGGATTCCAGTCCTGTTATTTATCCCATTTAACCCTCTTTGGGGAGGTTTGGCATGACACCATTTTGAACGTTGACACTGTACTATTTTCCTTTCAAACTGATTCTGTAGGCTTTCTCTGAACCAGGACATTTCATCCATTAATAGGCTGGATTCAGTACTTCCATTTTTGTGAATTAAATAGATTTTGTGGAAACATACATTTATTGTACGTTATTTTATTTCCTGCAGACACTGTGTCTTGTGTACCTGTCTGCCTTATAGATCTCTGCCTTTATCTACCCAGTGCAAGAGAATAGAAGATTAAACAGTGAGATTGCTAGGCAGCATCGTAAAGAAAAAACTAAGTTGAAACGCTGAAGCTGGTGTTTTCCGACTGTCTTAATGTCTCCTCTTCAACCCGTAGCACCTCATTTCATATGCAGTGTGTGTTCAGGGTTTCACCTTGTCTTTCCTGCTTACCGCCTGGCTCTCGGCTCTCTGCGCTCAGCTTTTTTGACTGGGTGCCTCCTCTCGTCCCACGCCTCAGAGAAACCTATTTCATTTCCTCTCACCGTCAAACTTTAACCTTTCTCAGCTTTAATTACGTTAAGTAAGTTTGGAGCCGCCGCCGCTGCGCTGTCTCCCCGCGTCATCTCTGAGGGCACGCTGACGCGATGCCCGCGTGTGAGCCGAGGCCGCCGCCGAAGCCTTCTTTATCCCGGGCGCCGGCTTCCTCATCCCCGCTTTACCTCTCTCTCTCTCCTGGCTCAGGCTGGCTGCGAGGCTCCACGTGCATTTTGCCGCGCGGTAGAAAATTAGAAAGCAGGCGGTAAAGGTTAATGAGATGTGCCTAAAAAGGAATGCTTCTATCACACCAAGATCGATAACGGTAACCTTCTTTCAGCGGAGCACAGGTGACATTTTTAGGCAGCTATGCGGCGTCGCCGTAGCGCCGCTGTGACGGATGCGCTCCCCGGTGTTTGCTCGTCTCTGCTACCGGGACCTAAAGTCAATGCATATTGACTTGTGACTGAGTATTTCCCGCTACGCCGTAATTCTGCACATTACTCAATTCGGCTCTTTGAGCACTCTTGTGCAGAGCGGTGCAGCAACACCCTCAGGTTGCTGCAGAGCGACGTCGTGTCCGTAATCAGACCCTCAAACACTAAGGCAAAGGCCACTAAACACCGCACAACCTGACTGTCTCAAGATTGAAAGATGTTTTCAAAGTTTCAGACATGATATTGACAGCACAACAATTATGGATTTTACGTGCAATATATTTATGATTATTTTTTCTTTTTGCAGACAGGTTAGCCTACTGATTATTATGTTTTGAGACAAACGCATCTTATTTGCAGACATTTCTCAGCTTCGGCGTAATATGTCTACTAATTAAAACTGGCGGGCATTTGGAGGGCTGTAGGCACGCAAAATGTGCTGTTTTCTTTCTTGGTTCCTTTTTTAAACGTGCGTGATAACCTCTTGTAACCCTCTGTATCATTGATCCACAGGTAGTCGATTGCGGCCCTCCGATTTTGCCCCTTACAATAATGGGCCTTTTTAGAACCGTCTCATTTTGATGATGAGTTGGAATTCCACAGAAAGCCAAAATGGAGTTACTGTGGTAACCGTCTGGACTGTCAATCACTTGCAATCAGTCTTCTTTCCCCCACATGCTTGATGCATCACGATTAGGACCCTCTCCACAGGGTGCCCTGGAGCACTTGGAAGAAATGAAGGCCCTGTGTCTAAGTTTTACATTGCCTGTTTGAAAACTTTTCAGAACACAGCCCTTTTCTGGCACACAGACAAGTCATTCTCAGTCAGATTTGTTGTACTGTCAAAGTATATATTTTTTAAATTCCGCTCTCTGCCTAAGAATCTGTATATTGGGTATATTGACCGACGTTATTCACAATACTATAATGCTCTGCATTATATTGCAAAAATAATTGTCATTTTTGCCATCATTTGTAAAATTTTAAAATAAACCTCTCTCCCCTTCCTATGCCATGCTAATGAATGCGTTGGCAATGATGTGTTTTTTAGAGCTAAATAGGTTATTTCAGCGGTCTTTAATGTTATTGTTATACAGTAACTGAAACTTTCTAGCAATGTTTAATTTTCTCTTTTCACTTACCATAGCACATAAACAGCTGTGATTGCATGCAAAAATATGGATTCCATTGCCTGTAGAAAAGGTTAGCACTCCATGCTTTGTTCATTAGGGTTCATTGCTTATTTGTATGATATTGTCTGTTCGTAAATTATTTGGAAATTGTTTATAATCAAGGGCAAATGAATACAGAGCATACCATCACTTTGTAAAATATTTAAGCTTCTTTTACAATTTGTTTATTTAAAAATAAATTAGAAGTTAAAATGATCTGATTACACTTTGTAATGAGATCACCGTAAAATTCAGTGTAATTATGCTTCACACGCATAAAAGTAACCTTTTAGGAATAATCCAAATATGAACCTTGATTTATTCCAAACAGTCATGTGTTATGAGTCCAAAGGTGTTAACGATTTCACTCAACTTCACCTTTACTTTTTTTATATGCATACATTTAACTCATTTATACCTGTTATCTGTATGCATTGCATTTAATACAATCCATACGTATTGAACATTTGAGGTTAAGTGCATAAAGTCTTATGTGGTAATAATAACGCGTTATTGTTACTGTAAACGTTCACATGCCGTGAATGTTCCTTTCAGAGAATTATATGTTTAATACATTTTTCTGAGAGAAAAAAAGAACAGTTCCCCTTTCCCGAGCATTTGCATGTGAAAAGTCGGTCCAACTGTGGCCCATTACGAGTGTCACCTTCGATTCAGGAAATTTTAATTACAATGTTAAACCATTATTTGTTTCAACACCTGGTTAACCTATTCAAACGTGGCTAAATCCTTTTTCATCCCAGGTGTCTCCCAGTAGCCCGAAAGACTGAATGGGTCTCTTTTAACAGGAAGATAATCAAGGCAGTTTTACACAGTCGTGATTAAGTCTGCGGGATTAGATCAGATGTAAAACACACTCTTGAGTCTTAAGATAAAGTGCGCAAGGTGGATTACGCCTGAAAGGAGGATTTAGTCAAGGATGTGTCCTCAACTTTTCTCTCCACTTTTTTTTTTGGTAAGCATCATGAATAGCACCTTTTTTGTTCGGGAAAAAGTATTAGGAACTCAATTGCTGGCTTAAAAGCAATTGGCTTTGTTGTGCATTTCTCTGCATATATTTGAGGTGCAGTTTGGCTGATTGAAACGAAGAGGCCATGCTGTTCTGATACTATGGATGTCTTTGCTTTTTTGGAAACCCTTGATGGAAGGTCTTCTTTTCATTCAGCCGCCCCCCCCCCCACCCCCCCTCCCCCCTTCTCTCACCTACTTTGAAGTTTAGGCGCTACTTTGGCAATATCCCTAAACCATTACCATGGCTATAGAGAGGAACTTGATTCCTGATGAGTTTTTGTTTTGTCTTACCTGGTTTTAGGTGCACTTTAAAAAGCAGACCTGCTTTATTTGCTAATTCAGTTACCACAGAAAATGGCTATAGGTAATACGTAATCATTATCTCAAACGTTTATAATAAATGAAGATAATAAAAGTATGTTGCTTTATGCAACAGAAGCACACAAGGGAACCACATGTTAGAGATTTGTTTTTGGGGGGTTTATTTATTCAATCCCTCACCTTTCTTCCATTCACTTTTGTGCCAGTTTGTGGTCCCTAAATGTTGCGGGTTCACATTATTGGACAGCAGTTTTCCTACTCCGTGGCAGTGAGTGCATCACGCCCTGAATGTCACAATTCACAAAGACCCAGACAAAGTTCTGATTCATAAATTTTTCAACCCCTAATAACCCTCCACATCCTTTCCACAAATGGATTATCTCCCCTCCTCCTTCCTGCCACTTCTTCTGGAAAACTGTAATTAACATGTAGATTTGGTTTGATCATGCCTGGTCCGACTAACTACATTCCCCATTCACTTCCATTTAGGGAAGAAAAAAAGTTAAGCCGCTGCGACAATAATTAGACTATCTCGACTTTTAAATGATAATTAATTGGGCTTTATCTCATTAATTTAATTTTCATGTTTCGTCTTACTTTCTTTGATGGCAACCGTGCCTGTCTCTGTTGATGTTTGGGAAATTATCTTAAGCTTGCTTGTTCGTTATTTTAAACGTGGATTACGCACTGTGGTCGAATGCCAGCGAGATGACTTGGCGTGCCGAAGAGACGTCTTAACATGCAGAAGCTACAAGTCATTCATTTGTAGTTAATGCAACAACATTATAGATAGAAGCAGCTCATGTGGCGACTCCTTCCAGGCCTCAAGAGTAAGCAATAACCAAACAATGCATACATCGCGCCTCAACTCTGAATGTAAACGCTGAGATGTAATTATTATAATGAATAGCGCATACTTATGCACCCGCTTTGCCATGCCTTTGGTGCACAGTAGAGCTGGCACAGTTCAGCTTGTAAGCTTAATGTAATTTTTTTTTTAGTTTTTTTTTTTTAAAGAAGCTTCTCCGTGATAATTTACTTAAAGCAGCAGGGGGAGGAGGTTGGACACTGACCATTACTCGGTTGGAAGGGGATGTCCAGCTGATCGTCCTTTTAATCGACAGCAGCAGGCAAAAGGAATTTAACAGCATGGGCTTACTGGGGTTTTAAAACAAATGATGTTTATGGAAGATTTACGGGCCCATAGAATTGCTTGGGCTTTTCTCTCTTTATCAATTTAATTATGGCCTCAGACCGGCTTGGTTAAAAGGGGGATGATGAGACAATCGGGGGTGTTGTATTAATTTCTTTACCTGGTCGACTGTGAAATGTTGGCTTTCCTCTGCTTGCGCTGGTGCTGTGAAGTAAATGGGTTAAAGCAGCGGGGTTAATGTAATATTTCACTTCGCCTGGCAGTCCGGTACAACCTCTCCTATTCTTTAAAGTGAATCTGAAATCTGCCTGGCTGTGCTTAAATTCAATATAAAATGGACTCAATGCGATATAGGTGTGATGTAAATCAAATGAAAAGCCGCGCTCCATACATTTGCATTGTCCATAGCCATGTTTTGGTGAAAATGTTCCCCAAAAGGTCATTCTACATGCCTGGGTATTGTGGGCACCTTCCATCGCTTCAAAGAACTTTCTCATTCACCGTTCATAAACAAAACAACCCACAAAGGGACACAGTGCTGTTTTAAACATCCAAAAGAGCCACAGTCCACCCTCTCAAATCCCCGAGCAAGTATCAAGTGAGGTACAGTTGATTTCGACAAAGCCAAAGAAAGAGATCGAGAAGTGAAAAGAGGAAAAAACAAAGCAGAGCGAAAGAAGCAGAGCCTTCTAGAGAGTTACTCTTCGGGCTTGTAAATTAGCCGTGAGTAATGCATTCTGGGAGGATGCGCCACTGTGCCGCGCCGGAGCTGCTGTCCAACAGAGGCGGCCGCTACCCGTAAAAACCCTCGGTGACATCACTTGCGTAAATTCATCTTGATGGTCCTAGTCTGTCAGCGCATGCCCGAGGGCCGCTTGCCCGGCGCCCAGGACGTTTCCCCCACTTTTGGCTGAAGCCAGCTGAACCGTGTAAGTCCCCGCAATCGCGCTCCAGAGTGAGCCAAGCCGGATTGACAGATCACAGGACGCGGCCTCGCGAGCCAGCGGTCCAACATCATCAACTTCTCCCCGTTATGGGATAATGCTGGCATGAGCGAGGCGATCCCGACGTGAGGATAACATCGTCAAAAAGAAGAGAAGGGCCCAGGGATCGGCGGTGCCTTTGAGGATGTTGTCGCACCCTTCAAGAGAGAGCTAAGAGAAACAGTGCTTTCGCTACGTTTCATTTCACAATCAATGTTTTCTTTGACAAGCACTTCTCGTCTGGTGCCAGAACGCATTTGAAATTCGTCGCTCGTACGTGTTAGCAGTAATATAGGCAGTGTAAAGTCAACAGTCTGGAGATCTTTTTTTTTATTTTTGGTGTTTGTGTTTGTTTTGTTTTTGTCTGGCAACATCTTTGACAAAAACAAAGCAGTTCCAGCTTCAGCAAAGCCTGAGCCACATGCCCATAGTCTCCCATCGGAGTGTACGGGGGGTCCCTAAGTGTCACCCATGAAATCAAGATGTTAGGGTGTGAAAAACAGGGGCGGGACCGCCAGTAATTCTGATCATTGTTAAGTGTTCATCAACATCAGTATTGAGTTAGCCCCTGTCTGGGTACGCTTGCTACATGATAAAGAGAGGGAATTTGAAAAGGATTCGATAAATATGCCACAATTCCCCTTTTCTTGCTTGTACAAGGTCTCTTGTTTTTATAGCACTGCAAGCACCGTTTATATTGGATTGCAATTCAAGGTTTTAATAACCAACTACTCTGCAAAATAAATATAAGGATTGCACTGCATAATTCAACGGGTAGTTTTAAAGTGAGGTGAAAGTGTGATGCTGTTTCATTATTAAATGTGTCTTGCGGTTTACGCTTACAATAAATTAATTAAATAAAATTGTTTACATTTGTAAATGAAAACCTACCACCAACCACAATAAAACAATCATCACTGGCTTATGAACTCTTATGATTCTAATTTAAATAATGATGTTTAGTCAACACACATGACCTGACATCTGTATCTCATAGAAAGAAAAATAAATAAAACAAATCACAACATTTCCAATCTATTTCCTCTGTAGGTCATTTAACAATTTTGTTAGCAGCTAATGGAGAACAGCAAATTGCCAGCTTGTTTTAATCACATGCACACATACGCAGGGGCTCCAGGAAGCCAATCTGGCTCCTGGTCTGCCAAATAGAAAATATCTTCTCAATAGCAGATTTCTGACGTCCATAATGGCTTAATGTCTTGGATTTGACAGCAATATTGGAGGAACGGAGTGACTCTTCCTGCCGCGGCGTGGCCTGGAGGCTTTCGCTGTCACAGCTGATGACAGTAACTTTTCCCATGCAGATTAAATTGGTGTTTACAGATTTGCCCTGGGTGTAAGTTTTTCACCCCCCGCTGTGATCGAGCGACACAGTCGGATGATGAGTAGCAGACACGACCAGCGACTGCAAGACACTGATGCTTATACCTCCGTCACACAGAATGCGGCTTTACGAGGCTGTCTTCAGTCCAGGAATAAGGGCAGCCGGAGAGAGGAGAGTCTGCGCCAGTGTTTTCAAGAGGTTTTCTCTCAACAGCGCTGTTATCGGCAACATTGCTGCAGGGTCAAAAGAGCAACTGAATTCAGCATAAGTTATTTCCTGTAATCATTTCATTGGACGGAGAGAAGTTGTGCAGAATCACAAGGTTTAACGCAGTTATATTATATGCTAGATATAAGCAAAAAGCATGCAGTGTACAGCGTAGGCCATTGTCTCAGTGTATTGAGTGTGTCAGCAGATACTTTGTTTTTATTTTTTAACAGGTCTTTATCAGTAGAGGTTGTTTCAGCTGGATGGATAAGAATGTGTCCAAAGTTTAAAGCCACAGCGGGTTGTTTTTACAGATGTCCTTGGCTTTTGGTTCACTTCAAAAGAAACAGAATTTGACTAGCAGCAGAGAACAGCTTTGGCAATATATGTGAACAAATTAATATCAGCTGAACAGAGTATTTTCCATCAGAGAATATCTGTTTGTCTCGACACAAATATATGCATAATGTTGGTAGTCATCATTGGTCAGGTTTATTGGTTAAATAGCATTAATATTTGAATCCCACTTTTGGTGTACTGAAGAAACTGATATTTCTCCCCCTCCCCTCGACTCACATTTGAATGATTATAGAATGAAGCATGGATTTCAAACAAAACTATTCAATCCATCGGTGCATTCCAATTCCAAATTTGACCAAAAACTCCATAACAATGGTATTTCATTGGTCATAAGCAAATTGCTCTGACTGAGAGATCATACAGATTTGATACATGTTTTGTAAACGCATTTGCCTATGCGGGAAGAACAGATATCAGAAGAGATATATGCTCTTATTTATTTGACCAGTGGTTTCCCAGGGTGAATCGCACGGCTTACCTTTGACTTATTGTTCATTTATTCAGCTGGATATTTAACAGAGGAGATTGGATACTTGTTAAGAAAGGAGAGGCGATACTTGTTAAGTACCTTACTTAAAGGCAGAACAGCATTGGCCCACCCAAGCCTTGACCCTGAAGCCCTCAGGGTACTATATTGCAGTCCCTTAACCACTGCTACCAAAGTCATCCATGACTATATCAAGCAATAATGAAAAACCTATCATTTGTTAAATCATATAGTTTTCAAATAAAAAGTCCTTTATTTTTTACAAACTGAAGAGTGTGCAGAGCTAGCTTGGAGCATGTCATGGTTCGTCGTTATTGGTTTTTTTCCCCGCTGCGGTTCTCGTCTTTCATCTCCTATTGAGAAACCATCAAATTTTTTCCTCGTTCCGTCTCGGGGTTTTGCTTTGCCTCACTCATTATTCAGATCACCTGTGCTGCTACCTGCGGGGTATTTAAGTTCCTCACTTCCGCTTCTCCGGTGCTTCTTTGTCATTCATTTGTACATTGAGCCAAGTATAGCCAGGTTTAAGCGACCTTGTGATATTAACTTGTTTATGTTCACGAGGCACTTTAGCTTGTTCAGGTATAGGATTGTGTTTCCTCCTGTTAGCGTTCTGCGCTATTTATTTCCGTGCTGTTCTCTATGAGACAGTGTTTTCTTTTGGTGGTTTTGTTTTGTTTCACCTTCTATCGGACGTTGCAGTGTTACATTCCGAAGGTATTTTCTTTGCTTTTCTAGTCTCCTGTTTTGGGCTCTAGTATTGAGTTCAGGAGATTTAGATTTGTGTTTCACTCGTTCTATTCGAGTTCGCCATATTTTCCTGGGTAGATTTAATTTAGCTGTTTAGCTGTCAGGAATTAGTTCCTGTTTTTCTTTCTTCTTTTATTGTTATATCTCCCTCACCTCTGCGTTTGATTCTCCGCTACTAAATCCATCACAGTACAAAGAAGCCATCTATGGATGTTTCAGCAAAAGGTGTGGGAGTTAAACAGATTTTAACCACAAAGTGCTCTGCCTGGTCCTCTCATGAGGAGGGCATTATTGCCCTTCAGACCAGACAGCATGCGTTGTGCACGCAACAGGATTTGCTGTGTGAACAGCTGCATGGACAGGGTGAATTCATTCAAGAGCTCACACAGAGTCTCCGTGCCCTGTCTCTCACAGTCACTCCTCCTGTTCTTCCAGTTCCTCAAGCACATATTAACCCTCCCCAGTTACCCATTCCATCCAGAAAGCCCAAATTGCAGTTTCCCCTCCGTTATGACGGGCACTCTGGCAAATGCTAAGGGTTTCTTGCCGAATGTGCAATTTTTTTTAAAGCCCAACCATCACAGTTTATTTCTCAAGCATTCGAGGTGGCGTTCATACTTTCACTGCTCACCGGATCCGCACTTGATTGGGCTACCCCTTTACTCAAAAACAATTCTCCGATATTAGCAACCACTAAAAGACTTCTTCGACCACAACATTTCGGGTTGGGACGCTGCGAGGCGGCTTAAACGCCTTCGCCAGGGTAGCGACACAGTGGCTGAGTTCACCATAAAGTTCAGAGTGTTAGCTGTTCAGACAGGTTGGCCAGAGGCTCCCTTGATGATGTTATTTTCGTACGATTTAGACAAGTCTGTTCAGGATGCGTTAACCGTTTTAGAGCAGCCTAATTCACTGGATGTGTTAGTGATTATACCGGTATTTTTTAATTATATACCGGTCCAGTGCCTTGATCAGTCTCAATTGATTACCGCTCTCGATAGTCGTCTGTTGGGTTCAGGCTCCATTAAGAAGATTACTTCTATCCTCACCATGTCTACTCTTCAACACAGTCACGTTGAGAGTATTCAGTTCCTGTTAGTTGATTCACCTGCTTACCCTATTGTTTTGGGCCACACGTGGTTAGTCAAACACAATCCCCATATTAGGTGGGGAGGGGATAAGTTGGAGAAGGTTGCCTTTCCGCCTAATCAGGAGGAGTCGGTCTCAGGTTCTGAGGCTGGTGATGAGAGACTCTCTGGCTGACGGATGTTCCAACTGGGGAGAGCTCTCTACTGAGGAGCTTTCCGATTCCGAGATTCAGTGTTCCACTCTTTCTGACTCGCCCGCTCAGAGGGGAGCGGCTGAGATGGCAGGGACGTTGGAATTTCCTTTACCGCATAACTTTCCTACGGAATATATGGAACTAGCAGAGGTTTTTAGCAAGCAGAGGGCAACCATCCTCCTTCCCCACCGTTCATACGATTGTGCCATAAAACTATCCGGGCACCACACCCACTAGACGAAGTTTATATTCTTTGTCTGCTCCTGAAAGTACGGCCAAGAAGGAATATATTGAAGAGACACTTGCCAATGGCTTTATAAGGGCATCCACCTCGCCTGCTGGTGCAGGGTTTTTCTTTCTTAAGAAAAAAGACCTCCAAGCTAGACCTCCGCAATGCATATAATTTTGTGCGCATGCGGGAGGGCGATGAATGGAAAACCGCCTTCAACACACATAGTGGCCATTACGAATACCAGGTCATGCCATTCGGGCTTACTAGCACCCCCTCGGCGATTCAGGCATCGGTGAACGATGTTCTGCGGGAAAAGCTGGAAAAATTAATTTTTGTGTATTTAGACGATATTACAATTTTCTCTCCCGACCTGCAAACGCATGTCGGTCACGTTAAGCAGGTTTTAAAAGCCTTCCTTGAAGCTAAACTATTTGTCAAGGTGGAGAAATGCGCGTTTCACGCGAGTACTGTATCTTTTTGGGGTTTTATTGTTTCGGAGGGTATGGTCCGCATGGATCCTGACAAGGTTTCTGCGGTACTGGACTGGCCCACTCCTCGTTCAGTCAAGCAGGTCCAACGTTTTATTGGTTTCGACTATTTTTATAGGCTTTTTATTCTGAATTTTAGCGCACTTGCCGCTCTTCTTACCTGGGTAGATTTAATTTAGCTGTTTAGCTGTCAGGAATTAGTTCCTGTTTTTTATTTTATTTTCTTGTTATATCTCACTCACCTCTGCGTTTGATTCTCCACTACTAAATCCATCACAGAGCACTGTTTATGCATTTACTTACTTGTTTACTTTTGAGAAGATTACAAACCCAACCAATTTTTTTGAAAATAAATTTTAATGCTACTAATAATATTCTTATGCAATTTCTCTGAATACAAAGAGAGGTTGCATACCAGATAGCACCAGGTAGCACAGAGACAAGGAGCTGATAGTTCTCTCCACAGTGCGCAAGCTTGCAGCAACAAAACCCTGACAAATAGCACCATTAGACCTGGCTTCCCCTGTCTGAAAAAGTCAGGATTCATCAGTATCTGTGAAATAATGAGAACCTTCATGGCGACTGCAACACTGGAAGTAATAAGGGGAATGCAAATGATTTGCTTGTTTGTGTGGGAATGGGAGGAGGTGCTGGGAGGTTGGAAGGGGCATCATTATGGATCCAGAATGATATTATGAACCTCTGAGAAGTGTCAGAGTTTGGAGGGTTTCAGGGGATTTAATGGATGATACTGTCATGCCCTCGCTGAAGGATCTTTTTGAGGGTGCATTCACCTCCTGTCCTTTATGGAGAATATATGGGATCATGGTTAGGCTCTAGCTTAAGATCAATTTGTTCTGACTGGTGTGAAAGCTTGTTTCCTGTGGGAAAAAAAGATTAAATTAGTCTGCACATGTTGTTCCCAGTAAAGCTATTCTCATTCAAATCCTGCTATGGTCTACTATTAATTATTCAGAGGTTACCACTCTGAAACATAACCCAGTTGAACAAAGAACAGAACACTCCTAAATGTCATACACAAATTTAAATATGAGACTAATTTTAATTATTGATTGAGCATTAAACTAGTAGAGTCCACAGTAAACCAGATTTTGCCAGTGAATTATACATATATCTTCAGGTTCATTGCAATGGGAAGAAAAATATATACATTAAAAGTCAATGGCAGAACAACACAACTAAAGAACCACTGAAAAACAAAAAGAAAATGGTTCTTCTCTTAAGTTATCCAGCTCTGAAACTCAACAAACTTCCCCCCTGCAGTATATAAATACTTCACCCTGCAGGGGTTTGAAGACTCGGGCCCTGATTGGGTGAGTTAGTGCACTGATGCTGAAGTGTACATTTTTGGCAAGGACGACAGAGAACTGCCAGAGTTTCTTTTTAAAACAGAAAGCCTACGTAGTTGAAAGCAGAGCAAAATCAGCAAATCTGTGATATGACTATCAAAAAGTATGGAGTGAGATGGAAACAGCCACAAGCTAGTGATCAGGCTAAGGAGAACAGGCCACACTGTAACATTGTAATATTGTATGGATCATGAACAAATAGCCCAATGTCAAAACACTGCCCCTCTCGCATATGCTATTCTGTAAAAATGGGTATTCAACCTGCCCAACATCAGAGTGATCTTACTAATGTTACAGATCTCTAAACGAACAGATGCCAGATCTCTTAGCAATGCAAGCTTATTGATTATGTTATATTCTAAAAGAATGTAAGTATACTATGTCACACATTTGAATTGAACAAACTTGAATTCAATTTTAATTTCAATTAAATATGTAAGGCATGATTTTGTATTATACACTTCATTCATTAAGAACATTACAAAACTGGATAGTTTGCCACAAACTTGCAGCTAATATGTAGCACATTTGCCGCAAACTAAATTGTTTTCCACAAAATGTTGCCAGAGGTTTGTCAGAGTTTGCCAGTAGTGGTGAACTAAAAACTTTGCCAGAGGTTCCCACAAAGCTAATTTGCAATGCATGTGAAAATATGAGCTTGCCGCAAACCTGTGGCAACAATGCCAAAGGTTTTCTGCAAATTTGCTGGAAGGCCAATATTTTTGTAAGGGCTATCAATGTTGGCTATATATTTATATACTGGCTAGCTAGCTACTTTTGAAATGAAAACCAGCCATAATGTTTAATATTTATATTTAGCTCCTTCAATTTGTCATATTATTCACTGTGAAACAATTAGATGATCACAGACATATCAGACCTGTATACAGTATGTATATCAGCCACTAATACACGATTTACTGAAGATTTGTGTGTACAAAAACACGTGTAAAGCTGCTATCTTCCGAGGTGATCAACTAACGAGGTGTAAAGAGGATTGCGTGTGCTGAAATTGAAAAATAAATTAATTTCTTATTTATTATTTGGATTAGCCTCAATGAATATGCAAAAATGTGCATCCTTACATTATTTCGCAAAATAGTGGCAGGTGGTCATGAAAATAAATTACTTTAGCATGTGTAAAGTGATTTAACAAACCTGAAAGGAAGTTTGAGAAAGGTATTTGTGGGTGCATTTTAGTACAAATGGGAAGCAGGTATTAAAATACACGGAAATGATAAAATGATGGCTGTCATTGCAGCAAGACACGTAACCTAGGGGTGTGTTTGGAATATCCATGACTGAACATTCTGAATGATTGGGGAACAATGGGGGCTAATAACAAGAAGATAATTTGTGGATAGCCTAGCTACCTAGGCTACATCATGAACAGTAAGAATACTTTTTTAAATCATGAAGCAAATCGTGTTACAGAATACAAGAATAACTAGTAGCCTATTTGAATCGAACAAGCAATACAACGTCTATTATAACAAACAGTGAATAACAAGCAAATCAAAACTTTATAAAAGTAAAACCCACGATCAAATAAAAATTTGATTTTATGTGACACTTACAGCACAAGTAGGCTTAGTGCTAGTAAGCATCATTTTAGTCCTGACAAACGTCTGTAACTCCCGGCAGAAACTAAGAGCCATCCAGTGAATCAGTTCGTAATAAACCGACAGCTTGTTCAGTGTAACAGTAGTCTATACCTACTAGGGGTGGGACGATTCAATCCCATAACGATTCAATTCGATTACGATTCTTTAGGCAAAGGTTCGATGCATCATAACATCTAACGTTTGACCACGATTCGATAAGATTCGGTTCGATTAATTTAGATAATTATGCTAATGTGATTTGATACCGATACATTCAGCAGTAATTAAATATTCAATTAGAACCTTCCGCCAAGTTCACAGCATTATGTTTATTGTTAAGGCATGCCATACATTTTGCAGCTGTCTGCAGCAAATAATGCAGCAATAAACATGACTAACAGTGTATTTTCTAAAGTTGCCCTATTTAGGTTATTGTTTTTCAAACAGTGTCAGACACTGTAACAATTACTAAACTGGGCCAAGAAAAATGAAATAGCTTATAGGTTAGTGTCATGCATAGTACTTTCATAAATCTTAGTACGATCTAGATCTAGATGCCCATCCATCCGTAGTTAAAGCTACTCTCGTAACGTTTTGCAAGGACAGTCGAACAGTTTTCTTCACCTCTTCATACAGAGCAGGTATACATTTTTCACTCAAATGTTTTCTGCATGGTATGGTGTATCTAGGTTCCACGACATTCATTAAGTGAATCGGACAGTTAACGTGGTAATAATTAATTGAACGTAAGACATTGGAAATAGTCTTGCTATTTTTGTTTTTTGTCTCTAACGTCTACTTGATTTTGAATAGAAAATGGTTTAAATTTAAATATCAGAAAGCACTTTACAATGAACTGTCTGGACACGGTATGTGTATAAAAACTAATAAAAACAATTATACAAAAAAATAGAACTGTTTGGCCATTTCTCCAGGAAACTCAGGGGAAGTGTCAATGACTCCCGAGTTTAGCTTGCTAACCCGCTTGCTGTCCTTCACGTCAATTGTGTATCGTCGGCTCAAATGGTTTATCATGTTTGTGGTGTTGCCTGTGTATCTGATTTCTACTTGGCAGATCTTGCATATTGCAGCGGTTTTGTCAAGTACACCCTCCTTCTTTCTAAACCCAAAATGCTTCCATACCACTGATTTTCTGTTCGGAACATCGCAAATTCTGTAAGTTTTTGTCTCTTTTGTCGCACTCAGCGAGCACGCAGCTAGCCATTTCGCTCAGATCTGTCCGTCGCATTGTCGCTTGATTCCCTCCTGTCCCTGCTTTCAATTCACGCTTACGTGGGGGTTGGAGCAGAAACATGGATTGAAGCTGGTCAAAACAGTTTTAAAAGTAGTCGTGTCTCAGAAATATATATTTTAAATAATGAAATGAATTTTTTTTTAAATAAATGAATACATGTGCACATTCATTTAAAATGCGATATTAATCGATGCTTATCGATTCGAATCTTACAGATCGATGCAATTGTATTTACACATTCGGATCGATGCATCGCGATGCATCGGTGCATTGTCCCACCCCTAATACCTACACTGTAAAAAAATACCATTAAAACTTTTCACCGTTTTTTTACAGTCCAACCATTCCAAACACACACAATTTATCATGTAAATATGGCTGTTTGTGGCTGGAGTAGTTTACATAATGATTCTTAGTTGATCACCCGCAAAGTGTGAAATGATAGTGCGTGTAAATACTTTGGCTGCGCCTGCAAAATAACACCCCTTATTTGGGATCTTAGTAAATTGACCCCTGCGTGTTTTAAAATATCTACTTTTTATATGGTCAAAATTCAATCTTGCATATTTAGACCTGTGTTAATACAGCAGCTAGCCAGCTAGCTACAGCAAAGGTTAAAAGCCATATATTGAGGCCGAAGTTTGATTCCATAATGTTCAGGTAATTAGTCTCGCATTGTAAATTGCTTAAAAATTGGTTAAATTATGCTTGAGATGGTTTAATGAACATTTGACTCCTCTAAATTACTGTGATGGGTCAGTCATAGTAGGGACTTAAGATTAATCACACAATTACCATAGTAGTAAATCTGTTTCCTAGGATGTCATGGTAATCTCATAACAAAACCATGCAGGTTCTCAATGGGAGGAATTTCAATTAATTAGAAATGGGATTACGCTCTTTTTTTTGGACTGTGCTACATGTGTAGCCCATGAGAGTGTGCAAAACAGTACAGAAAGTCTGTATCACAAAAATAAAACTAAAATCACTAAATATTAGTTTTTTGCAGAACCAAGTGTTTGTGTAGAAAAAAGCCATGCATTTCTTGGTCAGCCAATGTTATAAGCTGTATTCCAGTAGTCTTTCCTTGTCTCATAAGAGACATGGAAAAAAGATTTTAGTTATAATTATTCATGATTGTGGAACACCTTACAAAAAATAAAGCTGGAGAACCTAGTATCCCTGTCAGAGTTGAGAAACATTATAAATACATAGGAATCCCTACTAGGGAATGAGGACGCTGTCTAATACTACTTTCACGTGCTGGCCGGTCATAGCATCACCATGCAGTCAATTTAGTAGGCTACCGTTCCAGGAGTTGTTATAATATTTTTCCGAGGCGAGCCCGCCTTACCCGTGTTCACAACTGAACTGTTGTTTTTATGTACCATAAATCTTTAACGCAATCCCCGCACCCAGAGCAACGCAGCGCCATAACAGATCTGACGGAAATAACGAGAGAAAATAGGCTACAGGCTGAACTCCTCGGCAAAAAAATGATCTGGAGTTCAAGTAAAAGTCTATGATATGCTTCTCCCTGCATCTCAGCAGTGGGTGAACCCAGTAGCCTATCTCGCAGAGTTTCTTCTAGAGCTATCGTTAGTATAGCAGAACTTTGCGAGTCTTGGCTATGAAGTTAAATGAAAGAAATAGCCTAGGTTAGGTTACTTCCCAAAATAAGCTACGGTATAATGCTATACCCTCGATATAAAGATACATTTTGGATGGAAAATATGTTAATTATTTGCCTAATAAATTTGTATAATTTTAATTAAAAAACCCTTTCAGAATGAAAACGGGTGTCACTTAATATTGTCTGTTAACATCATTTTATTAGTTTGCTGGAAAATAAGATTGTTTACAAGTTGTTATCAGAAACAAGCAGTGAAATTCTTTTTTTTCCCCTTCTTCCTTCAATTCCGACAGTCCGTTTAGCACAGAGTCCAGTGCAACTGATATGCCTTCGATTTACCATAACGCAATTTTAACAAGCGTCGCACAGCGTCACACAGAAAAACTAAAAACTGACCAATACCTTTGCCAATACGCTCTATGGTCAAAGTGATATCTCCGGACAGCTCACTCTAACTTTAGGCCTACTACTGGCATCTGTTTGTTCAGCTATGTAATACATTTATACACAATGTTTGACTGTTTGACCTGTAATAGGCTACACGATATAATAAATACTGTTTTATTTGAGCTACTAAACATGAGTGCATTCTGAAACGTTATTCTAGCGCAATGTTTTGGTTTTTTTAAAGAAAACGTGTCTGGCAAAATTTTGGGGTGGCTGGTAAAATTGTGCATCTACCAGCCACTAAATGTCCCACCCTAAATGTTAGACTACAAGCAGTGACTGCGTTTAAACCTGTGGCGCCTTTTCAGACAAATTTGAAGTTTCTGACAGCGATTCCAGAATGCACCCAGTATATCAAAAAAACACAAATAAAAAACGTGACTCATGCCCAGGTTTCTCTGCCCTCTGTCTTAATTAACTCTAAAATAAATAGCTACAGTTACTAGTTTAGAACACAGTCAGTAGAGCAAAATATGATAACATCAGGCTTTAAATTGCTTTGCACTTACCATCTTAAACGTAATAGCTAGCAGAGACTCTGGAAGTTAAGAATTTAACTTAAGAATTCAGTAATGCTTGTGAATTTGTTTATCCAAACAAAATTGCATTTATCCAACCATATTTGATCATACTTGACCTGACAAGTAGCTATAATTGACACTTTCAGAGAAGCACTTTACTGTGTGTGTCCTTGATGAATGAGAGAATGAAGGTTGCACTAACTGCTCTATCACTTTACAATTATATAGTGTGTAACACTACATTGAAAAATATACATATTTCACTGAAAATTGCCCTGAATATTAAGAGTGCCATGCCCCGTAATATAGTTAGTGAGGGTTTATACACCCCCTTCCCCACTCAATAATGGTTAATGATTTACAGCATCTAGGTTAGTGTTTTTGTAAAATTCAGCTTTAAAACGAAATGATCTGTGACTATACTTCATAATTAATGGTTATGGCTGGGTGTTTGTCAGGAAAGTCACAGATTATGTGATTTTTTAATATGTTTTGGCAGTTCTGTGACTTTCACAATTTTTTGTCATTTCCACGTTTGCCGATTTTTCGGCAGTTTTGGATGGCAACTCTCAACCTTAACATAGCTTACCATGTGATTTGTATAGACCTAACCCACCTAAGCTCTCCATCAAGGTGTATCAGCACAGAGCTTTGACAACTGCTAGCCCTGTATATGTCTACTGTACTTCAAACACTCACCACTGGGCAGATTGCTTAAGATTCAATGTCGTATTAATAAAATGTCTTCATGAAAGGGAGTTTATTAACGTTCATCATTAGTGCTAGCCATATCAAATTAGAGATGAATATGCTACTAAAAAAGTAACATTCGTCACCCCAGTTGCAATTATCAAGCTAACACAGATCACAAAGACAATATGGTAGCTAACATTAACAGAACTGGCTAGCTAATGTAACATAGTTTCACCGTTGCTGTACTGGATCCAACAGTGTGTGACAGCCACAGAACTGTATGTATGGTGACCGCTGATTGGTGTACATAACCCCCCCATTGTTTTCATGTTCATTTAGAACTTTAGAACAATGGAATTATTCAAGCATTCAGTAGTTCAGTAAATACTGATTTAGCAACTTAGATTTTTGTTTCTCCCATGTTAAGTCTATGGGCAATTCATTGTAAAAATAAAAAAATTAGAGGTTTCATTCAAATTTAATAAAGTCTACAGTCAAATTTCTGATAATTTTTAGGGGGTGTCCACAATATACAATGCCGTAATGTAGCCATACCAAAATAATTATTTGGCGAGCCCATGGCGATAGTAGTCCACCTGTGAAATGGCATTAAGATTGGTTTTGAAACAGCGGCGGTATCAAAAATCGCTGTTTTACATTGGAGAGCTGACCAACACAAACATATATGCGCTCAGTCTAATTCTTATTGTTATTAGTCCAAGCAGAAAATCTGCTGGAACCCTACTGGAATTGTTCTGGTTTTTATTATTATAAATATAAATATTATAAATATTTTTTATTACTATATAAAAAATGACTATAACATGAACAGGGATTGAGAAAACTCACCAACATTTTGCATTATTATAGAGACCAGTAATATGTGTAAACCCTGTTAATAAATGATGTAGAGTCACATAATTTGGTAGATATGTGCATTTAATCACAAGGGACAAATTTGCCTCATGGACCATAAAAGTGTCATATTGGAATTTCCACCATTTTGCATTGTTTGTTCAGGAGAAGAAACTGTATCAGACACACTCCTTTTTAAAATTTGTTCGGAGAACGTTGCCATGCCAAAAATTAGTGGTGTACCGTTGGCTGTAAAATAGGCCTTCTGTAGCCTTACCTTCATACTGATATTACTTTCAACCTGTTTTCATTTATAGTTCTTAACTATCAATCAATAAATTAATTAACTAAATAACAAATATCAATGAAGATAAGTTTTTTGGTGCTACGATTTTTATTTGCGTCATAAAATTGTAAAACGATAGATTAGATCTACTAACTCCACTAACAAACTAATTTGTATATACTTACTAATTGTACTAACGGCAGGGGTGTGTATAGTTACTAATCTCACTAACATATTAGAGTGCACATTTTCACGCTGTTCTGTCCTTGTTAATCATTCTCAGCTGCATCTGATCTTCTCTCCCTGTCCTCTTAATCTATGCACGATTTCCTGAAACTCCAGGTCATCTGTTATCGTGTATCTGTATGGAGTCCAGTCCGCGTTTTCCCTAGTTGTCTCCGTGATTGTTTCATTGTTCCAATTGTTTTCAATTGTCTCTCGTTTTTGATCCCCGCCTCTTCACACACCTGATTCCCTTTGTGTCATTTGTACCGTGTGTACTTAAACCCTGTGTTAACTCCAGTCTGTGTCAGAACGTTGATTTTCTTTTCCAGTGCCTGCATATTACTAAAGCCTGTGATCTGTTAATACTTCGGAAGATACCCTTTGCCTGACTATTCTGTTGCTTAGCCCTTATCTGCTCTGTTTGTTTCACAGTTTTTTATCACGCCTGGTTTTGATGATTCTCCTGCCTTGTCCCCTGGTTCTGCCTGACTGTTGGATTGCCCTTGATTGCCCCTTTGCCTGCCGATTTTGTACCTCCCTCCTTCTGACTTCCTGGCTTGACTCCTGTACGGTAATAAATCTACGCCTCTTGCCTTATCCTGTGGTCTGCGTCTGGGTCCTTACCGCGAACGTAACAAAAATGTGTAGCACTTAAATATATGTAGTGACCGCCAGTGCATTGGAAAAAGTGGGGTGTAGGCTACAGCAATAGTCTACTTGTTTTTGTTTATTTAGCTTAAGTAGCCTAAAAATTTTACAATTCCGTCGCTGAATAATCAAGACCAATGTACGGAAGCCCTGAAGCGCAAGGTGAGAATTTTTTTTAAGAGCTATCTCGTTATTTCGAGATAGTAAGTCGTTAATACGAGTTATTATCTCGTTATTTCGAGATAGTAAGTCGTTAATACGAGATAGTAAGTCGTTAATACGAGATAGTAAGTCGTTAATATGAGATAGTAAGTCGTTAATACGAGATAGTAAGTCGTTAATACGAGATAGTAAGTCGTTAATACGAGATAGTAAGTCGTTAATACGAGATAGTAAGTCGTTAATACGAGATAGTAAGTCGTTAATAGTCGATTTTGGAAGACCAAATGTGACACAATAAAATTTATAAATAATAAATGAAATAGAAATACATATTTCCTAGACTACAGGAGTTGTCAACATGTAGTAATTGCTTGTAGGCGTACAGTAGGCATGAATTAATTTAAAATTTCAGATAACGAGCCACCGTGGTATAGGGTAAGCGTAATTGACGGGGTAATAATGAACCCAAACCCATATTCCAGGACATCGCATTCTGCAGAAATAGCCCAGCTATAATTACAAAATGAGTATTCCACTTAGATACCTTCACACGTTTAGATACCTTCGCTTTTCTTAACAACTCGTAGCCTACGTACGCAATTGTACGGGGGTTAGCCTAGCTACTCGTAGCAGGGGAAAAATAGCTTCCTCATTCAGGAGATCAGCTTCACCGAGAATGTAGTGTGATTCGCCGTATATAATTAGATGTGCGTATGATATACCCAAGTCATATACATGTAACTATGCACTACGACAGGCCGTAGCCTAGGCTATAGCATAATGCAATAAAAATTAACAATATTGTTAAAGTTTGGAGCCATAACTGCTCACAGTTATCTATCATTATTACCCCGCCAGTTACTACATGTTGACAACTCCTGTAGGCTAGCCTAGTTAAAAGGGCATTTTACAAATAGGATAGCTGTTCTGGGGAATTTAGAAATAATGTAATCTGTGTTATGCAGATATTTCTCACGTTTATAACAAGTCAAATTTTACGAAAATTAGTTGAGAGTTCCCTAAGCGAGTTTTATCAGGTGAGCTCTGCATCTGTCAATACACTACCAAATGCGTTGATCTTGACAGCATAATATGGCGGACGTGTAAAATAATTAATATATATATTGATTTATTTCATTATCTATTTCATTTCTTATTTATTTATTTTATTGTCTCACATTTTGTCTTCAAAATCCCCGCACCCAGAAAGAAACTAATCAATGATTCGCGTGACCATACTGCCCTCTCCTGACGAGAATGAGAAAATCTCTTCTATTACAATTGCACTGTAAAATATCAGTTTATGCATTTAATCTCGAATAAAACAGCCTAATAAACACTACCGGTTGGCAGCTAATTATCTCTAAACCTGATAGATGCATCATTTGTTCAATACACAATGTAGCTAGAGTTAACACGTGTTTTCAGTAACATTAGCATATATTTTAAGTGTTACAAATATACAAATAATATACAGCCCCTCGTCCCCCCATGTCAAAATGAAGCACGCAAGGACTCCAAAACAGCTTTAATTGCACTCAAAATACACATTGAAATCAGAGTTAATATCTCGTAAAAACGTGCCTTACAGACGAGTTAATAACTTGTATAAACGAGCCGTATAAACGCGATAATATCTCGAACAAACAACGTAATAACTCATATAAACGTCTTACTATCTCGAATTAACGAGATAATAACTCGTATTAATGACTTACTATCTCGAAATAACGAGTTAGCTCTTAAAAAAAAAAATTTCACCTTGCGCTTCAGGGCTTCCGTACCAATGTGTAGCCTATAATGGTGAATAAATGATAATGACAATGTAATTAATTTCAGGACAACACTCAAATTGTGACATGCTCTATCATAATCAGTCGGAAGTCGCAATGGCCTTTTTCATGGAAATCGATGTTTATATCAAAAATATACATTTTTAGGAGGATTTTTGGTTTCATTTTAGTAGAACAATTTCTTGGCTTTCATGATCTGCATGTCTTAATGCAATATTCAGAGTAAAAATTTATTTTAAAAGTTTTTAAACATAAGATGACAGGCACTGGAGCTTTCGCTTGGAGGCTATCCTGCTTTTATAAACTAATGCATTGGGTTTCATCTGATTTTATTATATATTTTTTTTGTCTAGGCTTTCATGATCTGTGTGTGTTAATGTCATATACAGTTTAAAGAAGCTTTTAAACATAGCATGACAAGCAACGCTGTAGCTTCACATCGTTTTGTGTAGCTTTCAAGGCAACAAGCTAATGTATTGGGTTTCATCTGATTTTTCTTGAAAAATAACGACAAGCTAACACCGGAGTTTGTTAGGTTATGAGACCGAGCTCTATCCAGAAACGTTAACACATAGCTTGCAACTTTCGCGGCTGAACTTTGAAGTCGCTTTTCTCAAAAACATGATTTGATGGCATTCCAAATGTAACGTGACATAACTTGATATTTGGATAAGAGATCATTTTGGGATCATTAGAAAGCTTACATTTTCCTCTCTCAGGTATTATATAAAGCCCAAAATTTGTTTGGGGGTCAGTGCGACTGATTTTGATAGAGCAGGTCACAATTAGTCAAAGCGATTTAAACATTAGAAAGCATAAATTGAAAGAGGACAGCCTCTTAAGTGTCTCGAACCATTGAGCGCAACATATAATTCAGGCTAGAAAAATAAATTTACGAAACATTGAGCATTTAAACATGGAACGTTTAAAAGTCAGAATCTTCGCATGATAACATGGCATCATAAACGTGGATATATAAAATTGCTTTAGTTTATGATGAACAGAACAATAATGCTATCGTAAAATAAATTGATAGCCTAATAATTTACTTATTGTTCTTGGTTATTGAGCGAATCAATTATTTGATTGACAATCAGGCAAAGTAAACGGAAACAGATTTAGAGTGATCATCCGTTAAAATGTAAGATTACAGAGGGCCTAGTTCTACACCCACTGCCAAAAATCATGGCTGCAGTAAGCCAATAAACTTTCAGTGGGTGTGGGTTTTTACAAAAATGCTAATAAATCACAACTGGCTTGACATAATATGACATGGCTTGGTATTTACATTGACAGTCACACAAAGGCTCTACAGTATCGGCACAGTCAAAAAATAAAACAATCGTATTTACATTTATAACTATGTAATGAAACAATTCAACTTTAAAATTTAGAACTTAAAAACTTTAAAATCCTGTTTAACTGTTACAATTACAAGTAAAAATAGTAAAATATTGAAGATGCTTTTTTTCAGGTGTTTTGCTTGGACCCCATCAATGCTGCTTGCAGCAATCATTATTTATATTAGTAAAGTACCAGTAGTAGTAGTAACAGTATTATTGTTGTTATTATTATTAATAATAGTTGTAGTAATCATAAAAGTAGCAGTAGTAAAAGCAACAGCAGTATGGAGCAGCAGGAGTATACTTAGAGGTAGTATAGTGGAATTAATCATTCTAATAGGCCTGGTATCTGACATTATCTTTTCTGAGATCCCAGTGCTCCACATTCTATAGGGTTCCATTGCCTGGCGCTCACCTTATGTCACAACTTACCGCTGTGAATCAGAGGGGAATATATACCGAACTACATTAATACTAATATTACCATTCATTTTTTGGAGTAAACAGTGATCCCTTTGCCCTGTGCTGTCATTGAGTTCTGGCCCCTGGCGCAGGATTGATCCACTTCAGCCCAGCAGCAGGGTGCAAGCACTCTGGAGGGGCACAGCAGGGCTCCAAATCAATAAGGTTAATAGATGTGGGGGCCACGCAGTCAGAGGTGAGGGGGCTGGCATTTTCGGTGCCAATGAAGAAAATTCCTGATGACGAGATGTCACTTTGGTGCCTGCGATAATGTCAGCCTGATTACCTAGAGCCAGAATGTCAGTTAGTATGTTAGCCGGCTGTACAGGGCCCATTAACTGGAATTATCTTTATAAGAACCCGCTTCAGATTGGATTTAGCCCACCCCCCTCTCTCTTTCTTCCATGCTCCACAAATTGCAGGCCTTTTTCCTTCTGATTTCTATAATACCAACTGTTTTATAATCACTTGATGTGTAATTTGCTCTAATTTAGAATGTGGATGGAATTTTTTTTGTTCTTTAAAACACTTCCTAGTACTATTTCTTTAGTTTTTAAAGTGAACATACTGTAATTGCATGATAGAAAGGGTGTAAAAGGAACTATGGTTTGGGTAAAAAAACGGTACAAAATCTAATTTGTAACAGTACTGAGATAACAGTACTGAACTTAAAATTTCTTGTAAATGGACCCATGTACTGCATTTTATCATACTGTCATTATCAGTTCTATTTTTATTCTCCTTTATTCAATTCTAAACAAAACAGGCTTGCTCTTTATATTTCCTGAAGCAGAAACAACCAAGAGATTAGAAAAAAACAGCAGCTTGCATGGCACAGGAAGTTTGCAGTCAGAGACTTCATTTCTCACACAATGTGATGTGAACAGGCTCCATTAGCATAGATGAATGAGCCTAAATGTTTTCCTGGAAAATACAGCTGCTTTTGAATGGTGATATGTTAATGAGGTGCTTGCTGATCTATTCTTCAGGTAGCTAACTGTCTGTACCTGGGTAAGCTCTATACAAATGCATGCTCAGGGGGGATTGGGCCCCAAACCACACCTTCAATTATATAAACACCTGCACCATCCAATTTGCAAAAAAGGTAAAGTGGATAAGAGGACCAGCAGGGTTTTTTGGTAATTCCAGGACTGCTTCCCACTTGCTTTTAAAAACCCCAATGCATTCAGTTTCATAAGTCAGTGGCCTAACTGAGTTTATTTGTCAAAAAGCCTTTCTTGTAAGAAATTGTTAGTTTCTATAATTATGTACACCACACTGCGGAGGCTCAATTGGAAATGAGCCGGCACATTTTTATGCGTAGGCACTCTCCTTTAATAAATAATAATGGATTAAGAGAAAATCCAGTAAAGTATATTCTCCAATTTTTTTTTGATTTTTCTTTGGTGTTTTTCAATATTGGACAAACGACTTATTTGTGATACTAGTAAATAATAATAATAATAATAATAATAAATATAGCTGCGAGCAGCGAGTCCCGGGGACCAAGCAGCATTAAAACACAGAGACTCCAAAACGGTGGACAATTCAAGACAGAGTTGACCCAAAAAGCAATGAGTTTCTAATCAGAGCTTTTGTCATTGTTGCAAATTTGAATGTCTGCAAGGGAAGAGTGAACTTTTGGATCTCTACTGTGCCACCGTGTGGTTTGATTGGGCTCAATCACCCCACCAAGTGTCATAACTTTATGTCAAACGGTTTTGGAATTATTAGCATTCTTGTGATAAGCAATGCCCACTGAAAATTCATTGGCTCGTCATTTTTTATCTTAGAAAAGTAATGCATGTATGAAGGTATGTGAGATGAGTCCTTCTAGCAAGTGTCGTGCAAATAGGTCAAATTTTGTAGGAGTAGCAGCATTGTGCTTCACAAAAATGGCTAATTAGTGGAAAATCCAATATGGCGGACTTTATGGGTTCTCGAGGCAAATTTTTTCAGCATGAGCAGAGGGACCTGTACACCAAATTGTGTGACTCTAGGCCAAACGGGGCATCGGCAGTGGGCGTGTCAATGTCAAAGTTTTGTCACATGCACTACAGTTCCACCAGAAGTTCTGCATCATAATTTACAGGAGTTTGGCCATCCCAACAAGTCTTGGTCATTCTAGGCCAAACCAGCTCACAGAAATTTTAGGTGAAAGAGAGAGATGCAAAAGAAACGTAAAAAAAAAAAAATTGAATCCAAACAAAAATAATAGGGTACCAACAGCTTCGCTGCTCGGTCCCCTAATAACCCGGGGTCCAAGCAGCATAAGCATTTGTATTTATATTATGAGCTCTATAGCACTGCCATGTGTTTGGATTGAGCCAATGTTTTAGGGCTGGACTCTTGATAGGTTAGGCAAGATATACAGGTGCAGCTCAAAAAATTTGAATATCGTGAAAAATGTCACTCATTTCAGAAAGTAAAACTCATATATTATATAGATTCATTACACATAGAGTGAAATATTTCAAGCCTTTATTTCTTGTAATTTTGATGATTATGGCTTACAGCTAATGAAACCCAAAATTCAGTGTCTCAGAAAATTAGAATATTTTGCTTTAACATTTTTAAAGTATCATATTTAATATTTGGTCTCATATCCTTTGCATGCTGTTACTTCCTGAAGTCTGTGACCAATCAACATCAAAAGACTCTCAATATCTTATTTTCAGGTACTGTTACAAGCGATACTATAACCTCTCTGCATTTGAACTGATCTCTATGAGAATTGGGGGGTAAGACTAGATTCAGCTGTAAATTACGCTGGTACAGTATGGAACACATGACTGGAGAAATAGCTGTACGTCATCAAGGGTCTAAGGTATCAAACGAGCCCCAAACCATCACTCTGCGGCCAGATATGGAGTAGATGTGGATGGATCCCTTTAAGGGTTGTTTCTCCTGTCTTTTTTCCCCATAGAGTTATATAGGAAAATGAGTCAGGAGAAATAACCCTTGCAGTGATCCATCCACATCTACTCCATATCTGGCAACAGAGTGATGGTTTGGGGCTCGTTCGATAGCTCAGACCCTTGATGACTTACAGCCATTTAGCCAGCCATGTGTTCCATACTGTACCAGTGTAATTTACAGCTGAATCTAGTCTCACCCCCCAATTTCCATAGAGATCAGTTCAAATGCAGAGGTTATAGTATCGCTTGTAACTGTACCTGAAAATAAGATATTGAGAGTCTTTTGATGTTGATTGGTCACAGACTTCAGGAAGTAACAGCATGCAAAGGATATGCGACCAAATATTAAATATGATACTTTAAAAATATGTTAAAGCAAAATATTCTAATTTTCTGAGACACTGAATTTTGGGTTTCATTAGCTGTAAGCCATAATCATCAAAATTACAAGAAATAAAGGCTTGAAATATTTCACTCTATGTGTAATGAATCTATATAATATATGAGTTTCACTTTCTGAAATGAGTGACAAAAAATATTGAACTTTTTCACGATATTCTAATTTTTTGAGCTGCACCTGTATATGCAAGTTGAAATTTTTGTGATAAGCATTTATTCAGGACAGCAGAATCCCTCCGTACTTTCCGGCGCAACCTGAAGACGTACCTTTTCATGAAATACCTCTCCTCCCCTTCTCCACCCTGATACCCATTGCCCCCTTCCAAATCTATCTTCTATCTATGAAAGAAAAAACTCCCTTCCTTTCCACATACCTGTATTATTTCTTGTGACAAAGGATTACCTATCGCGGGTGTGTTATGGCCAGTCCATTACACTTTCATTAATTGCTACTTGGAATGTTTGTGATTTAGGAACTTAGGCCTTTGGTCACACTTTAAACAAAGTCTCTCATATAAAGCCTTCATAGAAATGACATAATGGCTTCATAAATCATACATAAGCAAATGTCATGCTTCGTAAAGGGTGACATAACACCTTCTTTTATAACACCTTCACATGTTATACCAAATGTGTCACAGTTAGCCAAGCATTCTACATAAGCATGTTTTATGTCACCCTGTATGATGTTTAGTCATTAGCCAGGTGACATTGTTGGTTATGTCACATTTGGCATAACATGTTGCATTATGTATGTATGTGATATGTATGTAATATTGATTAATTGTCTAGTCGGGATGATTTTGTTTGTGGTCATCACCATGGAGACGCATTCGCAACATATGCTCGGTAATGTCCGTTGGATCTGCAGCAACAAAGTTTACCATCGCTTTTCACCGGAGTTGAAGATGTCGGGACTGATCCGGGAGTGCAGTCAATCTCCAAAAGGCAACCAGAGAAGGCAAGGAGAAGATAATGCGGAGGAGGAGCGAGGTGACGAGTGGGAAGGCTGACGCAGTTTTATTCCACTTTTATTCACTTAATTAGTTTGATTAATGCAATGATTATATTGAATGTCTTTATTTGATATGTTTGTTTGTGTGTTGTGGGTCTGCCCCACTGTTTATGTCTTTTTTGTTGACACTGGTGGCTACAACTGAAGTTCCCTAAAGGGGAATTCTATTCTATTCTATTTTATTAGAAGGTATGATGTCACCCTTTATGAGGCATGATATTTGCTTATGTATGATTTATGAAGCTATTATGTCACATTTATGAAGGCTTTATATATGCTATATAAAGCCTTTATATGAGAGACTTCATTTAAAGTGCCACCAGGCCTTTTTTTGTGCACTAATTATAAGTCGCTAAAATGTAAGCCATGTCCACTTAAAATGCATTGGCTCCTTATTCATCCATTTTTGAACATATCAAAATTCTATATAGAAATGCCATAGAGATAGAGCTCAGTCTATGGAGGTTGCACACCATATTTCATGCAAATTGGTAAGCATATTGTAGCAGGAGAAGTTTTTCACAAAATGCTAAATGATGTAAATCCAATATGTCAGATATTGTGGTTATTCAGGCAAATATGTTCAGCATGAAGAAAAATGTATGGGGATATAAAGCTCATGACAGTTCAAATAGACTAAGAAATAAGTTTGTTGAAAAACTCAAAGGTTTGATGAATTACTGTAGGACCCGGCAGATTCTCACCAAATTTTGCAAGTTAGTACATGGATTCTTGTAGCACAAACACTAAATTTCAAGAATATTGTACCTCATTAAGTCTGTCTAATGAGTGCTGAAATTTTATTGACTGATGGTGGCCATGTTTGTTGAAGGGTCATGTACGGTCTGTCTGGAAGTTTGACCAAGATGCTGCATATGGAATTTCAAGTTATTTGGTAATTTGTTTTATGAATTATGGACAATTTCTTCTGCAATAGCGTCACCGATTGACCGAACAGATCCTGAATTTTACATGGCCAAAACATATGTCAAGTTTTGCGATGATCAGACATGGGGCCCTATCTTACACCCGGCACTAAGCAGCGCTAACCCAAACGCAAGTGAAGTTGCTATCTTACACCCGGCGCAGGGTTTATTATAGCCCCTAGCACTCGCGTTGTTTAAATACAGAGTGATTTTGCGCCCATGAAGTGAACTGGGCGGGTTGGTCTTAAAATGAGGAGTGGCCAAGATTATTTTTGGCGTATTGCTATCTTGAGCCAGCAGAAAGCGCTAAAACCACCACAAACCTAGTCTAACGTCATGTCGCAGTTGTTTACATGTTATTTTAACAGTGCATATAAGTGCGCCTACATAGGCGTGTGCACAACGCGCGTACATCTTACTGTCTGTTACACACAGGGGCGCGCACAAGCATGACTAAAAATATCAAGATTACAATGCGAAATATTATCATTGTGTAGGCTATATCAAAAAATGCATAATAATAAAAGGGTCCATAGGTCAAAAACCACATACCTGTCCCTCAGCGAAAGGGAATGCCACATTAAATAGCTTTCAGCACACTTCATCAACATCTAGGCGATGTGCGATGGTACATGTAAGATTACATGTATAGACTATTCGCAATTATCCTGGATCAAGCTATATTTGCCAATAGTTCCTGTAGCCTAATCTTCTGGGGAGACAATCTTCTACTACGGGACAATGGTTATCCATTGAAAACTTTGCTGATGACACCTATATCAGGCCTAATGCGTGAATTGTCATTTACACCTAATGCGTGAATTGCCATTCAATGGAAAACTTGCACACTGCAACAATGCGCTTCAGATGTCATTACAATAGGCTACAGCTCTCTAGGCCTACAGTCTGTAAGTAAATAGAATGGTTTTGACTGAAAAAAGTTCAAAACCATGTCCAGTGAATATTGCATTTATTGTTTTTCAAATAGCCTAGTGTGATGGATTTAGTAGCAGAGAATAAAACGCAGGGGTGAGGGAGATCAGACAAGTCACGACATGACAGTTGAAGATGGACCGTCACCGGGTTAATCTTCCGAATGATTTTGAACGGACCTACGTAACGCGGAGCAAGTTTGCGAGACTCAACCCGCAGAGGCAGATCTCGCGAAGAGAGCCAGACTCGCTGGCCCACCCGATAAGAGGAAGCTAACCGACAATGTCTGTCGGCAGAAGCTTTCTGAGTAGCAGAAGCTCGCAAAAGCGAGGACTGAACCCGCTTCCAAACCACACGGCACCTCCGGACAAAAAAAACAGCAGACGGCACCTCCACATTCCTCTCTAGTTCGGGAAAAAACGGAGGCAAATAACCGACCTGGGCCTCAAATGGAGAAAAACCCGTGCGCAAGGTGCTATGCGCATATTCCGCCCATGGAAGATAACGACTCCATAGTGGTATTAGAAGCCACCAAACAGTGATGAGTGTTCTCCAGAGTCTGATTGGTATGCTCAGTTTGTCTGTTAGTCTGGGGATGGAACCCGGAGGAAAAATTAACGGAAGCACCCAACTGCAAAAGGAGCACCAGAATTTAGCGACAAATTGAGGGCCGTGGTCAGATACCACGTCTATGGGCAATCCGTGAATCCAGAAGACATGGTTAAATACCAGCTGAGCGGTCTCCGGAGCAGACGGCAATTTCGCTAGAGCGAGAAAATGCGCCGCCGTCGAAAACCTATCAACTACGACCAGAATAGCCATGTTTCCCATGAGATATGGGCAATCCAGTAATAAAATCCTTCTCCATCTAAGGCCACCAAAACCATCTGGAAAGGAAATCCTGAGTGCAGTGGGTGCCAGGATGAGCAGCTAGTTGCGAGGCATGACCCCACTGAAGTACGCGCAACCTCAACCCTGGAGGTACAAACAGGGAATTAGAAGGACCTCCCCCTGGACCCGGATCAAGAGGCAATGCTCTTTGTACCGCCACCTCAATATCCCATAAAACGGGAGCCAAGATCTGGGCCAGTGGCACAATGGGCTCGGAAGAACTGGGCCTGTCGGACTGGTCAAAAATGCGCGACAGAGCATCCGGTTTAACATTCTTGGACCCTGGGCGGTAAATCAACAAGAAGTTAAACCGAATTAAAAATAACGCCCAGCGAGCTTGCCGGGAATTGCATCTTTTTGCCTGCTGGACATACACTACATTTTTGTGGTCTGTCCACACTGTGAAGTGTGGCTCCCTCCAGCTAATGGCGCCATTCCTCTAGGGCCAATTTCACAGCCAACAATTCTCGATCCCCCACATTATAATTCCTCTCGGCCGGAGTGAGGGCACAAGAAAAGTAAGCACAAGGGTGCATGTTACGAGTGACTGGAGAATGCTGTGACAAAATGGCCCCAGCTCCCAATTCCGAAGCGTCCACCTCCACAACAAAAGGGAGAGAGGGATTAGGAGTTGTCAAGATGGGTTCCGAGCTAAACCTCCTTTTAAGTTTAGTAAATGCGGAATCCACCTTAGGATTCCACAGAAAATGAGCTGTCGCTGTTTTCTTGGTAAGAGCGGTAGTGCACAAAAATTCAGAATAAATCGCCTATAAAAATTGGCGAAAACATTGGACCTGCTTGACTGAACGAGGAGTAGGCCAGTCCTGTACCACAGAAACCTTGTCAGGATCCATGCGGACCTTACCCTCCAAAACAGTAAAATGTAAAAAAGACACAGTATTCGCGTGAAACGCACATTTCTCCGCTTTGAAGAATAGTTTAGCTTCAAGGAGGGCTTTTAACATCTATTTAGGGGGTGCTCTGTCCTCCGATAAACTCCATGTCAACAAGTATGCAAAATCTGAGGATGATATGCAGAACTACTAAAGGTCTATGATGCAAAATATAGGCAGTGTACCCTGTTATGTACTGCTCTAAATAAAAAAAGAGAGATATATTTAACATAATTTTACAAATCAACAGTTTTGGCTCATAAAACTCACTTTTGCATCATTTTCAAGTGGGAATTACTATATTGTTTTCAATATAGGGGGGTAGATATCTATGGGTCCAAAACCCCTATGCAAAACATGTCATAAAATGAATAAAACTTGTTTTGTCCATTATAAAGAATATACATTTGCTTCTTCTGATGGATTAAGACAAAATGTTGATATCACAGTGTTGCATACACCTAAATATGTCGCCTAATCATTCACTCTTGTACCTCAATAAAACATCACTTTTCCCTGTACTCTACAGTATGTGTACTTTTGCCCCGGGATTGCATTTTTCTGTAGTTTTTTTTATATTCCAAGTAATTTTGATCCCAAGGAAAATATTTACCTTAATCTGCCACATATCTATCAGGGATCTCTGTCAGAGACAGAGATGGGAATGTTGGAGATCCAAATGCAATAGCTGGGCAATCCTAAAGTGTTCCTAAGAACACCACTAGAAACGGACAATGATCCGTAGTGGAGAAACAAATAAAAATAAAAGAACACTAACCTCGCAATAAAAACGAGGAGCTCGATAATCGAGCAAAACAAAGAAGTAAGCAATAACGCTTATCTAACTCCCGTTTGTGGAGTGAAACAACAAAAACAGAGAACTGAAAAGACCCCAAAAACTTTGGGTGAGACACTCGTAGGTAGAGTAGAGAAACAAAAGAAAACGAAAACCTCTGCTCTGAAATAAGAGCGTATTAACAAGACTGCTTTCTTTCTAAGGTTGTACTGCTAACAAGTCCCGCGTTGCTAATCAAAGCGGTCGATAGCAATACAACTTCCTATACCCTTTTTTACCGGCTCGAATGTCATGTGAAATAACATGGAAGCAACGAGAGAGGCCGGAAGCGGGGTATAAATATTGAGCGGAAATAAATGCCAGGTGAACTCACTAATGACTAGTATTCCACCATCTGCAAAATGTTGCCAAATGTTCTATCTTCAATGAGAATCGGTAGCCTACATAACAAATAAAACCATTGCACTACGGTATGTGAAATGCACTCAAAATGAGAAAATAACAATAGGCCTATCAATCATATTGGAAAGACAGTGCTCAAGTGGAAAAACGAACATACATATTTAGCTAGAGAGACCAACTGGAATTTAAACGCAAAATTGTTTACATATCGGTTTGGGGGAATTCCCCTTCCCAATGCGTTTGTTTATAGAGCTTGCATAATATGAGACCGTGAAAACTAAAACTACTGTTACGCAAGGCTGTAGAAAATAGTACAAAGCACCCCAGAAGACTTGGGATATACCATTGCTAAGGTTGTAATGGTCTATTGGATAAAAGAGCCGACAATTAAACCAGAATGAACTGTAATGAATGAGACAGGCTTGCGGGGCATGGGGGGTATTACGAGTCGACGTTTCAGATAGTGTAATAGTGGTATAAACTTGTATATTTCTCAAACCGATTGTACCAGACAATAAATGACCACTGAATTTTGAAAGGAACATCTCGATGTGTAAAACCAATGGTAGGATTGTACATTAATTTCATATTTAGTAGCATATATTGGTAGTAGAATACATAGTAGAATGAGAGAATACTTTCCCATATTTATTTTGCATTTGAGTTAGCAGGGCTTTTCACTGCTTTTCTGGCATACGATCAGGCAATTGTTGGGTTCATCTTTGTTGCTATGACGGAATTCTAATTTTATATGATGAAAATATATATATTTATTAACCAAAACATAGACGCTATTGTCCACTATGTCACGCATGGGTAGGTATAGACTGGGTGGGGGGGTGCTTGTTAAATGGACTTGCTACAGAAAAATAGTGACACTTAGAAACTACGCATTGGCCAGAAATTGTCGCGAATCGTCTACCAATAAAGTTAAAACACAGTGTTTTCCACTAATAGTTTGGCTGCAGGAGCAACGAATATCTCAGTTGAGCAAAAAAGTCCCGCCGGCGGGACCATCTGAACAAAGGGGATAAAACCTGCTTCATGTGACCGACATGCGTTTACAAACATATTTTTCCAGGATCTCTTGCAGAACACCGTTCACCAATGCCTGAAAAACTGAGGGAGCGCTAGTGAGCCCGAACGACGTCACCTGATATTCATAGTGGGCGCAATGCGCGTTGAAAGCGGTTTTCCATTCATCGCCCTCACGCATTGAGCTTGGAAAAAATGACAGCCCCCTGATGGCATTCCAAAGCGGAATTCATCAGGGGTAGCAGGTAAGGGTTCTTAACTGTGATGGCATTGAGCGAATGATAGTCAATGCATGGCCTTAAACTTCCATCTTTTTTATTAACAAAGAAAAACCCTGCACCAGCAGGTAAGGTGGATGGCCTTATAAAACCATTAGCAAGCGCTTCCTCAATATATTCCTTCATGGTCGTACTTTGAGGAGCAGACAAGGAATATAAACTCCCTCTAGTGGGGGTGGTGCCCGGAAAGAGTTCTATGGCACAATCCTATGAACGATGGGGAGGGAGGGTGTTTGCAATCTGCTTGCTAAAAACCTCCGCTAGTTCCGTATATTCAGTAGGAACATTATGCGGTAAAGAAAACTCCAACGTCCCTGCCATCTCAGCCGCTCCCCTCTGAGCGGTCGAGTCAGGAGGAGCGAACTACTGAATCTCGGAATCGGAAAGCTCTCCCCAGTTGGAATATCCGTCAGCAAGGGAGTCCCACTCCAAACTCTCGTCACCAGCCTCAGAACCTGAGACCGACTCCTGATTAAGCGGAAAAGCAACCTCCTCCAGCTCAGACTCGGAATCGGAAATGTCAACTTGTTCCTCGAAAACTCTGGACGGAGGGAAATGACCCTGAACGGTACATAAAGGCCCCCATTGCTGAATCACTAACTTATCCCCTCCCCACCTAATATGGGGATTGTGTTTGACTAACCACGTGTGGCCCAAAACAAGAAAGTAAGCAGGGGAATCAACTAACAGGAACTGAATGTTCTCAACGTGACTGTGTTGAAGAGTAGACATGGTGAGGATAGAAGTAATCTCTTTAATGGAGCCTGAATCCAACGGACGACCGTCGAGCAAGGTAATCAATCGAGACTGATCAAGGCACTGCACCGGTATATCATTTTTTTTAGCCCACCGGGGTTTAGCCCATCAATAAAATGCTCCACGGCCCCAGAATCTATAAAAGCCTCGACCAGAAGGGAGTGTTCTCCCCAAAAAAGCTCGACTGCAAATAAGGTTCGGGGTGTAGTACTCTGAAGTCCCACTAGAAATGTCGATTCCTCTAGCGAGACCCCCCTTTTCCCCTTAAGCTTAATACACTGACTCAGAACGTGACCCTTCCTTTTGCAGCAACAACACCACTCGATTTTAGAAGCAGTGTCACTGGAAGATGGGCACATTACCCCATCTTCCTGTATAGGCTCGTCGGTGCTATGCACAGGGTTTTTAACCACCGGAAGGGAGGACTCCGTGAATGGAGTAAGAGAGAACCTCCTCCGGTGGTCTTTTCTTTGTTTTTGTTCTCTCTGACTTAAACGGTCCCGGAGACGATTGTCAATCTGAATAGCGTCAGATACTAATGCAGTCAGTGAATTAGGCTGCTCTAGAATGGTTAATGAATCCTGAACAGACTCGTCTAACACATCCGAGAATAACGTCATCAAGGGAGCCTCTGGCCAACCTGTCTGAACAGCTAACACTCTGAACTTTAGGGTGAACTCAGCCACTGTGTCGCTACCCTGGCGAAGGCGATTAAGCCATCTAGCTTCATCCCAACCCTCAATGATGTGGTCGAAGACCGACTCCATTTAGTTCATAAGTGCTTTAGTGGTTGCTAATATCGGAGAACTGTCATCGAGGAAAGGGGTAGCCCAATCAAGTGCGGGTCCGGTGAGCAGTGAAAATATGAACGCCAGCTCGGATGCTTGAGAAATAAACCGTGAGGGTTGGGCTTTAAAAAAAATTGCACATTGGGCAAGAAACCCTCGGCACTTGCCAGAGTGACCGTCATAATGGAGGGGATGCTGCAATTTGGGCTCTTTAGGTGGAATACATAACTGGGGAGGGTTAATATGTGCTTGAGGAACTGGAAAAACAGGAGGAGTGACTGTGAGAGACAGGAAACGGAGACTCTGTGTGAGCTCTTTAATAAATTCACCCTGTGCATGCAGCTGTTCACACAGCAAATCCTGTTTAGTCCACAACGCCTGCTGTCTGGTCTGAAGGGAAATAATTCCCTCCTCATAAGAGGACCAGGCAGAGAACTGAGTGGTTAAAGTCTGTTTAACTCCCACACCCGTTGCTGAAACATCGATAAGATGGCTTCTTTGTACTGTGCTGGATTTAGTAGCGGAGAATCAAACGCAGGGGTGAGGGAGATCAGACAAGTCACCCACGCAGGTGAAGATATAACACGAAAAGAAAAACAGGAACTAATTCCTGACAGCTAAACAGCTAAAAAAATCTACCCAGGAAAATAGGGCGAACTCGAATAGAACGAGTGAAACACAAATCTAAATCTCCCGAACTAAATCGCCCAAACAGGAGACTAGAAAAGCAAAGAAAACACCTTTTGAACGTAACTCTAAGACGTCCGATAGAAGGTGAAACAAAACAAAACCACCAAAAGAAAACACTGTCTTGTAGAGAACAGCATGGGAATAAATAGCGCAGAACACTCACAGGAGGAAACAAAATCCTATACCTGAAGAAGCTATAGGCAAGTCCCTTGTGAATATAAACAAGTTAATATCACAAGGTCGCTTAAACCTGGCTATACCTGGCTCAACATACAAATGAATGACAAAGAAGCACCGGAGAAGCGGAAGTGAGGAATTTAAATACCCTGCAGGTAGCAGCACAGGTGATTTGAATAATGAGCGAGGTGAAGCAAAACCCCGAGACGGAACGAGGAAAAAATCCGATGGATTCTCAATGAGAGATAAAAGACGAGAACCGCAGCGGAAAAAGAAAACAATAACCCACGAACCAAGACACCTAGGCTACAGCGGATTCGCTGTGCATAAGGTTTTTTCGATAGCCTACGGTTAAAAAACGGAGCTAAATGTCACCATGTTAACTGAATTTGAACCTTATTCTTCGTCCTTTATATTTTTTTACATTACAGTGACAAGGTTTCCATACTCTCAGCTTATTTAAACCCCGCTGATTTCACCTGTTTCTAACTGAACAAAATGATTTTAAAAAGAACTAAGCATCTAATTAGAAATTAAAACAAATTTGCAGCACATTACACAATTAATTGTAATGCCATTCTCTGCATGTGCACTTTAACTTCACTTTACGCTACCAGTAAAACAGGTTGGTCACATTTCCATAAGCAGGACATTATAAAACAAGGGAAAATATGCGTGAACCTATGGATTGCCAACCTGACAGCTTTATTGTATTTAGTGTGATCATTAAGGCTAAATAACAGTATTTATGTTATTAATCAATAGAATGCAGGTAGTAAACTTCTGATGAAGGTGAACTTCGAGAACTCCATGAGAACATCCTCATAGAATGAATGTTTGACAATGCTTCACTACATAATCAAACTGTAATGGGTTTATTAATTCAAACGCAAAGGTGCGGAGATCAGAAAAAGTCAGCTCACAACCGTGAGGACCAATAATTAGGGGGAGAAAATAATAAAGAAAGAAAGAAAAGACAGAAAACTAATTCCTTAAGGCTAACAGCCAAAACGAAAATCAACCCACAAAACGGGCGAACTACTAAAACTAGTAGAATAACAACTAAATCTCCCAAGCTCACGTAATGAGCTAAAAACAGGAAACTTAGTAAAACAATAGAACACTCTCGGCTACTGTAGCTCAAAGCCGGTAGAGTGTAAAACCAAAACGAAAGTACAAAGAAAAACGGTCTCCGAGAGAACAGCAAAGTACAAAATAGACAGCACGAACGCTACCAGGCGGAAAACAATCCTATACCCGATTAAGTAGCTATAGCAAGTCCCCCCTGAATATAAACAGAGTTTAATATCAGGAGGTCACTAGAACCTGACTATACCTGGCTCGAATGCAATGTTGTGAGACAATCAAGCACCGGAGAAGCGGAAGTGAGGAATAAAATACCCGGCACGTAGAAGCCCAGGTGAAAACAATAATGAGGCTGGCAAACCACAAAACGGAACGTGGAAAAAATCTGATTGATTAACAATCGTGAAAGCAGGACGAGAACTGAAAAAGAAAAGAAAACAAACAGCCGCGAACCACTACACAACCTAAATTCGTTAAACAAGCAGGCTAATTTGGCCTTTTCTAAGGTGAGACGGAAGCCAATCTGCCAAGGTGGAAAAGCAGGCTTTTAAGGGGAATGGAATATGACATTATCATTGGTCACGCCCAAGACACACCAATAATTAATGAAGAGACTAGGTTCAGCCCAGCCCAAAAAATTTGAACTTTGGACATGCCTTAAATGCACTTTACGCCATGTGTTTAGAGTGACAAATCACAAGACAATTTTTGTGTTTCGACAAAAATGGACAGGCTCAAGGCAGAAAGGACTGAAAACGTTCAGTGAAAAACTGGATTTTGACCCAATACAAATTTTAATTGAAAGAGCTCATTGCACAGGGAAAGTTTCCAGTACTGCTCAGTCCAGTACAGTCAGGACATCCAGTATGCCAGAAAGAGTGGTGGCTGACCAGAACGTTTGTTGAAGCAAACCCTTCATCACCCCTGGGACTCCTGTTGAGCTAGACCATTTTTGAGTAAAAAAATGAGCTGACATTGAGCTGCCTGCTCTCAAAGGAATAACACCAAATGAAATACACTTAAGTAGTGATGTACTGACTCACATTTATTAACAGCCAGATTATCTCATCACCTATGTATATTCAATAGATAAATACTCAAATACGCCTGCACCATAGCTTCATTCAGATCATTTTGAATCTTCTTAGACACCCCAGAGAACACAGTGGACGACTTCAAATGTGCAACCAGAATGTCATCCTAGTCAACTCCCTGTAGTGTCCTCTGTTACTCAAATTTTCACTCTTGCTATGCCTCCTAAATGGCAGCTCCTGACAACCCAAGAATCGCATCGCGATTGTCACATACCTCATCAGAATGTCACAGTTTTGCCGCACTATTTCGTTATGCTTTGCCAATTGGATACGTGCACCTTCATCAATAAAATTAGCAATTCTTAAAGACTGAATTACACTGACATGCCCTTTCAATTTTGCATGAATCTTAACAGACCTGTTGAAATTACGTAAATCATCAAAGCCATCTCTTGCAATCTTTGAACATCTCCTGCAGCAGCACACTTAAAGGCATACTGAACTTTGTTAGAACATAATATTGTATAGCTACCTGACCCTGATATGAGCCGTAATATTCACGCTATTCTTCATGACTTGCTCCAGTGGTCAGCAACTGGCCAATGGAGAATGATGTTTTTTTCGCCCTCCATTCACTCTCATTGCATGGCCAAACAAATGCAAACAACGTGGATTATGCTGATATATAAAATCATGCCATCCAGAACTGGCTCCATGGTGAAGGTGACACATTCAACTACAAAGCAAAATGAATGCAAATGTTGACAACAAAAATGTACAGTCAGCTCTCATTTTAAAATAGCAGTGCACACAACTGGTACGTATAGACATACCTGCAAAGCTTTCCTCCAGGGTATCAATTTCACCCACAATCTCTTCCACCCGCACCACACTCTGGGTCTTTCCATAATGCCTTTTTACACACTCGTAAGACACTTCAGCTCTGTAGTAAACTAATCTTTGGAGTTGTCTCCTCAACCAACATCTGAAGTTCCACTGGTGAGAACTTTTCTCTGAATTTTTGTGGCATCATGCAGGCTTAGCCTATTTCCACAGTCACGATTTAAATTAATAATGTCCGACCTGGTTAATTTGCATGCCATGCCATAGTAGATACCTTGTGCAGGTGGGACCAATTCCATCCACAATCAATCCTGTGCTGTGTCTGAATCTGTGGATGTCTGTAAAGATGTATTAACGAAAGTGGCAGTGAAGTACTGTCAGCCTGACAGTCCCTTCATTATTGTCCCTGTGGCTTTTAATAACAGTGGCCCCAAATGAAATTAATAAGTAAACTATAACCTTTGGAAGAATATTATGGGCCTAATTTTTTTTTTATCAGGCCCTCTACCCCTACCTGGAATAATGGGTTCAGGTGGCTAACTGCCTCTTTTTCACTGTGCAGTGCACCAGTCTAGTGGCCGAACCTGGTGACCATAGCACTGCACAGGTGAAGCAGCTGATGGAGGCAGATGGCAGGTCAGCTAGAATAATCACAGAGGAGTGATGAGGTGACTTTTACCCTGCACACTGAAATCCTCTGTCCTTAAGTGATGCAATAACCAGTCATGAGTAGGCATTAGCATGGTGCGGTCTCGATTCAATCTTTACGTTTTAACTCTTCAACGCACCTCAAGAAAATGGTTTAACATATGCATGTACAGTATATGTGCCGCTTGGGAGCTCCCGTTATTGGCCTGTTATGTTGTTAAGACACTGCCCTTAAGGCACTGCTGCAAAGATATGCTATATACGCAACGTGATGTGCTAAGAGCCATTTCCTGTGAACTGCCTGTGTGTAAACAGGATTATTACTCACCGTGTCTTATTGACAGTCTGTTAAGTTCTACTGGCTGTGTTTGAGATTTATTAGTTCAGGTGGTTTCGCACACCTGGTTTAACAAGAGAGGATGTTTCTGATAAGGGGTCATTTTCTTTAGATTTATTATTTTTGACAGGTGTGAAAATGTACTTCATATCACAGTTTGCAGCAAATAAAAATAACAAAATGAACAAGAACCAGACTTTGACTCTAGATTCTCCAGGAAAGTGCTATCAAGCCCAAGTAAGTCTACTTAGCATGAACAATTTTGCGTAAGTCCCATTGACTTTGGTAACTGCTGTTCTAAAGCTTGCATTTCATTAAATATCAAGAAATCTCATTAATTGTACAAAGCAATAGTTGAATGAAATATGTGTATCACCTGCAGGGCTTAGGCATTGAATATTCTGTTAAAATCTGTGGCTGCTAAACAATGTTTTAGCCCCTAGTGGCAAACCTCTGGGAAATAAAACAAATGATTAGTTTACGACTAGTGTCAGACAATTTCCCATCAGGGGCAAATACTTTACCACTAGTGGCTCATAGTGGTTAGGCTGTTAGGGAATTTCCAGAGGTTTAGCCCATGTGCATTGTAGTCCTAATTCATATGTTAATATGTACTGAGAAATAAATCAACTTTGGCAATTTTAAGAATATGCAGGTTATAAATGCATTTAATTGCACTGTACTTTGGTACAAACACAGATTATACCGTCTTTAGTATTTGCTGAAAGAATGTGTTATCTTGGAAAGCAGGATTTCACATTCCAGGATTTTGCTTACTTTACATTTTGAAACCACATTGAAAGTTGCAGAAAATTGTTTATTCTCAGTGCTAAAAACTGCCACTAGTGCTTGACTGTATGGGGCCCTATCTTACACCTGGCACTAACCCAAACGCAAGTGTTTTTGCTATCTTACACCCGGCGCAGGGTTCATTATAGCCCCTATCGCTTAGGTCGGTTAAATACTAAGTGATGTTGCACGCATAGCAAGTGAACTGGGCGTGCTGGTCTTAAAATGAGGTGTGGCCAGGATTATTTTTGGCGTATTGCTATCTTGAGCCAGCAGAAAGCGCTGGCGCTAAAACCACCAAAAACCTGGTCTGAAGTCATGTCGCAGTTGTTTAATTAAACAAGGAGCTGATAACACCTATATCACGCCTTTTTCGCGAATTGTCATTTACACCTAATGCGTGAATTGTCATTCAATGGAAAACTCGCGCACTGCAATAGACGGACATTTGAGTTCTGAAAATGCGCTTCAGATGCCATTACAATACAGCTCTGTTCATCTAGGCCTACAGCCTGTAAGTAAATAGAATGGTTTTGACTGAAAAGTTCAAATAAATACTGCATTTATTGTTTTTCAAATAGCCTAGACTACAGTCCAGGATTCGCTGAGCATAAGGTTTTTTTGATAGCCTATATGGTTAGAAAACGGACATAAATTTCACCATGTTAACTCAATTTTTGCCTTATTTTTCGTCCTTCATATTTTTTTAATTACAGTGACCAGGCTTCCATACTCTCAGCTTCCATACACCTGTTATAGCCTACCATAACTAAACAAAACTATTTAAAAGAGAACAATTAATTCACAATTAATTGTAATGCCATTCTCTGCATGTGCGCTTTAACGTCATGCAGGAGCAGGCCTTTTTTTCACGGTCTTCCAGGGAATGTGGACTTGTTTTTAAAGCATTAAGCTGCTAGTAAAATGCGTTGGTCACATTTCCATAAGCAGCACATTATAAAACATATGTGTGGACTGGGTAGCCAACCTGACAGCTTTATTTATTTAGTGTAATCATTAAGGCAAAATAACGGTATTTATGTTATTAATCAATATTAGATAAGTCATTGGATTCATTTATTGTTTAGCAGTATCAAAAGCAGTCTACGGTGATCTACGTAGTCAGAAGCCAACTGCTCATCAGCAGACCACTGATCTCATTATATCTTCCTTTACTGATGTTTCTTATGAAATGGCAAGAACCATCCCTAGCTTGCATTTAACTAGCAGTGAGAAAGTGAATAGTGTTTGATATAAAGGGCCAGGACAAAATCAGTCTGCAGAAGAGGCCAAAAATAGTAGTCACTGAAATGGAGATGTAAGTTATGGTACAAAATATGAAGAAATGTAATGAGGGACCTCTTAACACTTGTTTGATTATTGATTATTAACATCGACCAAAATGTATAACTATAGAAAGAGGGTAGAATTTTTTTAAATGAGTTGAGCCAAATTTAACCAACCATGCCAATTAAGGATTCAACTTTTTAAAATCGGTGTGCTTTGGCTTCACTTTCACAGTTGCAACAGTTCTTAATAACCCCCATTGCAAAAGTGTTCAAGTAAATGAGGGGGGTGGTCAAGTAAACGAGCAGCAGCAAGTACAATGAATGGTGTCACAGGAGAGTTAAATCCATAGACTCCATCCAAAGATCTTGCTGTTTTTGTTTTTGACATTTTTTATAACTGACCTTTACATAATTGTTTTAAGTAGCCACATTAATTCATAAGCTGTCATTTCTACTTCATAAATGTCCTGCCTTTCTACTAATGGTCTATTTCTAATGTTCCTAAGAAAGTGTTATTTCCATCAAAGGTTATTTTGCCTCTGTGTGTGCATGGAAACACCTCTAACAAACTGACAACCAGAAAGTGAAAGTAGGTTTTAGCAGGGGATGGCTTTGAAGACCCTGGTCATTATTGATCCTGTACAAATTCTGAAAATCAAAGAAGGGCTCAAAAGCATATCTAAACTCTTAAAGATCTGTGCTGCCAAATGGTGTGCTGATGGCAACAGCAACACATGTTCCATAGGTCGTACTTTAAAGCCAAAACCATTAACCTCCTTTTTAACCACCAACAGTCATACCTGTTGAGTTTGTAAACACGAAGGCCTCCCCATGTGAAGTTAAATACTACAGTGTGAGCATGACTTCAGAGGCATCCTTGAAGAACTTGACAACCCCAGATTCTTCGAGCTGACCCGACTTATGGCACGTAGGGCACGAGATAATCATCTTCATACGCCTGAGATATTTTAAAGGATTCCTCAAATGAACCAGAAATAAATTGGCAGGCATTCAGTAACGACATGCAATTACTTTATTACTTGCTTTTTTTATTACTTACTCATTGCCCAGTAGGCCTATATTCTATCTGAAAAGACTGCGTTGGTTAGATATTTGACTGAACAAATTAAACTCTCCTTTATCTGTGAGCAAATTCATACCCACCGGTAGCTTTTCGACTGCAGTTTATTATTCTCGTATATGTGATGGATGTATACTGTATGTGTAGCCATACATTCATAATCACTGTAGTTCACTATCCACCTGGGGGGTGGGGGGTGACCCTAGGGGGGGGGGGGGGTGACCCAATGATTCACAGGTCCATAGACCCATGCCCTAAACAACATTCCATGCTGCTACCCAGCAGTGTGGCTGTCTCTTCCCTGGTGCCCATAGGGATTGTTTGAGTGTACTGGAGTCAGCAAAGCCTGATGCCCCCACACCCCTGACGACAGGGTTATTCTCGTCACTGACATCTACTGCCCTCCTTGCTCTCAGGGCAAAAAAAAAAGTGAGCAATCAGATCCTAAATGTACGTCCCTGATTTAACTCGTTCTCCGCAGTCAGCCGTTTCCTACTAGAGGGCCTGTCAGCTCTTTAATGGTTATGCGCAGCTGAGCGTTAGTGAAAAAATGGAATGTGGGATGGATTCATTGTGCCCTTCCACTGGAGTAACACTTTCCTACCACTATTAGTTATTTACATACGTTGATGCCAACCTACTTTTTTTACACGTAAAATATTTCATCTTCATTTTTCCTGAATATATCAGTGTTGCGTACATCGTCATGTGTGTGAGTGCGTGCTTGGGTGCGGGTGAGTGTGTGTGTGTGTGTGTGTGTGTGTAATACAATCACTGTCCAAAAGAAAATGACTTCTGTAAGTATATGGGGTGCTGTAACTTTGTTCACTTCAGCACACCGATTCAGAAAATGCATCTCTTGGTTTTGCCTTGAAAATGTAGAAAATGTCCAGTGCTCTTGTGGTGTACAGCCCTCTCATTATACCACCACTCTCGTTTACTGCGAGATATTCCACAGCAGCAAGCATCCTCCCAAAGGAAACCACTCTATTTCCACTATATCTCTATTATCCACCACCTCTCTGTGCTGTTCAAATGTATACAAATGCATTATTTCAAATTTGATTTTGATTATTTAAATTTCAATTGTGTGGTGTGCTACCTTTCGCGAAAGGGAAGTTCCAGTTAGCTAAACAGTTCTTTTTTTTAATGCTGGTACATATGGGCAATTGGCTCATGAATTGGTGCTTTTGCTGTAACAGATAGTTCAGTCTACCAGTAAAGCCAGAGGCGTATATGCTGAAAAGGCTATGGTGTCAGGCCGATTATAGCATACTAAACTTTTACTAAGATATAATGTATTGTGTTTTTATAAAAATGTTTTATTTTGTTTAGTTTAATTTAGTGAAGATGTGTACCATCATTATTTTCACGTGCAAGTTTATTTTTTCCCCATCCTAGTTTCCTATCCCTGCTTATCATGAACTTCAGCCCTTGATTTTTAATTGGAGGTATAACGTGAGAGCACGGTACATATTCGCAGTGTCAAAGATAGGACTCCTGTACGATGCAGCGGAACAGACAGTAGAATACATGAATAGAAAACATTTGCTTATTATCGACTGTACTCACTAAAGGAAACGATGGACATGCCAGCTTCACTTGGTTAACAACGCACGAGCAAGAAGAGAGGGAAAAGACAGGTAGTAAATACAGGAACATTATAATACTACATCTGCCTTGCCTCGCACTGGTAATCAAGACATTTTACATACCTTAGATTCCCATACTCATCTAATGCAGCTGGATGTTTGCTGAAATTATTCAAGATAAGTAGTTTATTGTCGGGTACAACAGCAGTGTCCCATCAGGGATTTGAAAATATAACCTTTTTGGTTCCAATATGACAATGTTTCCATAACTGTCACACTGTGCTACCAACCAGACCACTGTCTACGAGCTTTCAGCAACAATACCGTTCCTTTTAAGCCAAATCAGCAGTGAAAACGACATATATTTTTGAGAAAGGTATTTTGACATTCGGATATTCATATCTAACATGGTCCTTGGAACCACATATGGACTGCAGTGAATTTGACTGTTGGGCTATTCGGCCCGCTCTCAGGTACATACCGTAACACCAATAACACAGATTGAGGATGCTGGAGGAGAGAAATTGATGAAACATAAATGCAATATAACCAGCAGCTTTTCAGATGACTCTTCACCGTAAAGACCTTGAGCGTGTACTTTCACTTTAATTCATTCAAGACAGCAGACTAACATTTCTGCTGCTGACACAAGGCCATTGTTCAGACCCGACAAAGCACTCCAGGGGTGTAAGCAGCCTACCCCAAAAGCCAGGGGTTGCTCCCAGTGTGACGCAAGTTATGATTGTCCTGTTTCAAATAAGCCTAGTTTTGGTTAACTATCTTTATTCAAAGCGATGTTCACTTGCCAAACATCCTGTCATTTTGTGCGTCTATCCATTAAAGATGGATACATGTATGGATTTCAATTTAAATATCGAAAACAAAAAACTTTACTCCTTATCTGTCAAAGTCGTCAGACGAGTTGTGAAGTTAAAAGAGTCTGGCTAGCATAAAGCTCTATTAAACAAGATAATGGTATCCCAATGGACTATTTATGTTCAATTCCATTCAAAGATAATTCTACATTTCGTATGACTTCAGGGTGTTCTCATTCAAATTGATTTATTATTCAAAGTGACTTATATACAGTATGCATTTGGGCATTTTAAAATGTACATGTTGTTCACATATTTATCCATTCATCTTTTACATAATTGTCCCTGATTTCTTATTTTCAAAAAATAGAAATTGGGACGTTGGATTTGGTTAAGAACCTCTCTGTTCTCTTCTCACTGGTTGTGGGGTGGTGAGGGGGAAAGTTTGGGTGGCTGGGGGTTGAAATATTTCCCCTGCTTTGGTGTTTTCACTCCATGTCATGTAATTATAACCCAAACATAGGAAGTGCTTTCAAAGAGAAAGGAAGATATACGTTTATTGTGTCTACTTGATAGAAGCCTTCACAAGTGAGGTATCTAAATTGGTCTATTCAAGAAAAATGCCCCAAATGAGCTGTGAATGTTAACTTTCAATTCCGTAAAAACGTATGTGTTTTTTACAGACGTGGGCCACAATGCTTCGTAAAAGCACAATTGGGACATTTTGGACGAGTGTGAAAAAGCTCTGTGTTCTTGGCTAACAGAATGAACTATGGCAGACTGGAGCACATGAATACCCATTTTACAGGTCACAGGTTCCATTCAGGGAGCTGACATTGTTATTATCTGCTGGTCATGGATGGGCCTAATTAATATTCCAATCATACACCAAGTAGAGCCCTTTTTAAGCAAAATTATCTTCAAAGTATTCCCTCTTTCTTGGTTTTGCTACTTGGTGTTATAGGTGTATGATTAATGTTATGCAATTATACAGTGTGTGCTGGCATTTTCGGTCCCAATTGTTTCTTATTGGTACAAACTCAAGTGTGAGAATCTCTCTCTCTCTCTCTCTCTCTCTCTCTCTCTCACATAATAAAGTATATAAAGCACACATTCATACCCCTGAGACATATTGTAAAAACACTCAAATTCTCTTGACTACAATTCCACTTATTTCATTTTTACACCTCTTGTTTTACATGTGCAAATTTTGCTTCCCCTACCTAGTCTATAAAAACTGGTAGCAAAACCCATTTTTACATGCAGCTTTAAATTACAATACTGGTAATATTATGGTTTATTTTAGTGTCTTCCGTGAAATCTGAATATAATCCTTCAGAGAGGAGAGTCAGACTTAGGCCCATCTTTTTTGCCTTATGGGGATTTTTTTATTATTACATATATACAGTACATTAAGGTAACCTACCATATAAAATGTTAGAATTTAGATTTTTATTGTGCTGAATGTAATAACTGTAACATTTACAGTTGCATTGCACTAACCAGTATAATTAACAGCAGCTGTTGCAAGTAACCAAAGTGAATCAGTCTCATGAAATAGTGCAGCTAGAATTATTATATTATTATATTACCATAAAAGTACAAGGCTACAACATGGGTCTCTGTCCTGAAATGAAAAAGGAAGAGCAAAAAATATAATCAAGAGAACTGTTGTTGCTTGTCACCACAAATTCTTGACAGACCAGAGGACATAAAATGCTTCAAATAAAACATATTTGTTGTGGGCAAATGAACAAACAACTTTAATTTATTTTCATTGTATAAAAAAACGTGGGGTATCCTTTCATATAAGCAGATTTATTCTGTGATATCGGGGAGGTTTTAGATACAAACACGCATTGTGCTTGCTATCATCAGAGTCTCCTGACAGCAGCACTTCAGATGGGGAAACGGGCCGACATAAATGTTAATTTCCTTATAATAAATCTGTCGTATGAAATTGTTGGTACAGGAACTTTGCCCCGAGGCAGCAAATTATTTCTTTATTCTATTAGGCCATTATTACCAGCGATCATACAGCCCCCCCACCCCACCCCCATGAAAGGCCTCCCCTAAAATATAATGTACAAACCAGGCAAACATATGCTAGCAAACTGCTCCAAGCGCTAAGTCTCCTCCGTGGCCCTGGGATTTAGCTGCATAGGGTCCCCCCCAGCTGGCTCACAGCACATCTATTACCCAGGCCCATCTGAGCTTGGTGGTGACATCCAAAGCGACATAGAAGCGTTCACTCTTCACTCAACTCTCTTTCTATATGCTTGGTGGTGGAAGAGGTGAGTTTCCCTCCATTACTCTTAAGCGATTTTATAAGATGAAAGGTGCTACATGAAAGCAAACTATTCTTATAATTTCTTGTTACGGCACCCACAACTCTTGGAATATCACAATGCAATGAGTTAACAAATCACGTGATACACTCCAAAGGGGAACTTATTTTCTAATCATATTTTTGTAAAGACTTTAAATATTTTTGTTTTGTTGTCTGTTAATTACTGTGAGAATGGGACAGGCTGTCGTCGTTTTTGCCTTGGGTGTGGAGGCCGCAGTTGTACCATAGGTTTGCCGCCATTCTCACTAGGCGGTTTCCCCGTCTGTCCCAGTCTCTGCCCTTTTTCTTCGTTCTACAGCAGCTACAGCCTGAAGCTATTTACCCCAAGATCTGCGGAGTAATTACCAGACTATTTAATATAATGCCAAGGCAATCTGAAGGTGATAACATGCAATTAAGATGTGTTCTCAGATTAGAGAGTTGGTGATATATATACAAGGGATCTCGCTTCTCCATCCCCAAGACAAAGTGCCCATCTCGCAAAATGTCAAACTGTAGTGATTTAATCTGATTATTTTCAATTAATATGCATGTCTCCCAGTTCTTCGTTCCCTGGCGTTATTGACATTGATAAATTGAGCTCATCTCGGCAGAATTTGTCCTGGAGACATGCGATTTCAGTGAATGTCGTTTTTTTTCCCCCCTTTTTTTTTTTAATGCTGTCTGCAAGCTGTGCGTGCTCTAACTCAAATCCTTTACAATCATTTTTTTAGGATTATGGCTATGTGTCATTTTTGAGTGAAACAATAATCTGAAAGGGCATCTTTACAGTGCGTTAAAATACAGTCGGTGGCCATGTCATTTATCCCCTCGCTAATCCCGTCGAGTCCTGTTGGAGGAAAACAGACAGGCGTGGTTGACAGGAGCCCAGAGATAGGTGTTTATAGTGTTGTCCCACCGGGACGCACTGACTTGTGCCTTCTGTGTCCCTGGTGTCAGCAAGAAAAGCACATAGTGGAGTGCAAGTCTGTCTGCCACTTTTCAAATATTTGTTCGAGCATCTGCTGCAGATACTATCTATGTGAAGGTCGACGTCGTTTATTTAATTTTTTTTTGAAAGGCAGCGCTGGGATAGTGTAGGCCATTTTACATCCATTTACATTTACACTTACATCCACATCCATTGCAGTCTTAACCCAGTAATAACACAGAGAGTACTTCCTCCAAAGAGCCTGCATGGTTATATTTGACAAGCAGTGTTGTCTAGTTCAGGCACTACTGTATTCACTATCATTCAGTTAAATGGGCCAATGGTATTTCTTGCTCCAGTGGCAGGTACATACAAATAGCATTTTCTCAATGATCAGAGCTGATTATTGTTGCCCAGTCTTTAAGCGCCTTGTGGTTTTCACGGTGGTCTCAGGAAAAGCCACCAGTGGGGAAAGGAGATGGCAAGAGGATCAGCCGGCGGTTGTGCGTCTGAAGTTGGGCCATTGTTCCGCCCTGCATAAAAGGTGATGCTTGGCTGATTCCTTTTTCTTTCTCCTTCGATGTGTCCCCCCCCCCCCCTAGTTTTTCCTCTGCCTAACAGTGAGTGGTCAGCAGCTGGACCAGTGACTACTCAGACAATTCCACACATCAAGTTTATGTCCAACCACTTGCTCCAAATGGACTTTTTGAAACTGACCAATGGCAGTTTCCAATTGCCAAAGGGGATTGAACTAGAACGGAGAGCAGCAGCTTATCTTTTCTTCTCACTATATATTCTCAATAAATAATTTAATCGCAAATATGAATTCATGCACACAGTACGATGGGGGAAATGTCGATTTGTGATGTGATTTTTGATACTGTTCATTACAGGAGTTAGCAGTAGGATGGTAAAATGTGCACCTTGGCAATTAGGCCTGTCAATAGTATTACATGGTTTGTATCATCTACGGCTTTTACAGGACAGTCAGGACCACGAGTACGAAATGCAAATAAAAATGACTTCCAACCAGTCTGAGTGGGCAATGACTCAATGTATTGCTCCTTCGGTCACTTTCTGTTCGTTTTTTATTCTATGTAGTGCTGTTATGCTGCTTTCTCTCTGGCATAAGCTCACTAAAAGCCTAAACTACAGTGCTTTTAGGCCACACTACAGTGCTTTTAGGCCACTTTAGGCAATCTGTAGGCTCTGCAGTTTTTCAGACATCAGCTCTGGATGCTGCTCTTTCAGACATTTTTCGGACACCTGTTAGACAATGTGTTCTAAAACATCTTCCTCTTCGACATCAACCACGTTCAGTGTTCTTGACCAATGCTTGGCATGCACTATAACTAGACCCCTTAGGCCACTTCCGGTTCAGAATAGGCCCTGTAAAGCGATCTTTTACTGCCTGCGAACTGACCGTTGCAGGAAAAGTGCTACAACCGCAAGAATCTCAGTTTAATGAAGCTAAGGATTTCCCATGCCATTTTCGCAACATTTCAGATGCACTGTAAGAACACTCCACATTACCTATGTTCGCTGCATGGTATTAAACCTTGAATCGATGTGGAGTGCCCACATTTTTTGTTTTGTTTTTGCTGTTCATTACATTTTCTTCCAGTCTTCTTTTGTTCCTAAGGCCACTGCTATAAAGATCTGAAATGATTCATTCAGCACCACTGCCTCTCGCCACTATAATTATACCACATGCATGTCAGCTCTCCTGAGTGCATGATCATTACTGTTCCAGCCTCACTCAGATGATAGGCTCGCTACTGCCTCTGTGGCATGCAATGGTGGGCACCAGCACAAAATGTTTGATCTTATTTTTCACGTGTGCAAAACCAGACCGGTAGTAAAAAATGTCCGCCTGTATCCTAAGGTTGTAGTGTTGGTCTTCATATTTGACAACTTCATGACAGGATGTTGCTTATTGCACATTTTTGTATGGTTCTGTGGAAAACAACAGTTCTGGAAGATTCCTTGTTCACAATTGATGTAAAAAATATTTCAGTATCATAATTAAAAAAAATTATTAAAATTGTAGCCTATTTTATAACATACAGGTATGCATATACATTTTCAATTCAACACCCAACTTTAGAAATTTTTAGAAATAAAAAAAATGAAAAAATTAAATGGTTTGAGACACAAATGTGCTTATCAACACAGACACAGGACCAAAGGGTGCTTATAAAAATGATAATTCTATCCTGTTTTCTTTATAGGGAAATGTATACAAGTACAATAAACCCCCATCGGGCACAATCCTCCATTTTTGAACAAAATATATTGGAGTGAAATTGCAGTTAATGGCAGACTAGTACACCACAGGCGAATCACTAACATGAAGATAGCATCTACAGCATGTAAAGAATTCAGAATGTTCCCTCGCTTCTATTAAAAAAAAAACTTAAGCTCTTTTCAGATGCTCGGCCTGCTTTGAGATTTCTGTGGTCAAAACAACATGTTTCCTTAAAGAAATGTGCACTTCCTCACACTTGAATTAGGCTTTGTGCTTGGTATTGTCCTCTCATTAACCAAGGCACTACTAATCTGATCGGGGACTGATGTTGTGGGAAATGGTACAGTATATTCTGTGTGTGTGTGTGAGTGTATAACACAAACATTGCATACTGTTATCCCCCACCCACACACACACACACGCACACACACATTATGATCACAAAAATGATTGTCTATGAAGTCATATCTGTGAATGGGTGTGTGACTATGATTTATTGCAAGAGTACAGAGATATTTCAGATGCCTACATGAATGAATGTGTGATATATAAAGCTTCTTTTCTTCTTTTTAGAAATATCCTTTTTCCCCTTTTCAAAATTAACCCATTGTAAAGAGGAGGAGCAGAACGGTCCATTAATTGGCTGGGCAGGAGTTTGCTATGGGAAGGGTTCTGCTTGAATGAAATCCGGGCAGAGAGCCAAATTAATAGAAAATCTTGTTCTCTTCCCCTCCAATAGCCCCGATGCTCACTCATCATTAAGAGAAGCATGCGGACCCTTCCGGATTTGATTTTAATAACACCAACATCTTCATTACTCCCTGTTTTCTATTCAGCCTCATTACTTAGTTACTCTAGAGTTAATGCAGTTCCTTATTATTGTAAGATTGTCATGAAAATCCTCTCTTTTATACCCCATTCAAGGGCCATCAGGTGTGCCTGGCACCCTCTCTTTATGGCTAGTGTCACAGGATGAGCAGCATTATGCATGTCTGGTAAAAGAGATTGTATTTTTACCAGGCCACATTGAAATCGCAAAATATGGAGGCCATTTGTCGGCCTGGTAATTATTTCCGAGCCCCACACATTGGTAATATGTTAAATGCCCTCTTAACATCATCTGCAAGTGAGCTGATATTTCTAGAATCTTCAGCAGGGCCGTCCTTTTTCTATTCAGCGTCCCTTGATGGCAAACAAGCCTTTGTGTGTGCACAGAGCAAATACTGGCTTTTGTCAAGCACAAGTTCCTAAACAAACTGAATCTCACTAACACTGTGACAGATGACATTAAAGACGACCTTGTTACTCTTTTTTAAAAAGAGTTTTTTATTGACAATTGTGGAACAAAGAGAGCCCCCAGATAAAGAATAGTGTTTTATCGCCCCTGCTAATGACATTGTGCCTCTTAGGCCTGGCCTGAGTGTCGGTGGATGCCGGAGGTAACCCCTCCATTTTCCTCTGTGTTGCCGCATCACCATAGCAACGGATATAGAAATCACAGAGTGACTCCTGGGAAGAAAAACATGGTGACACACAGTAGTACTTTGGTGACACATGAAGGCAATGGGGCTTCATTCAGGGAAAACGGTCAAAGATGTGCTGAAGGGGTGGATTTGACAGGAGGCATAACCGCTATGGAGTCAAGTAGCGGGTATTAACATAATGATGCCATTTCCTCGCACCGTGTCTGTGGCTCTTTGAAGACGGGACGGAACATCCAAAGCCTTACATCGAGAAATTGATTTAAGATCATATATCAACTTTACCAGTCTGTTTATTGTGTAATTAGGTATACAGATATTATGAATTAACTAGTCTGTTGCTTGTAAAGAAATGTGCTGCTTTGAGGAAAGACGTTGGATAGTGGGGTACTTAAATCTTTAGACTGGGGATATTTTTAAAAATGTTTTCACAGACCAATGGGAATTACTTTGTACAAAGCATGGGAGGCCTCTACTGGCCGTTGAGGTTCTCACATCTGTCAAGAAATAACCATGATACCAGTATGAACTGAAGGAAATGACAAGGCTGTTTGGATGCTTGTATTTAAAAAAATATAAAAAATAAATACACCCTCCATCATAGAATTAACCCTTAAAAAGTGCACTGAATAGACCCTTTAGAATTTCAAGCATGACTTCAAGCCTCCTCTTGTGTAAGAGTTTAATTGGAAAGCTGGAAATTTTTTTCCCATCCACATTAGGGAGCATATGTCTAAATCAGTCGACTTCAGCGACATATTTTGGAAAGGTATCTGTTCAATAAAACCGTCAAAGGCTTCACATAGTGCATTTAACAATAAAAACTTATAGTATTAAAAACTTCTGAAAAACAAGGGCAAACATTTCTCAGGGGACCCAATGGGCTCTCATGTATAATATTTTTCAGTCTTGTCAATAAAACATTCCGGAGATCATAAATACTTCAATACATCTTTGAATCTGAAGTGTGGTTCATTTTATTACCTCTTCTCATAGGAACCTTTAAAAATATTTGAGAACTTGATGTCCGCTTAGCAAGTTGCACATACATGTGTTTTTGTTTTTAAATTTGTGAAATTTATCACACTGACAAGACCGGAAGGTTCTTTCCTCAGCCTGTGTCCACACAATCTATTTTTTTCTTTCCTCTTAGCATTCCAGGTCATGTATAAGCAATCTTATCATTAGCTAAACCCAATTGAAACTGCTCAACATAATCTTATACAAACAGACTCTAAAACCCGTCCATGTGACGGTTGTGCCAAATCCCCTCCAGAGCTCTAGCACAGTTCAAAACCCGTATTATGATAAACAACAGCTCTGAGCATCAAAGTCAACGACTGCTCCAACCTTTATACAGCATGACCTAGCCAATCAGCACTGGCCCTCAGATGTTTTTTTTTCTACGTCGTTTATTCCCTTATGCTCTTGTTTGTCGTTCCCTGTGCCAGTTGACTTTTGCGGATGAAGCTGTGTGTTCGTTGCCCTTCCTTTAAAGTGTCACAACAGGTATTGAACTGAGGCACATTGCTGCTTTGTCCTGTTTTCTTGTTGAACTATTTGAAATATTACTCATACTCCAATGTCCCCTTTCCCAAGAAACTAGCACACTTGAGTCCTACCACAGAAAAATTTAAAGAGTTATACACCTGCCACATTGGCTTGCTGTGGTTGCAATGGTTGTAATTGCAGTGATTGTTGACATGGTGAAAACAGATTAGCTGTTATGCATTTGAAATTCATTGCAACATTCTGCAAAGGTTGGTCCTGGGTTGTGATTACTAAAAGTCTCTTGTCAATCTTTATTTATAGCGCCTGACATGTCGCATTTCAGTTCATATTTAAAAATAAATGCTTACATTCTGTCGTAAGTACACAATATAATACAGATTATCTTTTTAAATGTTAAAATATAATGCATAATGTTACGTGTTAATAATATTCCATGAAACCATATTGTTGACATAATTTATTATCATCTCCCCGTAACTTCGTCTTTCATAAATCTAATGCCGAGACAGCCAATGTTAAAAATGTGAGAAGGCATGTTAAGATGGTTCACGTGAAGGGTTAAAGTAATTGTAATTGAGTGCTCTTAAAACCATTAACGATAACATCAGTCATAACAACTATGACAGCTGTGGCTGAGAGTCTGGCTCATTCCGCATTGTCCTGCGAAAACTGCAGATCGTTTTTGTTCCGCATTTAATTGGGACTCGATTTCCCGACACCCCCCAACAAAAAATCTCTCTTTTTTCAATCCCTCTCTCTCTCTCTCTCTTTTTTTTTTATCCGCAGAGTTTTTCCACCAAGTCTACAGACAGGTCTACAGCTAAGGTCTGGGGTCTCTAGACGAACCCTTCGCGCTTCCCCTGTCTGAGCTTCATCAAAGTTAAAGAAATTCAGGGATCACTAACGCCTCAGAGAGTAGCTCCGGCCCTAACAACCCCAAGGTTCAGGAATTCTTTGGACCAGACTGAGGTCATTTTCCCCCCTCAGTCTCTCCTCTCCCCCTAATGCTTTTCTCTATTAATCAGAGCTCACAGCTCAAACTGGTCTTCAGCTTCCTCCCGATCCTTGCTAAGCCTGTCATTTCTGGCCATTATTTACTTTAATGGGCTTTGGCTGATCCCTTATGAAGCCTTGGATCTGAGAATAATAAGGCCGAGGGTAGCGGGCCCAGACATGGGCGCGGGCAGGCCTGTAGATTAGCCGTGGCAGATGGGCTTTGCAGGGGTTTCCTGTGTGGAGGAGTGTTGATTGAGAGTGCATAATGAGAGAGGTGGTGTCCTCACAATGGACCCAGCCACCTCGCTGCACCTCTCGCGTCTAAACAACCCCATTTTCCGAGCTCCTCGGGTTGTGAAATTTTTTTCTTTTTTTTCTCCCCGAGGAAGTCAGAGAACAAGAACAAGCACAAAAGCAACTGTAAATAACCATGAATGTTAATCCAGCATTAATTGGTTCCCTCTTAGACGGGGTGTGCACCTTCACAGAGTGTATTCCTCCGCAGGTCATTAAAAGGATAGCCCCTTCCATTGTTTACTTAACAAGGCATCTATATTTTTGAGGAAAAATAGTAAAAGGCCGAATTTATTTGGTCGTTTCTTTCCTTAAAATTTTTTTAATTATTGATTTTTTTTTCTTTGCGTGGGGTTAATTGTTCCAGATTTTTTTATAATTTGTTACTTTACCTTTGTGTATATGATTATTCCAGTGGTGTATTGCAACATAATAACAACAAATGTCCTTTGTAAGCATAAGATACATCAGATATGAAATTTCATAATATTCATTCTACAATGAATATAGCAACTAACAGATATACTATTGCATGTTTTATACTTTTTTGTGTCTTGGTTAAATGGACCATTTTCATTTTACTGCATTGTTGTCATATAGCCGTCAACCCATAAAATGATATCTGAAAAAAAGAGGCTGTGACTTCCTTTGTGGGACGGAATCACATATATTTATCTTTTTCATCCCCTGAGCATTGGCCTGTTTAAACACTTTCATCGTGGCACAAGGAGTACACAGGGCACTGTTCTGCAAATGAACTGCTGAAACCTGGAAAAGTCTTCAGGTCAAGTTTGTGTACAAGAGTTTAATTTTTTTGGTGACTGTTCTCTCTCTCTCCCCCCGGTCTGATAGTTTCCACACAAGAGATGCGGCACAATCCGGCAGCGCCAATTATCCCCCGCTTTGAGCGCCTTTTTTCAACTTTTTCAAAACTTCTTTCACTTCGCTCTTGTCAACCGATGAAAGAAAAACTAACCACCATGTCAAGAGAACTCAGTTGCCTGGCAACTGAGCCATAGTTTAATTCTGATTTGCTTCAGGTCTTGAGTAATGGAAATAGACAATGTTAAGCCAGTCAGGAGTGTTGTTTGTCACCTCTGAAATGCAAACAAAACTACATTGTTTTCCCCAAGTACTGAGCATGATTGATGTATAGCGCTACAATAACATCATTCATTTTCCCTTGTGTTTTTGCTAGGATTGATGTCATATCTTTTCATGGCATATTAAATGTTTTGGAAAAGCATGAAAACATGTTGCTTTTCATCTTGGGGAAGAAGTAGACTCCTAGAACGAGTGAAGTTTAATGATTCCATTCAAGTTGTGTCCACTCCACCCATAAATAATGTAATAAGAGAGAGGCCCATGAAGAGCCACTGTGTGTCCCATTGTAATCCCGAGAAAACAGACAAAAGCAACTTGAATATGACAGAAAACAAGTTCAGCTTTTAGCCTCAACAATTTTGATGCCTTTCCGTGGTGTTTATTTTGTCAGTCTGTGTTTTAACTCTCTGTCTTTTGACACAGTTTAATTTGTTTTGCCTTTGTATTTGTTTGTTCAAATGTTTTGTAAATATATTTTAACAAAATTATGTTTTAGTCATATTTTAATGAAACTAAATAACATTCACTGAACATTGAAAATGTGCTGATATTTTTCATGGGAATCATTTTGAAGTATTTGAATATATATATGCATTATAATTCCTTTAATAACTACAATTTAACTATTTTATTTTTTCTGTTAACTGAAATGTTAGACACATTACAAACATATTGCAACAGTGACCATCACTTCAGTGTATTTTCCAGGCTATTTCAAGCACATAAGGAAAACTCTCGACCACAAGGTTTCTTGAGGTTCTGCGCTGTTCAAACTTCATCACTCCTTTCTATGTCTGGTGTCTATAGTAAACAGCAGGCAACTCTTCTATAATTCACAATTATAAACCCCACACTTGGTATGGGCAGATTGACTGGTATGAACCCACAGCAGTATACAGCACAGCTCATTGCCTACAGTGGATTTCACTGTCTCAGTACTCCCACAGGTGATGTAGGCCAAAAACAGGTGAGGTCTTCAAAACAAGTCTGTGACCTTTCAATTGTTTATATTGATTCGTTTTTTTACGGCAAATAAACTGTAAGCAAAACAAACTATCTTTATGCATGTAGTCTGTTGTATATTTTACATTTGTATATATTTTGGCGGAAATTAAGAGGGAACTGCGGTGCAATAAGGTGTGTATTTAACAGGTTTATGTTCATTCATAATGCTACTCTTGTCTGACTGAACATACAGTATTCCTGAAAAGGCGTCAGAATGTTTAACACGGTTTTACAGGTTTATTTAATGCCCTTTGAAGGTGGTTTTGTTATACACACACAGATTTCTTGCTTGGTAGAGAACATTTATTCATTTTTTTTTTTTTTGGAAATGTACAAAAACAGCATTTTTGCAAATCACATTCGCATTATCTTCTTGATGGTTACCATTACATGTTTTTCAAAGTTTTGCCTATAGGTGCAGATATGCAGCTTAATATTTTTCAGATCTACAAATCGTGATCTGCTTGTTATACATCAAATGAAAAACATACAAAGAGTGAAAGCCCGATGGTGCAGTCTTCAAGCCTACGATTTCATCTGCTCCTAAGAAAACTTCTCAAAGGATCAAGTGGCACAATGAGAAAGCCATCCATCATGGAGACCGAAGAATTATTGTAAAATAAATGACACTCTTTCTCTGTACCATAAAAAGTTCAGCTCAGTATCAGAAGGACACCCGTGACAATAGTAAACACGCTCACATCAAAGGCCTGGGCAGCAGCATTGAGGAAGGCCGTGGTGGGTTATGAGAAAGAATACCAGTGCCCAACGGCAAGCCTCAATAAAAAATAAAATAAAATAAACATTTCCGCTTGCCGATGTTACAGTTTTGTTCCAAATTATAAATCCAGAACTGTGCTGGTGCGATTCACATTAGTGCGAAGGATGACTTGCTTTGTCACAAGAAAGGTTTTAAATGTAATCCTTTGGGTAAATAATATCCTCCCACCTTCAGTTTGATACAAAGCACCTCCGTGTTTTGGACAAACTGAGCCACATCTTATCGAAACAGAACATAAAAGAGTGATTCTGAGTTGCATGAGCTCAAGACTTTTAAGTCTGAACGTTTATAGAGTTTTCTTTGTCTGTTTTCTATGCATTGACATATTTCAGTGTATTTGCATATATATGTGTATGTACATTATTTCCCCTCTCTGGTTTGGGTGAAAGTTTGAAAGAACACCATAGGGAACATGTACAAAATGAAAATGTATTTATTCTGGTATTCTAAGCTCTATTGATTGTTATTTTGGCAAAACACAGATTAAAACATTATAAAGCATAGATTTACATAGTAAATATATTTTACTCAGCATGTGTGTATATGTTTTTCCATGTCTTTTATAAAGGTTAACTTCCTCTAAATCCAGCAATAGTTTGGATAGGTTATTTGAATGTTACTTTAATATTATGTATTGGTCGTGAATTATAAAACATTGAATTATAAAGACTTGTGTATATCGTATTTTACATGTAATACCTGCCCAGATATACGGTAAACACCACATTATCTCAACCACATACTGTACAATATCGCAGAAAGAACTACACAATAAATGCATATACATTTTCGATATGCAGTGAGCTGGTTAAACGATGTCTGTTATTTCACTACAACAATGTTTATACATTCCCTAACAAAACAATTGTAATCATGAGCACGCTTTAGAGAAATAATCAAAAGCCATACTGCCACAACAAATATCATTTTATGGGACAAACATATTGGATGACTTTAAGATTTTCCACTGTCTTAAATGCTTCCCTTCTCTTTAACAAATGGTATTTTGCACTTGTGCCATCTGTTCTTAATGAGTCCATTTTTTTGTCCCTATTTTCCATACTGTATTGTCTTGCTATAGACCCATTTGCATAATTGTTCAAAGATTTTCCTTCAAAATTAATATCCCAACTGTGAGTGTGAGAGGATGAGGCAACAACAAAACCAAACAAAACAAAACAAAAAAAATCACAGCAACAAAGTTTGTGAAATAAGGTGAAAAGCAAATCCAATTTTCCCAAGCACCATAGTAACCTAATCAGGGATAGCTTTATCTAGTAATCCACATTTAAACTTTAACCTGTAGGGGGGCTCTTTGTGTTGGTTAATGTAAGCATAAAAGGAGAGGCCAGGCTGACTGGCTAATCAGATTAATCATATTTTTCAAGACTAAAAAGCTTCACTAAAAAGAGCCAGAATGAGAGCTAGCTCCATCTGGGTTGAGAAAAAAACATAATAAAATGAAACAAATGCATTTGACAAAAAGCTGCTGGGGAATAAATTAATGTTCAAAAGCTTTTTTTTCTTTCTTAATAAGTTCAGTCAAAGATAGAAAGCAGCTGAGAAAGTTGTCTCATTACAGATATCTTGCTTGTGAAGGACAAACTAAAGTGAGACATGTTCAGTCACTTCTGGAGTTGAAGCCGTGGAGAGAGAACATTTGCGATTTGGGATCTCCTTTTTAAAACACAAAAACTGGGGCTAGTAAACTGATGTTCCTCCAAACTGCTTGGAAACCCTTATTAACATGGCAAACTCAGTTATATAAAAAAAAGCTAAAACAATGACAAAATGTTGACTTTCACAAGTAAGAAAGAGTGTGACCTGTGAATATTATATACATTACAACTGGTTTACTGATCGAAGATATAAATGTGTGATACTGCAGTCAATTTCATATGATGATGCATGTGTCCACTATACATATTACTGTACTTTATATAGCAATGATGTAGAAAGCGAGGAAGAGGTGATTGATAGTGACTTCATATTTGATATTTGACTGTATAGTGTTTAAAAAAAAGTATGCATTATGTTCTTAATTTGAAAACTAAAAGAGATCATACAATTCAGAGATTAAGTAAAATTAACAGTCTAATATTACAATTCACACACATGCACATACACACACACATGTATACACACATTATATATATATATATATATATATATATATATATATATATATGTATATATATATTAGTTATGTTCACATAAATATACGTATGTTTATACACACATACATCATATATTGTCAGAAGAGGTTGGCAGTTATCTACAATACATAGATATAGAAAAAAAGCTATGTCAAAACACCATAAGAAGCTAAAGGATGTGATTTTTTACAAGACTGCTTTACCGAGAGAACAACATGAAGTATTTTCAGGTTTGTTTCTAAAACAGCTGGACACAGAAACCTTTATACCTTTGGGAATGGCACCCTTAAATCAAATTCAGTTTTCTCTTTCCCAAGCACACTGTTGCAAATAAACTAGCTAAAAAAACAAACTAGGGAAATGATTACAGGCAGTGCTGTATTGATAATCCGATCCAGACAGCTTGCTGTTCTACGAAAGTTGTCAAAGATGTGTACATGGCGTCCAAACATCAGTAAAGTATTACTGGTAATTCACGTTGTTTCACACATAAAGTCTGTGTCCTAATCTCGTTTTTAAAGGAGTTCCCCCAACAAGTATTACATTTATAACTTAACATAAAGGACAACAAGTACGTTACAATAATTAAATATTGTGCTTATAAAATTGTATCCATATGAACATTTTATCCATATTAAATGAGTGACTTGATTCCTTTTTTATGGACAAGTCAAACAGGCCACTTTTGTGCTTTCTTGAAATTCAGAACCTTCTGTATTAATTTCCTTAGTTTTTTTCCCCCCGACTTCGGACAAGTTATCTCATTTCAGCGGCCTATTTCTATGTTTCTCTCTTGCCTATCTCCTAACGACAAGCACTGCATGCGCCTGCATAGGCAATTCTTTGGGTTGGTGAAGTTTATTTCTTCGGTTGAGTAGTGTGTGTTTTGCCGTGCTTACAATACAATTAAAAATCATTCTTCACCAGGCGTGGAAAAGTTACACGAAATGCCCTTATGGGCAAAATTGAAGAATTTAAATGAGGGATAACCTCCCAAGCCTGATGTACATATAGCATGTACACTTACAACAGAACGTAGTTTCCAACATACATTACTTCTACAGGGAGCAATTCACAGAACTGGATTCACAGGATGAAGATTCCAGGTACTTACATCCCCTTTTATATAATGGCCAGGAAAATCCGAGAATATATACATATACATTTCAAGTATATATTTGAGGCACAAAAATCATTGTGGTTGTTTTATATAATAGTATACCTAAGGGAAAAAATACATATTTTTACCAACAAATTGTTACACAGCTCTTATAACTGAACTTATGGTTCAGAAATGTCTGAAACTTAGGCATATGTATATAAAATAGAAGAAAAGAGATGTGCGGCTGTAAATGGAATTCAGACAAAAAGCAGTTGAGAGAAGCCACTCTGTGTGTTGTGTGCTGAATCTGGAGCGGTGTTTGGTGAGGTTCTGGCCCGTCGCTCTCTGATCTGAAAGCCTTGTGGAGCACAAGAGGCGAGCCTAGGTCCCAGTCCAGCACTTTGGCAGGATTTGACTCCATCTAGTGGCTCTTCTGCTCCCTTCCCTCTTCTCCGGAGGAAATCAGGCGCTCGGCACACAGACAAGTGTGACAGGCAGAATTCTGCTGGGGCCTCAGCATTCCTGAATCCTGCTCCTAACCACAAGAACTTCTGAAACCCAGTTGTTTTCAATCGTGTAAGCTTTTCATCATATTAGGTTGCCCTTTTTAATTTTTGTATTACTTTTGTGCTTTAAATACTGGTGCCGCACCTTTCAGTTAAGAAAAGAGGGGGGCGGGGGGAAAAAAAACTATTTATGGGGCAACACTACAATGGAAATAATTACAGGGGCTGGAGCTTAGCCTATCCCCTAAAGCTTATTATTATTCTAATATTGTAATAAAGTTGTCTGTCGTATTAATTTTCATGTGTCGTCTATACTTTTCAAAATTCTAATATAGTTGTCTCGGTCATTTTAATTTAGCAGATTACTATGTGTAAAGAAACAATAAACCAGCTAAGGCTTTTCCTCCATAATCATGTAATTTACCATCCCTCACAAGCCTTATTTGACAAGGCAATTTTCACAGTTATTAAGCTTCCGACACACTTCAAATAATCGTATTAGAGTTTTCTTGAAATTAGCTCGATTTCTGAAGGATGTCTGTATTGCAGGGCAATGCTCTGGCCTCGCACAGAAGTTCTGATGTCTCGATTTCCTCTCCTCCATGCGGGAGGCACAGGGGGCGACATAGGCCACCGCTGCCAACCAATCACGAAATGCCTGCACTCCTATCAAAGTCAAAAGCAAGGTTGATGATTTTTTAAATTTTAATTTACATTTTTTTCAATTCATAATCAAGGCATTTGTGGTTAATGGCAGTAATGAGCTAAGTTCCCAAGAGCCGAGGAGATATCAGTGATTTTAATGGCGCTGATGGGTAGCCTGCTGTGGAATGGGGGTCACCAGGGCCCTAGGCCGAGACATTAGAACCAACTTTCACCTTGTTTTCACCCACGGTGCTTCACGGGCTTGACATTTTGCTCAAGTGACATCGGTAAACAGTGTAAAAGTGGTGGGTATGAAGTTGGCGCGTCATAATTCATCCGCATGAAATGGGACCCCTCACTGGGCGAGGCGGGAAGAAGAAACGAGAGCCTCCTCACTGGCCGCCCCCCTCTGGCAAGGAGCGCACACACTGGAAACCAGTTACTTGTTAGAATATGCCACGTCCTGATACTTTTATCTTTGACCTTTGGCCCGTCCACATCTGGAAACATAGTTTGAGCCAAACAGAAGGAAGTTTTCTTTTCTTTTTTCAAACAGTTTACAGAAGAGAAACGTTTAAGGCTCGACAATGTCGCCTTTCTCAGAGAGAGGAGCTGTTTTTATGGCTGCACTCATACTGAACTCTGAGATATTGACCGTTAGTACAGGGAAGGCTATGACTCCAGGCCTCATGGGTAGAGGACACTGGGATAGTGAGAACAGCGCATTGTTTCTCTCTGTTGGATGGATTCCAGATTTGGGACAAGATAAACATCTTGTGAGGGGTGAGGGGTCAGGAATATAAAGACTTTAAAGACTGGGCCTCTTTGATGTTCTTGGTTAATAAACACCCAGTTCATAGCCAATGCAAACACTCTATCACAGGAAATTACAAATGATACATAGTGACACATTTACTTGGATCCTACTCTTACATTAGTTGTCCATTCAGTTATTTGCTAAAGATGAAGCATAATACAGATGTTAAGATTTTCTTGATTAGCCCCCCTCCCCCCCAAGAGATGTTATTATCTCACATGTAGTTCAGAATGGAACATGCACCCAGCTTTACATCCCTATTGAATTACACTAGGATACAATACCGGCTATAAAGGAACAAAGATTAATTTACATTTTCATAGTAAGGTTTTTACTACGACCATGGTCATTTTTCCTAGTTCATGTCTACATATGTAACGTGTAATACGAGTAGTAACAGTATGCATGCATAGTGGATTACTGTCTACTTCTGAGTGCAATATATACACAACTAAATGTTGGTGTGTAATTTTGTTATGGTGAATCGCATTGGAGAACTACTACAGACAGAGAACTAGTACTGTAGATTCCTATATACGTATATACTGTAATCAGTCAATATGCGTTTGATTTATCAGCTGAAGGATTCCTGAAAGCTTAGGTCCTTCGGCTGGAGTCAAAACCCAGACCAAGACTTAACTTAATAGGTCATAACAAGTCAAAGACCGAGACCTTTGACAAAGACTGGCCACTTTCATCAATCCTAGGCAGCAAAATGGAAAATTACAGAAAGGGAATTTTATTTTTAAAATGTCATCATAACATGCTTCTCTTCGCTAAACTTTATACATGCTTTAATATTTACTCAAATTATTACGGAAAGGAAACCTCACATTGTCATTTCATTTTAAACTTGGGCTTTCAAGATTGCGACGTTACTTACGTTGAAACTAGGTTTAGCATAACAAATACTACTGCCAGGTTTGACACCAGGCAGTAGTATTTGTTATGCTCATTTAAGCAGACTAGAGTTTGAAAAGGGCCCCAAAATTTCAGCCCGACCCATCATGAGTCCGCATCCTTTTCAGCCCAAGCCCAACCAGAACCTGTGTCTTAGAGCATTTTGAACCTGACACAATTTGAACCCGACTTTAACCTGACGCACCCTGATGCATGTGGTTACCAAATAGGCTACATTAGCTTACGAATTAAAACAATTAGAGAAAACCAAAGCATATTACAATGAAAAAAATGAAACCTATTTGGCTGGGTTACAACATCATTATCACACAAACGCTATAGGCTCTGGCAACGAAAGCCCAAAAAAGCCTTATTCAACTCTCTCACTAAACACTGGAGGAATGGGCCAAATTATGATTATCAGACCATGATACTAAGACATAGGCTACTGATTCAATTTAACCTCTTCCTACCAAGGGCAACATATGCCAATTCTCGCCTGTTTTCACTAGTGACAAACAAAGCTCTTTATCTCAAAAACTGTAAAGGCTACAAATATGGTGCATAGCTTTTATTAAAACAGAGAACTGCACAATTATGACTAAGCAGTCAGAATTCATATACATACACTTTTTGCTACTTAATTACAACAATATGTACAGAAATTGTAAAAAAAATAAAATAAAAAAACAAAACAAAAAACAGGTACCTACATTCAACTTTCTGATTTTTTACCTGATGAGCTACAAGAGCTATGGAGGAAATAACTAGTTCAGGTGAACTATTTTGGTTAACAAAGTTGGCACAAATTGTGCGAAATTAGATAATTTGTCAATAAAAGTTTGTTTTTAGATGTTTTCGGTGTGTTTCATATTACACAACTAACTAGCCTACCCATGGTTCCAAAAAAGCTCTCCAAACACATGTAGCAGCACAGTGAATCTATTCCACCAGAGCCCCATTAGCCAGAAATTAGTCCAGGTATATGCAAACGGGATATAAAATCAAATGTCCACCAGTTTCCTAGATAAAATAAAAACACCCCTGCATAATAATTAACAACAAACTAATCCTCATCTTATCATGTTATCTCTCCCTCATGTTACTTCATGCATAAATTGCTCATTTGTTTACCTGCACAGCCTGCTGTACTGCATACAGAACAATTTACTCATGTGGAACAATAACTACTAAACAAACACTGCAGACGCCATTTCATTCAAAAGAAACTCGGAACAGCTCATCTCAGACACAAACAGATTGCTAGCTGCTATGTGTAATTTTGCTGGCTAGCTTGCCATTGTTACAATATAGTAATGTTAGCTATATTAATTTAATTGAGATGGATTTGTTTTATACATAACAGTGAATTCACACTGGTATACTGGCAAAAAAATCTGTTACCTTACACCACTCTGTGTCACTGAGACAAGATCACAAAAAAATCTTCGGGCTAGGACCTGCTGCACGGAGAAATGCCTGAATAACTTAGACATAACTAAACAAAAACTGTATGAAAGAGACTGTAAAGTAAAAACCCAATGAATTATGCTTTACTAAGCGGAATGTAGCTAGCTATGCTACAAGCTAAAAACACTCTTGGTTTCATAATTGCGCCCGGGTGCCTCTCACTCTTATGCGGAGCTGTATCTCTACGTGACTTCCGAAGGCTTTGTGTTGCATGAGGGCGTATCTAAAAAATAAGAGCCTTGGCTATTGGCTGGAATATTTGACAGACCGTCTTAAAACCCAATGGAAAGCAAATAATACTCGCAGTGGCGGCAGGTTGATGCTAGTTTTTCACCCAATTGACGATGGTTTTGCATAAAACTCTGTAATCAAGTACAAAACTCCTTTGGCTAAAATATGCAAAGCCATGGGATTGGTACTCCAGCAACTGGATGAGTTTCACAACACCAAACTGAACACAGCTGAACTACTCATGAAGAAGTGCAGAAAAGCACAAGCCGGTTTAATAATTTAAAAAAAAATCATGTACAGCCGTATGAAAGTTTTTAAGTATTTTTCTTAAAGCCTAAAGGTATATGGATTTTTCAAACCACAAGTTTTGTGAAATACTATTACGCAGAACAGTTTACCAGCACATTGTTTATGGTGTATCATCAAGCGGCAGTACATGTTTGGGAATTAGGTCGTAGTTTCCAACGTTAGTTACAAAGTTTTAATTCAACGTTTTGGGCTTAAAAACCACTTTCCCAGAAGGAATGGATATATTTTAAGGATATTTAATCAAAATATTGAGGTGAGAAGTTTATTATATATTATTAAATTAATGAAATATATAGTTGAATAACTTCCGCAACGCTAGAGGGCGTTTGGCATTAAGAAGTTAACATCATAATAGGCAAAATCTTGTGATATCAATATCGATACCGTCGTAATGTTGATATTCCTGTTTTACGGCTGCCACAGGCTACTTAAACAGGATATCACAGTACTTGTACCCCATGCTTTCATTTGCAGCTCAATCAAAAACCATGTAAAAGTTTGTCCAAACCACATTTTCATTTCAATGCCTGCTGCTTCACACTCCCCAGACAATAACTTTTGTCTCTGCTTCTAAGACATCATTACCCCACTTGCAATCGCATAGCTGAGCTTACTAGCTTGCCTAACTGCCATCCAGCTGTCACCGTGCTTTGCGCTCAAAATTTAAAGGGTTAGCTACAAACTGGGCCCGACCGGGCCAGACTTTTTTACTGTCTGGTCCCAACCCGAACCAAGCCTAATATAAAATGACAGATTTAAGGCCCAAGCCCTTGGGTTCTGGTTAGGGGTTTTCAGGCTTGGGGAAAATGACAAGCTCTAAAGCAGCTACAGGAAGTGTGTGCGTCATGGCCATCTTGGAGCATTGGCTTACATGTAAAAGGCTAGAGGGGTTGTCAAACAACAAAATAAACACACTGATGGTAAAAGCTATACATTGTGAATAAGCGTGCTTCAATAACACTGGTGGCTCCCCTGCCTTGGCTAAATGGCTGGCTAGTTAACCAGCACTAACGCTAAATTGATGTATTTCCATAAAACTGAATGCATGCCAGTTTCAAACATATAAATGTTTATTTTGATTGCATGAGCAACAATTATAATTTGCTGCCATCTACCGCAAAAGTAAAAAATGTCTTGAATAACAGAACAGAGTTCTTTAAACCTATCCACGTTGGCCCCCTAGTGGTAGTCATATCTGTCCCAATTACAGTATTCATGTTTGTCTGAAATGATAAACTACAGCTTTAAGAAAACCCCATACATTTTGACACAGGATTGTTTAAAAGGGTCGCCAAGACCTTACGACCTTACAACCCTCTTCTCTCCACAGCCACAGACTGTAAAATGCATAAATTGCACCATGTATACATGCTAAGAAAATCATGTTCAGATATATAAACAATTTTAATTTTTTTAATTGTACAAATAAGAAAACTATCGGTTTAGTAGACACCTAATTTCTTTCTCCAAGATCTCTTGTATAAATATGTTTATGAAACCAAATATCCTACCTGGTTATGAAGTACAACTGTTTTCTGATTAACCCTGAAGAGTTTATCTTGTTACATTTTGCCAAAGTCCCGTACAGTCGACATTTCCACAGCGACCACCTATCACATTTAGGGCTGAAATACATGCTAAATAAAAAACAGCCAAATAAGCCACTGGACCATCCAACTCACTGGACCAATATCATGTCCAAATAACATTACAATACCTTGTGAAATAAGATGTTTTTCGATAGCACTTCATTCGATAGCAAACTGAAACAAAGCAGGTAGCAGGTAGTTTGATATGAGTAATGTGCCTAGCAATTTTCCACTTTGCTGGCATCAAAGAAATATGTTGAAGGGTATGTAATATTTAGGTCTCTATTTTTTCGCGGACAGCACATAAGCGTAGTCAATGGCCCGGTGCATGGAGCACTGGGCGTGGCTACTGAATTTTGCCACTTTCATGACCAGAGACAAGAAGCACACAGCTCACAACCTTTGTGTGGTATGCTATTGTAATAAAACAAAGTGCATCATATACTGAAAAAGCCCATTTAGTTTGTAATTTAAATATACAAATAGCTTATATGACTAACTAAAAAACTGTTAATGAATCATTTCACCTTGCAACATTATGCATTGATATTATGCTCAAACATTTTGACTAATCAAGCATTCAATGATGCATTTGGACAACATCATGTGTGAATAAACGAAAATCACAAATAAGACAAATCCACTCACCAAAGGTGTATTTATTGATAAACACCATCGATTGCTACAATGATACAAAACAATCAATTGAACTGTAGAATATTGATAATTATAATTAGGACTGAGCCTCACCTACTATTTACAGATGTGTAGCCTACGTCTTTTCATGTGATGAAACGAGCTTTCCATAAGAACTTTCCATTCATAATAAATAAAAAATACCTAAAATGAGTAAATGATTCTCGTTTTAACATTTGGTTGCAACTAGATTTCAGAATAAATATATTGAAATAATCCTCTGATATAATTATAGATGGTGAGTCTATTATTTTACTGAAATTATCCCGGCAATTTGCATCACAGATTATCTGAATGTTAGTGGTGAGTTTCAGACTCGAAAAAATCCATGAAAAAATTGCCACTTCGCCAGTGCGGCGGCTCACCACTGGCTGGAAAACAGAGCCCTTAGATAGCTAACATACACTCACAGTTGTCATGGTTCATGGGTTTTGTTTTATTTTCCGCTGCGATTCTCGTCCTGTTTCCTGATTAAGAATCTATTGCTTCCCATGTTCGTTATTCGTTTCACCTGTGCTTCTACCTGCGGGGTATTTAAGTTCCTTACATCCGCTTTGTCATTCATTTGTACATTGAGCCAGGTTTAAGCGACCTTGTGATAGTAACTTGCTTATGTTTACGAGGGACTTGCTTTTAGCTTCTCTAGGTATAGGATTGTGTTTCCGCCTGTTAATGTTCTGTGCTATTTATTTCCGTGCTGTTCTCTATGAAAGAGTGTTTTCTTTTGGTGGTTTTATTTAGTTTAACCTTCCATCGGACGTTGTAGAGTTACGTTCCGAGGGTGTTTTCTTTGTATTTTCTAATCTCCTATTTTTTGCTCTAGTATTAAGTTCGGGAAATTTAGATTTGTGTTTCACTCGTTCTATTCGAGTTCACCCTATTTTCGTGGGTAGATTTTGTTTGGAATTAGTTCCTGTTTTTCTTTTCTTTTGTTCGTGTTATATCTCCCTTATTGGTCCTCACCTATGTGGGTGACTTGTCTGATCTCCCTCACCTCTGCGTATATATGTCAAATATTGGTCGCTCCTTTAACTTGTTTTGATGTTAGCTGTGTTTTAATATATAGCTAGCTGGCTAGCTATGATAATCTAGATATCATGTAGATGTCCATGGGTAATACATGATTGTATGCAGCTAAATTTGGGGCTAGTAGACTAAATTTGGGGTAGATAGCTCCACATATGTGAAGCAGAGGTGCTGCCAAAACTGATGAGATACCCTATAGGAACCGGTATATAGGCTATCAATCATGATGCTTTTGTATGTATGATATAGGCCAGTGAGCTACATCGTAAAATGTTACCTGACAAAAGTAATCTTTGTTGTTGTTTCAAAGGTAACTACGAACATTGTTTTTGTCGTTTGTTTGGGATCCTTCGATATGGGAGTATAGTAGCCTTCCTGGAAAGTCTGGCCTGGGATTGAGTGCACAAACCATTCAGAAATGTCCACAGGCCCCAGAAACCTGGCCAGGATTACCTGGACCGCAACCCAAACAGGAAGCAACACTGACGTGTAAAAAGAATCCTCCTGTCTACTGCTGTCCAGTCGGGGCATACAGCTGATTTTTTGTTATTTTTCACAACAGCAAGTAAATTGTTTATTTCATTTTTCCAACTGAACAACCTGTGATGAACTACACAAACACATACTTGAGCTTTCCCAGCCCTTGCTCCCCTCAACATTCACCAGCAGAACGAAGAACAATTTAATTAAAGTCTTTCACATGAAGTGGGAGTGTGAACAGAGCCGTGGGTGAAATGTCTCCTGATTTTATTTTCCTCACACCCAGACATGTGAGTCAGTGCCTCCAATTCAACGTGTAAATGCTGTGCTACATTTGACATGTTAAGGTTTTTTTTTTTGTACCTTCTATCTGAAACACCCTTGCCTGTAAAATAAATAAATGTATTTAATGAGATATGAAATGCTAATAAACGTCTGCGCTCTTCATGGTTAATTGCAACTTGTCACCCCAATGCATTCCATGATATATTGTAGAGAAATCATGTGTGTGTGTGTGTGTGTGTGTGTGTATATATATATATATATATATATATATATATATATATATATATATATATATATATATATAGTTAAATTAAAAAGTATTGTGACAGTGACACAGTTTCTGTTGTTTTGGCTCTGTAGTCCACCACATTGGATTTTAAATAAATGAATATCTGGTTTAAGGGCACACTGTCATCTTAAATTTGATATCAGGCGATGCTAGTATGAATTACAGCCCTTTTATGAATAGTTCTACCATTTTTACAAAAGTAATGGGAAAATGGTTGGCCAGCTGGGTGTGTCTTTGCATCATTAGTACATGTACAAGAGAGATAACAAAAGGTCTAGAGTTGATTCTAAGTGTGGAAGTAGCATTTGGATTCTGTTGCTGTTGTCTCTCAACATGAGGACCAAAAAAGTGTCAATGCCAGTAAAGCAGGCCATCATGAGGCTGAAACATTAGAATAAATCAATCAGAGACATAACCTAAACATTGGGTGTGTGAAAATGAACTGTTTGATACATTGTTAAGAGAAGAATGCACTCATGAGCTCAGCAATAGCAAACCACAGAAGAGCACTGTAGTGGATGACCAAAATACTTTTAATTGTGAAGAAAAAAACCTTTTCACAATCAAACAGATCAAGAACACTTTCCAGGAAGAACAGAATGGCCAGGTTAGTTTTCTGAAAGAAAAAAAAAGTACATTACAAGCAATACAGTTCTGAAACAAAGACTTATGGACAGATGATATTAGTATTAACCTGTTCCAAAGTGATGGAAAAATGTGGAGAAAGAAAGGAACTGCTCATGATCCAAAGCCCCCCCCCCCCATCTGTGAAACATGGTGGAGCTAGTTTTATGGCTTGGACATGTAGGGCTGCCAATGGTATTGGCTCACTGATGCCAGCAGCAGAATGAATAATGAATTCTGAATTGTACAGAACCATCTTATCTGCAGTACAGGTCTGGAAGAGCATCACCAAGGAAGATACCCAGTGGCTGGCGATGTCTATGGGTCGCAGACTTGGGGCAGTCATCGAATACAAAGGATTTGCAGCCAAGTACTAATATTAATGACTTTATGTCAGATTATATTAATTTGTCCCCTTACTTTTGCTCCCCTAAAATGAAGGGACTATGGATAAAAGAGCTGTAACTCCAACAAGGATCACCCCTTATGGATATACCTATGCTCAAATTAAAGCTCAGTCTGCACTGTTTTATTTAAAATCCAATGTTCTGGAGTGCAGAGCCAAAAGAACAAAACTATAATTTATTCAGTCATAAAGGTTAGCCAGATTCTAAGTACCCCTGTCTCACTCCATAGTTTCACCAGCAAAGTTACTTGTCCCCTGGTAAGTTTGACGGGTTGTTTCTCCTGACTTATTTTTCCATAGAAAACATTTTTCCGGAGAAACAACCCTTAAAGTGATCCATCCATATCTACTGCATATCTGGCAGCAGAGTGATGGTTTGAGGCTCAATTGATACCTCAGACCCTTGATGACTTACAGCCATTTAGCCAACCATGTGTTCCATACTATTCCTGTGTAATTTACAGCTAAATATAGTCCCATGCCCCAATTCCCCTAGAGATCCATTCAAATGCAGAGAGGTTATAATATTGCTTGTAAGTACCTGGAAAAAATATATTAAGAGTTTTTGATGTTGTTGGGTCAGAGACATCAGGAAGTCATGGCATGCAAAGTATATGCAACCAAATATGAAATATGATTACTTTATTTAAGTTTAAGTTTATGTGAATTTGTCCAATTACTTTTGGTGCCCTAAAATGGGGGGGACTATATGTATAATTGGCTACAATTGCTACGCGGTTCGTCCGATATGGATATGGATGTAAAAACCCTCAAATTAAAGCTGAAAGTCTGCTCTTTAACCTCATAACCACTGTTCCATTTCAAAAATGTGCTGGAGTACAGAGCCGAAACAACAAAAAATGTGTCACTGTCCTAACAGTGGAGTGCACTGTATATACAGTAAGTTTACACAGCATGTATAATTATTCAGATAACATATTAGATTACAGCTATCATGACAAGTCTATTATCACATTATAATATATGCAATTAGAACAGTAGACTGCCTTTTTGTGGAGGAAGAGACAGGGGGATTGCAGACTAGTCACAGAAAAACCCTGATTATACTATCAGAGCTACATTGTTTTGCCCATATTTCTGTTTTCTAGCGTTAAATGCATTGTCTGTAATTCACTTTGGCTAACTGCGTCTGCTAATGCCTCAATCGTAAATCATATGTATAAAAGGATGGGGAAGGCTCTAGCTACAGGTAGTGCAACGCATGTACCCCATGCTGTCAAAATGTGAGTTGATTGGCCCAGTGATTGGTCACTGACTTCATAGGCTCCCTCTATGAAGACTAAGGCTAATAGCTTACATTAAGAGGAAACATCCGAATGGCCAGACATTAGGTGAACCAGGAAACCCGTCAATATAGCACTGCCCATCCACTCACACCTTTCAGTGTCAAGCATGGCACAAATTACAAGTGATATATCGTGTATATTGTGTACAAACATTGCAGCATCGGTAGCCTTTGATGAGATATTTGGCTTTCCCCTTAAAAAATGACTTCCACTTAACTGTTGGTGGACTTGCATTTGCATCCCTTGTTAGATCAGTCAAGCAACAATATTCATATCTTCACAGTCAAGCATATTTTTTTTTAAATGGCATGCATCTCTAAACAAAGCCAATGAAGTGATTTTAATTAAATTCAAAGTCGTTTTAATCTGGCATCCTTTGCTTTGTGATGCTGCTGAAATTAGCTAAGATCACCATGAATGCCTGCCAAAACTCTCCCTGTAAAGATAAGAGACAGTAATCTGTATGCGGATCAAGAACAACAGAACAGAAGTTACATGCGAGACCCCCTGCTCTACAGTACCTTCAGTGTTGTACTATCAGTTCTAGCACATCAATAGCCATCCAATCTCTGACCTGAACCCCCCCAACTGGGATCTGAATTCACACAGATTAGACATCCTAATGAGAATTGTTATTATCAAATGATAGGAAAATATTATTTACAAAACATAAGATTCCCAAATAAAAAAATGGTTAATTCATATCTGCTATGCTCTTGATTTTAGATTGAAGCCTGAATATTTATTCCCCCCCCCCCCCCCCCAAAGAAAAGACAAAGAAAAATCCTTGTCCGGACATGGTTGCCTGCTCGTTTCTCGATGAGCTTCAGGCGACGACATTCACCGATTACTTTTCATTTTTACAGGAAGTGCAACACTGTATAATTAGCAAAGATCATCAAGCAGGAGTTTGCGTGGAATAGTTTTCAAAGTTGCTCACCCCGAAGGGCTCCCAGTCTGTTTACTCCTCCCAAATTAGATCGGTTAATTGTTATGAAAAGAGACCGCTAGGATTGTGCAGCCTAATTATGCAAATGCTGGAGTGTTCAACGACAGTGATGCGTTTACTTTGGCAGCCAATACATTTCCTTCAGCGTTGCCATGAGCCGGCTGTCATCCAATCATCTGTGAGATGTCTGCACCTGAAGGCAAGACAAAGAACACATCAATCCACCCAAACTCATTACCCTTAGACATGAAAGGAGACAAATATTGTTGCAGATTCGTCACTTGCTGCAAATTACATTTCTCAGGCCAGATTTATTAAATGTTTGTGGGCAAGTTTCACAAAGCTAGCAGTTAGTACCACAAAATCCTCATTTTTACTATCAAACTATGATTGAAAATAAATGAAAAACAGGTGTTGTTCAGTTGATTTCTCAGCCACCATATGCTAGAAAAAGCGATTACAATTTGTTTTGTCTAATAACAGCTATAAGAGCTTTAAACAGGACTTTCTGCTGGAATATTTAAGTTGCATTATAACCATCAAAAAGCAAAATAATAACAATAATATACCTCAAAGTATCTTTCTGTCAAGGTACAACATCTTTTATTTGAATATGACTATGTATATTGCTGCCCTTAATTAGATCACGGCTCATTGATCCAGCATACAGTATATTCACACTTTGAATGATCATTTCCAAGTAGGCTTGAAGTAGCCACCAATATAAGTCATTATTATCCCTACCCCATTAAAGAGAGCTAAATTGCTTGCTTTGTGGAGATAGACATAAGTGGTGTGTGAATTTATAATCAGAGGCATCATGGCAACTAATATTGTTAGGACACATACGCTACATAACACTTTTGCATGAGTTTATTTTTTGTTGTTGTTTTATGTAAAATGAGTGGTCCCTCGTCCCATGGCTACATAGTAAAGGTTCACGTGGAGATGAAAATAATGGAATATTTCTGACACTTTCCATCACCCTTTGCCCTTTCAAAACTTCCCATTTATGCATGTAGTTAAAATAGTGTATCTTACAGCAACATGGCCTGTATACAGTAACTCTATACAAAGCACTATGATGAACGATATTATACCCGAAAGCTCAAAGATTTTCCCCTCCAATAATTTTTTATTAAACATGGTGCTTGCATTTGCATATGCATGTTTTGTACCTGTGCTTTTTTGATGGTCAAATTCACTTGGTGCTTGATGGTTGGGAATCACAGCCCTCCTCTGCAAATAAGCAGAGACTTCTGCATAACAGTGTATGAAATTTAGCTAGCCTGTCAGATCCAGCATAACCAGTAACTGCATTCAGAGACACCCCAGGGGTGACCCCACGAGGCAGGAGAACAACCCCAAACTGGACTCATATTCCGAAGGGTCACTGAAGAGCTCAACATGTGAGAGGTTTACCGACTGCTGCCCGGATCACGTTCACCCCACTTTGATCTCACAAAGCAGGCGATCTATAAGAATGCCGCTAACGCTAAACAGGCGAGAGTCTCAACTTTAAAAAAATTATATTTTCTCCCCAGATTATGATTGTTTGCATGTTGATGTGTGCTTGCGCACGTGCATGCTTTTGTGTGTGTGTTTGTGGGTGCGCGCACAAGCCAGTATGTACGCATGTGTGTGCACTTATCTGATGAGCTCGATCACGATTTCTCATCTGTGTCCCTGAGATTCAAGGGCATTCCATCAGTGATACGTACAGTTGTGCTGTACAAACGTGGACTCCGGGTGCAGCTCTTCATTGTGTATATCATCAGATGCTAAAGCAGAACACATACACAGAAGATACTGTCAGACAAATGCTAAATGCAAGAACAAGCCTGGCTTTATGAGGTCCCACTCCAGTGGACCCCACTTTTGGCGCTCAGGCAGGACTCCATGGTAGGAGCATCTGTTTAGGTGGTGCAAATTACACTGCTAACACAATGAAAACTTTAACAGTGCCCATAAGATCCACATGGCGCCTATGGAAAACAAGACCAAAGAAGTACTGTAAGTGTTGGGAGTGTCTGTGCTATTGGGAGTATTTTGTATGAAGGCTTACCAGCCCCCTAACCAGAACCTAAATAATTTCTGGTCAACAGACCAGCTTCAAAACTGTATTCTTTACCGCCATTGCAGTGTTGCAACCGTTGCTCACTCCCGCTAATCTAGCGGCGGCTCGGAAAGCGTCCTTAGCAAATTCACGGCAATCGTAATAAAAGTTACGTATTTTAACCTGTTGCGGTTCAGCGTGGGCTTAACGGCACTCGGCGGACCCTCCTATGGAGCCAATTCATATTTATGTTGGCAATATTTGCGAGAGAATTAAGATCATAAAACCCAGTGACCACACAAAGCTCTCATTAACTTTGAGGGGCCCGTTTTGCAAGGAGAGGCTTATTTATGTTCTGTGGGCCGGAGCAAAATCTTCCTCAGTCCGTCAATGTTTTCTTTCGTCTTTGTCGCTCCTTTTATGCATCGATAAAGTTTGGATTTATCGCCGCCAAATATTCTTTCTATTTTTATAGATGGATGCTCTGTCAATTTTGTTTTATTATTACATTGGAAAGAGACACGTGCATAAACATCTTTGTGAAAAGTTCACACAGAGATAAACGCTATAATACTTGTGGATTGCCACTTGAAAAACATGTGTTGCATCACGTTAAGCTTATTCTGCATCAAAAGTAACGATGGAACTGGAAGAAACGACCTTCTATAACTCAAAGCTGGGGCAGCATTTTAATGGCAAATTAAATTAAATATTTTTTTGAGTGAAAAATAAATTGTGGCGTTAAATATTTCCATTCACGCATTATTGATAGTCATTGGTGATAAGATGCATTAACATAATATCAGGAATTTTATTTGTCAGAAAAGGGAAATGTAATACTCAATTCATACTCCCCAGTAGTTTATTAGATATGAACATTTTACATCATATATTTAATAATTTCAGAATGCAAGGTTACATCTTGACTATGTTAAGTCTTCAGTACCTTGCTTAAAAACTGCAAAGATAGGTTATAACCTCAAACCCCTAATGCCTTTGCTGTGAATCTGGTTTCTAAACTACCCATCCCTCACAGTTATGAGCACATAGATAATTAATGCAGGGAAGTGTAGTTTACTGTGGATGACAAACAAGCCTAGAGCAAACTTTGTGGTGGATCAACACTAGTGGCTGGGTGAAACACCTCATTGGCTAGCTATGGGCTGAAACCTCGAAACAGCTATGAAAGGCAGGCAGAAAAACAACAGATAAAGGATTCCGTGTTGGGTTGTGGCATCCCTGTGCCCTGACGCATGTGTTTGCTTGATGTTAATCACTCAGGAGTTTATGGGTCTTGCCTGGTTCTGACAGTGCTTAAACACCTCCCGCCCTGAGATGTGCTGGATTTTATTACGTCGCCTTATTATTCTGATGACTCATGGTCCAGATGGGCTTGTCGTCACATTGTTTTTCCTTTTCTAAATGTCGGTCATGCCTCTGTCGCCCGGTGGGGCGCTGGCCACGCCCTCAGCTCGACCCGCGGGAGAACCAGGGCGCCGACATGACGGATCAAAGCCTGGGAGAGTGTGAGCCATTCAAAGGGCCTTGAAGAACCTGCACGCTTGCCTTCTACTGTCATTGTTTCCACAAAATAAAATCTCCTTTAATGGGCAGTATGTAAAAGGTAACGTATAACTGCGTTCATGTTTCAGGCCAGCAGCAGATGAGCTTTGGATCGCGTACATGACATAAATGACCATTAAGCAGTGAATGAGTATGAGAGGCCTCACGTGTACATGCATCATGTTGACTCCCAAGCACACAGACGGGGGGGGGAAATGATAGCCCCGGCAACACACAAGTATGACCTCAGCTGCCAAGTTGCCACCAATCACTGAAGAGGGAGAGTTTATAGGGCAAAGGTCAAGTCTAACAGTGAAATTTATCATTTTTACCTTTTCTGTAGAATAGTATAGTATGTTTACCAATGAGCAGGATGTCAGCAGGACACTGTGTGTGTGTGTGTGTGTGTGTGTGTGTGTCCGTGTGTGTGCATGTGTGTGTGCATGTGTGTGCTTGTATGTGTGTATTTCCCACAGAATGAGCACAATTTCAGCACAATCATATCAAGCCAATGTAATTTTTTCTTGCCTTTGTTGACTCCCTCTATTCTTTTGAAACTGCAGACTCTTCAACAAACCTGGCTTTTATGCAAAACATGCAGATGAGCCCTCATTTCCTGGCCCTATTCTGTTCCCCTCCCCAGATCTGTTTCTGGACCTCCAAGGCTCGTGTTCTGTTTGGAGTTGGCATGCTCAAAAGTGAGGAATGGTGCTAAAATGCGTTAGCAATTAGTCACTTCCCCAGTGGAAAATCTTCTCATTAAGCCTTGCGTTAATGAGGAAGATAGTGAACAAACTTGTCAGTGTGCCATGAATCAATCTGGTCTGCTCCTACTGTCAAAATATAAACTGAGCCCCAACAGAAACATGTTGTGTAAAAAGACCTTTGCCCACCTCTACAAACCCCTCCCTCCCCGCCTGATTACCCTCAGTGAAAATAGCGCTGGTTTATTCAGAGGTTAATCGGATGCACGTTTCTCCGACGTTTGCTTTGTGTCACAGTACATACGGCCTACGGACGAACAGGCGTGAAAAATAACTAAAAGTGATCCCTTTTAAAGAAAAGAGAGGACACTTGAAACTGTGCAAGGCTTGCGCAGACTCTACATGCTGGTCACCATGGTGACGTGCGCTCAGTTTGCACCGTGCCTCCCAGCGCGGCGTGGCGAAGGACTTCCCCGGTGTGCGAGCCGCAGGACGCTCGCCCGGTTGCTCGCGCGAGTCCCACCGTAAAGAAAAGGGAAGCGGCGCGCGGCGAACGGCGAGCCCCTGGCCGCCGCCCCGCTGCGTCACATGACTCGTAAGCGCTCGGCCATATGTGCCTCCCGGCAGCGCCGTGCCAGAGGAGCGTGCTGACCATCTGCAGCCCTCGGGTCACGTGACCGCCGACGCGGCCGGGGCCAGGGGCTCAGCCGGAGCCGGCCCGAGTCCAAGAACAACGGCGGGGCCGTGGAAACCCCCCCCCCCCCCCCCGTTCTCCCCTCCCCTTCCCCCGCGACCGCGCACACCTCTGAGGGGACCTTTCCATGCAGCGGGGGGGCTGCTCGCTGCTCGTAAAATAAACACAGAAATCATTCTAAATACTTTCCCTTCCACGGCACCAGGAGGGGGGAAAAAGAAAGCAAAGACTGCCGAGAGACCCAATTCTCTTTATTCACGGGGATCCGAAAAATAATAAAAAGTAACATTATCGCATAAAAAATGAAATCCTGAAATAAAATTTTACACACTGCAGATATCTGGGATTGCCACTTCATTAGGAGAACGGTGGGCTGTTTCATAGCAGAGTACCTCTGCTGCTAGTTTATGTTCAAAGCACCATGCTTAGCGCATAGCTGAATCAATGGGGGACTGCAATCTGTGAGGAGGCTGTTATATAGCTGGAATTTCTCTCTGTACACTGCTTAACAATGAAAAAAGTACAGATGTCTTTTAATTATCGCTTGTTTTATTTTAATCAAAATAGTGTCAATGTGCTGCTGTCTCAATAGTATCCCTGCGTTTTTATTGGATTTGCTTTGTTTTAAAAAACCAACGCATTTGTATGAGAGCGGTGTGACTGCAGTTTACCAAAATAGATGGATTTAAAATTATATCCAGACTGTCTATTTTCTGCACTGCATGATACCAGATTGCTTTTGGTGTTTCTGAGGGTTTTTTTCCCTTTTTTTATTGGCTTTTAACTGTTTAATATTGTGATGTGGCCTTTTAGCCTTTGGCAGGTAGATTAGTGCAGCGTTTATAAGAACACAAATAATTCTCACTATATGGTAGCTACCTCATGTAGTTTGTTTACTTGATGGCAATTTCATTTGCATATTGTCAGCAAATTGCTGGTGTTAAGCCCTCAGATAGCCAGTGAAATATGGATACCTCATTAGATTGAAGAATATACATTCTGCATTTTCGTAACTGTTAATCGGGTCCCGTGTCTCTGCTATTATTCTTAAACTGCTATATGATAGTCGACTTTCACATGGATTTTGGCATGACTTCTGTAAATATGGTGGCTATTACTTGCAACATTTAATATTCAGGAGAACTGCAGTCTAAGGAAGCAACAAAACAGCACATTGCAAAAGTGAATTATTTTTGGTGATTTTGACAGGAAGCCAAGATTATTTCTCAAAAACAGCATTATCTTTGAGAAAGACTTTTGAGTGCCTGCATAACCAGCTGTCTGACAATGTTTGTGCCGCTGTTGTTATTGGTAGTGTTGGTGTCACTGTAGAGTTAGCTGTTGTTATTGGTAGTGTTGGTGTCACTGTAGAGTTAGCTGTTGTTATTGGTAGTGTTGGTGTCACTGTAGAGTTAGCTGTTGTTATTGGTAGTGTTGGTGTCACTGTAGAGTTAGCTGTTGTTATTGGTAGTGTTGGTGTCACTGTAGAGTTAGCTGTTGTTATTGGTCGTGTTGGTGTCACTGTAGAGTTAGCTGTTGTTATTGGTAGTGTTGGTGTCACTGTAGAGTTAGCTGTTGTTATTGGTAGTGTTGGTGTCACTGTAGAGTTAGCTGTTGTTATTGGTAGTGTTGGTGTCACTGTAGAGTTAGCTGTTGTTATTGGTAGTGTTGGTGTCACTGTAGAGTTAGCTGTTGTTATTGGTCGTGTTGGTGTCACTGTAGAGTTAGCTGTTGTTATTGGTAGTGTTGGTGTCACTGTAGAGTTAGCTGTTGTTATTGGTAGTGTTGGTGTCACTGTAGAGTTAGCTGATGTTCTTGTTGTTATTGTTGGTATCGCTGTTTCTGTTGTTAAGCTGTTGACTGTTGTTTCTTAGTTGTTCTCTTTGTTATGTGTGTTGATGTTGTCGTACTGTTGTTGTTGTTGAAATGTTGAAATGTTGAGCATAGAAGGCGCTTGGGGACTCTGCAGTGAGGAGCGTGTCTGATTTGATTTGGCTCCCAGGCTATCAGTGGGAATCCCTGATATTAATTTCTTTCATCCACGTTACAGCTGTTACCTACATGACAAGACTGAGCAGATTGCACATGCTTTAAAAAAAAAAATCTCCTGAATGTAACTGAAATAAAGATGCCCGTAGCAAAATAAATACATAAAGAGATACCGTCGTGGCATGGACTAATGACAAAATAATCCATGCCTTCGGGCAGGTGGGTGTCTATGAGAGCACCTTTGATACGACTGGTCCTATTGAGCTGGCGTGTCTTCTGCAGCATGCCAAGCTCTCTTCCAGTCTCTGAGATTCCCCTGCGGTTCTGGCCCCGGAAAGGTTCCCCCGTATGATCTACTCTTCCAGTCCCTGTCACTCCTCAGCAACATGCAACTGCCAATCATCTCTTTTCTAATGAGCACAGAACCCCGTTTCCTGGCATGCGTCTCTCAGCATCTCAGATGTTTTTCTCTTAACCGTTCAGAATTTTTGGGAGGGATGAAAGGTAAATTGGTGCATGAGGCGAGAAACAATTTTGAGCGCCGCTTTTGAGTAATTAATTAGCTTATCAGGCAGTCTGATCAAGGCGAATGGGTAATTCTGTCTTACTTTAATTACAGCTGCATTATTAACTTTAGTAATTAAGATGAAGTTACTTAAGAATATACAGTATGTAGCGCGCATGTGTGCGTGCAAGCATACATGTGTGTGCGTGTGTGTTTGTGTTTACGTGTCGGATGCCTGAATCATAATGAAAGGCATCACTATGGATGAACTTCCCTTTCCCTTCCTTTCTGCCTGTCCTGAGCCTGTCTTAATGAACTTAATGTATAAAAAACAAATTAATTTATTGCCACAATTATAGTGCGCTAATAAATTACCAGTGCCGATTTTATTACATCTCATGCAGATGGAATGGTATTACTTACGCTCATGCACTCCTGTTTATTTTATTACTACCTTTCTAATTGGTGGGAGCTCAGACTCGGAGCCCAGGGCCTGCTCTCTGCGTGGCGACACTGGCAGCATGGCGCTGGAACTTTTCCATGCATCATAATTGTTTTCTAATTCACTATGCTAATTAACTAATTAATTCGGGAACAGGAGATTAGATCACACACAAAAAATGAACTGCACCAAAAGCGGGGCTACTGTTTCATTCTAACATTATAAATTCAAAGCGTCTTTCAATTTCTGCTGTGTCTTTTCTCCCCTAGGCTATGGGTGTGATGGGTTTTTATGCAACTATAATGTGAGTGGAACAGCCTTCCCACATTGTTCAGATGGTAAAAATTAAGTCTTTAACTCTTCCATTACCCATATGACATTACTGTAGTTCTAATAATAGATTTAAGTAGACTTCACTGGGCATAGCCAGCAGTCAGGAAAGTATATTCTGTATAGGCGCTACTCACAAAAATGTGTTAAGCTTACAATAATGGAAAAAATCATTCAACAGCTTCCATGACTTTGCTGGCATTTTAGACCTCTGGTGGTGAAATTTTGGTACTGCAATTATTTACTCTCACACACAATTAGTGAGCGTAAATGAGTCACTGAGTGAAAAACTGGTTGGAATTTAATCAACATTAACATCCTAACTTTGACTTACAATTAAAAGCAATAATTTAGTACTATATTTATAGTTTCTTCACAAAAACTTTTTTTTTGATAGTTCGGAAATCACGAACGCAAACTTGTCCAACTGAGTATGTGAAGAAAAAGTGTACTGCTTGCGTTTACTTGTCAAGTACAGGCCACTGTTTCTGCCTACTCATGTTGAAAACACAAATACATTAATCAGAGTTGTAAAATCCAGGTTCAGAATGTAAAAGTCCTCCCAGGATTTCGTTCCAATCACCTGGATTTGCTCATTAGCACAATTCTTCAGCCAGAAGGTAGAACTAATGAGTGAAATCAGCTGAGTTCATGGGTAGAAGAAACACATGGCAGTACTTTTACTTTCTAATCCCTGAATATTCCACTTCTGACATTAATATACAAGCATAAGTGACACGATTTAGACATGAATGGCTACAGAACAAGTCAAATAATCCTTCTGCTTTTAAAATGATCGGCTGAGAACTGTGTTTTAAAGAATTACCTCATATTCATTACTGACAACATTGCTGACCAATATTCAGTGTGTCCGTTGCAATTCAGGTTCAAACCCACAAGAGGGCAGCCTCCAACCTGTAGGTCCATTTCATTTACACAGCCCTAATGTTTAATGCATGACTGCTAAGCCATTTCAAGTGCACAATAATGCATAATGATAATAAGAATAGAAAATCTCACCTCAACCACCACCAAAGTGCTGCAAAAAAAAGTCCAATATGGTGTATCGGTAGCATGGCTTTGTTGTAAAAGCACGTATGTACTCTTACATGAGTTAATTTGAAAAAGGAGGACACAGTTAATTCTGAAAAAGGAAAGCATTTGCATACTTCAGAAGTACGAATAGCATTACTGTGTAAATGTGTATGTTCTATGCACACTGCTATTTTAACAGTCCCACAAGTGGTTCTTTCTCACAATTGGCGTTTCCACTGTAATCGCCATAAGACAGCTCAGCCAAGCAGCAGGACAGCCATTCCCTGTTTGAAGTTGAGGAATACGTCCACAAGCCGGCAGAGTTGAGACACGGGAGAATTAAAAACCCAGTAGCCTTTGTAGCCAAATAGAAAATGAAGTTGGCCACCTACTGGTATCTATTAATTAAATAAAATCAGTTAATGATTACATGAATTCATTCAGCGCTTACTTTAATTAGATCAACGCAATGTATTCAGTATGTATTTAATTTGCTCATTCTGTTAAACTCAGCTGGAATGTGAAAAGATTGCCGTGGTGAATATTTGCAGTGCAGGAATAATTGAAAGTTGTGAACTGTGAAAGTAAAAGACGATAAGGAAATACATTTTTACCAGGGAAACGGATATAGGATATATAGTCTCTTATCACAGACTCAATATGTTTACCCACGATGACATTTCATTTAGGCACTCCGACACTTTATTATGTCTGCTCCTCAGTTATTTGGACGTGCATTATTAACACATCGTTTTTTTACCTTTAATGAACACATGTCTGACTGAGACTAATGCACGGAAATATGGGAACAACAATTAAACCTAGATGGGACATTTATAATCGAGGTTTCCAGTAGAAGGCTGTCCGTTTTTTCCAGCAGTCATGGAACGGCAAATGACGTCTGTATATTTGATTTAAAAAAAGATTTATGAAATGTTCTGCCCTGACCCAAACTTTTCCCTCCTGTCTCAGACTAGTAAAACTTGCCAGCTACAAAAACAGGTGGATGTTTTCATAACATATTTAATCAAACAGCCTTGAAATAGCACATTTGTGTATTTAATTGCATCGCTCCATGAAACCGTATCCCAATCGTAACCAAATATACCCTACCTCATTCAAAACTACTATAACCACATTAAGGTTATAGAAATTAGGTACACATCCCCAATGTACAAGGAAAATAATGGCTTCCCAGCACAATACAGTTCTACAGCCATTCCAACATTGCTTTCCATACAGAAATACATTTTTGTTTTTACAGATTTGTCTGTTTCATATTTAACAGCTAATTAACTTATATTTTATATGGAAGGAGTCTGCACAAACCAATCATGAACCATGCTACGATGCTGTATTATCTTGCCCAGACTTCACAAGACATTATTCCAACATTTTTGATGTGGCAGTAGTTTAACATTGCTCCAACATTAGAACATGCCTGAAGTGTTCACTGAGCAGTTATTTTCCCTTCTTTGATGGAAAGCAGAACTCAGAGGGGTGGAGGTCGACTCTCCCTATAGGGGCAGGCTCTACAGTTTATTGACCTGTGATAGCAGTGGCAGTGAGGGAGAGGGTGTGTGCGCATAGCAATAGATGAATGCCGTTGTTTGACAATCGTGTCCAGGTGACGAGTGTGTGTTGTGAAAATTGGGCTAAAACTGTTAGTATGAAACCCAGTGGATGGAAGATAAATGCCCCTTTAGCAAGTGGTGGTAAGGCCAGTTTGTTGTTTTTACTGAGTAGAAGAGCCCTTGTTATTTCCTCTGGAGAATTCCTAAGGATGTGAAACCTAATTCTGGATATGTTTGAAAGGGAACGGGCATCACACTGCTTAAAATACCACTTTGATGTTTTCACTTTCTTGAATTATGCCAGAGGTCAGAGATAAGACCCATAAGACCCATAAGACTAAATGTCCTTAATGTCTACATCTTACAGCTGCAACTTTTGAATTTAATTTCAGTATGTGATGGCTTTTCCTATTTGATTGTGGTAACTTAAGTCCTGCATCTCAGTTCTGATCAGATAAGGCCAGATCCGCTGCCCAGATATGAATATCTTGCTGAAAAACTCCTTGAATTGCTTGCGAAAACTTGCCAAATCCTCCTCTATAGTCCTTATGATAAGAAATAACATATTTGTCTGGAAGATAAAATATTCACCTGCATGGTAGCTGGAACTAAGTGGAGCTGGGTTTCATTAGTGCCGTATTTGGATGAGGAGATCTCCTGGGGAAACCAGGTTGCTGCCAGAGATGGTGTTTGTGTGCGTTTAGGGGGCAGTTTTTCCTCTGGAAGCAGAAAAGGCACATGTCCTAGCACACACATAGACAGTCTTTCAGATGAGATGATAACTGAAGTTTTTGATCACTGTGGTCATTGAAGACCTCAAAGCACTTGCTGCAAAATGTTGAAAGTCGTAAGAGTCCTGATTAAATCCCCAATCTAGCCATTTAATCATCATTAAGTTTAAAATGGCTGCATATTGGTGGTGGAAGAAGTCAGTCACCACTCAGTGTAAAGCAATGCAAGATCCAAAATGCCGTGTGCATTGCTATATAGCGACCCCTGCTGGTTGACTGAGCTCCCATAGATTGCACAAGTTTAATTGTAGTCTGCGAGCTTAATTGTAGTCTGCAGTCTAAAAAGAAGCAGCTGGTGACACCGCGTGTTTCGGGGTTTACGCAATGTACACGGCAGCAGTTGCAGATGATTGGCCATTCCAAATTGGGGTGGGAATTGGATATGCTCAGTACCGCATTGTGCACCAAATTTACTTTAATTTTTTTTTTTTTTTTAAGAATACGGAAAACAGATGCACCTTTTCTGTCCCTTTGGAGTTAAATAAACAAAACAAAATGATTGTGAAAGGTCTATTGTGGCTTATAAGAGTTAAGGACAAACAAAGCAGCAACCAGGCATTATAAAGTACATAATGTGAGGAATAGCTGCCTGCAGGGGCTAAAGATCTGTAGATACACCTCACAGCTATAGTCTAATTTAATATGGGAATAAAGCTCTCATGCTGACTGTAAACCGACACTTGATGAACAGTAAAATAGTTTTTATAAAATGTATTTAAAAGTAATTACACGGGGAATTACGTTAAGCAATGTTAATGGCTTGAAGACTATTTATATTTATATTTAAAGTGCAGTGAACCATTCTTATTGTCTTAAAGTAATTTAAATGTGCATGAGTTTTGGTAATTGATTACAAAAATATGTAATATGCAACTTGAAATATGAGGCATTTAAAATGTGGTGCAGAAAATAATGATCCTAGTATATGATGTTGTGTTTTCTATGTACAGTATTTAATAACTTTTTTATTTTACCTAAATCATTGTGTCTCTTGCATTTTATATTCATAAGGTGAATGTAAAGGCGTGTTTTAAGACAGAATTTTAAGTATTGTGTTGTCTCAACCACGATGGGCAGAGACCTTTAAAAACAGAGACAAATCAACAAATGATTTTATCATAACGCTGCGTAGTGCAGCAAAACAAATGAGAAATTTCCAGGCCGCTCTGTGCCTTGGTGTACAAAATCATTTCCATTATGCCCGCTCATGAGTGGTGGCTCTATGTGCTACCTGTGTCTCTGGTTACTTTAGCAGTGATCACATCTAATTCAATAGAGAAGAAAAAAGGTATCTGTGTGACTGGAAGGCACACACACATGGGCATCTGTTTGGCTTCAACCCAGTACAAACTCTCCAACCAATTAGCAATTTCCCATTTTGTACTCTTTTCTGATTGATTTGATGTTGCTTGATTCATTATCCTTACAAAATTGTCTGATTGCTTACATTATTATTGTGTGGTCCAGCTTGTTATTGTACCATTGAGATTGCGTTCGCAGACCAGGGTCTGGTGGAGGGGAGATTCAATCTGTACACGTGCCAGCTGGCTAGGGACCCCGTACAGTACCTTCAAGGACCCCCTGTTAGAAAACCCAGGCATTACACTATACACGCACACAGGTATTAAAACAATTAATGTTTTACAAGAAGACACCTTTGATTTTAGCGGCCCAACATCACAAACATAATACTCTACCACGTCAGAAAGCGTGGTATCATAGAAAACTGCATATCTTCCTCATCAGCGCTAGTTGGGCTATTATCGGACAAAATATGAGGTTTTTATCTGCCACCGTTGTTCCGTATTTCATAAAGGTATATTGACCACTCTACAGTGTGGGAACAAATATTTGTGATTGCCTTCTAATTAGGTTAATTTGGGTCTTGTGGACATACAATATGCATATACTTGTTTTGGAAATAATTACTTTCTGAATTCCAAAGATACTGGATATTTTTACCCCATAGACTATATAAAAATATTAACAAAGTCACTGTGACGTCTCCCATTGCCTTCTCACGGCCTCGAGGCTCCGGATGTCTTTTTCACCACCCGTTTGTAAAAACTGCATCTGCTCCATGGAGCCGAAGTGTATGGTAGGCCAAACAGTTCAAAAGCCGATGCAAACTAGACCCCACATATCCAGTTGGACAGCGCACGTGACCCAGTTGGACAACGCGCGCCACCCAGCTGGATAGCGTGCGCCGCCAAGTTGGATAGCTCGAAGATACCCAATTTGATGTCGCTGATTGGACAGGAATTCACTAATCTCTCACATGTAATTTCCGTAAAACCGAAGTTTGTAGGGTCATTTGAATCATAACGATAATCAAAGTTTTCGTTGTTTGTCATTTTAATTTTCACACTGTAATTCCAAAGACATAGAACGTTATTTGGAATAACTTAACCGATGTTTAGTTTAGGAATATGGGAAACAGTCATTGAACATGAACAAAGACTGATTTGAATGCAGACATGAAGGAGCAAACACTATTGTTTTAAATAAAATAAGTGTAATTAATCACTGTGGTAGGGGGGCGTGGTTTTAGGCGCAGCTAGCAAGAGAGAGACTGAACGCTGGTGGTTTAGGGAGCCGGCACAGCTGTCGGCAATCGGGCAATTGGTGACGATTGATTATAGGATTGTTATTGTCAATTAACCAATTGCCTTGATTGTTCAACAGTGAGCCTGAGGTCTTCAAAAGGCGCTGGGACAGAAGAGGAAGGGAGGATTGGCTAGGAATTGCGAGTGTGTGTTTTAAAGCAATAAAACACACAGTTCACTAAAATCTCTGACTCGGACTGGTTATTACCAAGAGCGGTATAGCTCACTTCGCTACAGTGGTGGCCAGTACGGGGAGTACGGGAAAAAAAGGCGAAGAAAAAAAAAAAGTTAAATAACCGGAGAATGGAGACGGAGACGACGGAACAGGCAATGTCCAGGACGACATTGGGCAGAGTGCTGGAGGGGCTAGCTGCCATGCAGGAGCGACAGGCAGCTGCGCATAGGGAGCAGATGGAAGCCCTGCGTGAGCAGTCTAGCCTCCAAACGCAAGCACTGCTACAGCTGACAGCCGGGGGGGTTGCCACGGGAAGGCAGAGCGTCTCCTCCCCGAAATTCAACATCCTGAAGATGACGGCGGAGGATGACGCTCAGGCCTTCCTTGAGGCATTTGAGCTGGCGGCGGAAACCTCCCGGTGGCCGACGGAGGAATGGGCCGTGCGGCTCTTACCCCTCCTGTCAGGAGAGGCGCAGCGAGCGGCGCATAGCCTGCCGACAGCCGCGAGGGCGGAGTTCAGAAATCTGAAGAAGGCGATCCTCGACCGGACGGGTCGTACCCCGGAGGAGCACCGACAGCAATTCCGGGAGTGGGACCTGACGGGAGAGGACCGACCGTTCGCCTATGCCCAGCGGCTGGCGGACATGGCGAGGCGCTGGCTCTGGCCGGAAATAAGATCCGCTGCTGGAGTCGTGGAACAGGTGGTCCTGGAGAGGTTCATCATGGGGTTGCCGGCGGAGACCGCGAGCTGGGTCCAATGCCACAGACCCACCAACCTGGATGGCACCGTTACCCTAGCGGAGGACCACCTGGCGCAACACCCCTTCACCCAGCAGCAGAAGCCGGAGCCGGCGCCCAGGAAGAAATTCGCCCCTCGTTCCGCCCCCCTTTCTGTGTACCGTCCCCAGAACCCCTCCTTCCCTGCTGTCAGCCCCCGTAACGCTCTGCCCTCTTTTCCCTCCTCAGGCTCAGTGGCGGTGCAGTCCGGCCCACAGGGAGTGCCTCAAACACCTGGACTGGAGTGTTGGCGGTGTGGACAACTGGGCCACCTGCGCCGCAATTGTCCGCTCATGGAGGTGGGGCAGGTGGTCCGGGTGGTCGGACCGCCCACCTCCGCTTCCGATTCAGAGGGGGCGTACTGCATTCCGGTAAGGGTGCAAGGGAGTGAACACCGGGCGCTGTTGGATTCAGGGGCTATGCAGACCATGATTCACCAGAGCCTGGTTCGAACCGAGGCTTTGAGATCGGCACGTTGGGTGGTAATTAGGTGCGTGCATGGGGATCGACACAAATACCCAATAGTACCAGTGGAAATTCGGATAAAAGGAAAAAAGCATATCTTAGAGGCTGCGGTTAGCTCCCACCTCTCGCACCCTCTGATTTTGGGTACAGATTTGGCGGGGTTTAAACAAATAGCGGAAAAATTGATGGGGGTACGATCACGACCGGTAGGGAAGTGTGAGGTGTGTGCAGTGGAAAGTGGTGACATGGGGTCGTCCGACACTGACGGGGGGGGGGGCGGCTCCGGGAGAGCCTCCAGTGGAGACTCCCCAGGTGCCGGTGTTCCAACCCATGGAGGATTTTCCACTCGCTCAGTCTCGAGACGATACCCTACGCTTTGCCTTCGACCAGGTGATATGTGTTGATAGTCAGCTGGTGCGCCCTGACGCTGCACGCTCTCACCCATATTTTTGCATTATTAAGGATAGGTTGTATCGAGTGAGTCGTGACACTCAGACAGGTGAGGAGACGACCCAGTTGTTAGTACCGAAAAGCCGCCGGGAAATGATTTTCCAGGCGGCTCATTTCAACCCCATGGCTGGTCACTTAGGGTATGAAAAAACACTAAACCGGATAATGGCCCGATTTTATTGGCCGGGCATCTGGGCGGACGTACGTAGGTGGTGTGCATCCTGTCCAGATTGTCAGCTGGTAAATTCCCCAGCCATCCCAAAAGCCCCATTGCGGCCCCTACCATTAATTGAGGTCCCGTTCGATAGAGTGGGCATGGACCTCATCGGGCCATTTGTCAGGAGCACTCAGGGATACCGATTTGTATTAGTTCTGGTGGATTATGCAACCCGGTATCCCGAAGCGGTGCCATTGCGCAATATCTCGGCTAAGAGTGTTGCGCAGGCATTGTTTCAAATAATCTCCTGAGTTGGAATCCCGAAAGAGATTCTGACTGATCAAGGCACTTCATTCATGTCACGCACACTACGCGAACTGTATGAACTTTTGGGTGTTCAGTCAATTAAAACGAGCGTGTACCATCCACAAACGGATGGGCTTGTGGAACGTTTTAATAGGACTTTGAAATCCATGATTCGGAAGTTTGTACACGATGACAGCCGAAATTGGGATAAGTGGTTAGTTCCTCTATTATTTGCAGTGCGAGAGGTTCCCCAGGCCTCCACGGGATTTTCTCCTTTTGAATTGCTGTTCGGTAGAAAACCACGAGGTATTTTGGACCTGGTTAAAGAAAGCTGGGAGGAGGGTCCAAGCCCCAGTAAAAACGAAATTCAATACGTTATGGACCTGCGAGCAAAACTCCATACACTGGGGAGATTATCACGAGAGAATTTGCTCGAGGCTCAGGAACGTCAGCAAAAACACTACAATAGAGGAACGAAACTACGGCAATTTTCACCGGGAGAGAAAGTCTTGGTATTACTACCGACTTCCAGCACAAAATTACTCGCCAAGTGGCAAGGACCCTTCGTGGTCACACGACGAGTGGGGGAAGTCGATTATGAGGTGGAGCGGTCTGATAGAGAGGGGGCGAAACAGATTTATCACCTCAACCTATTAAAAGTGTGGAAAGAGGTGATACCGGTCTCCTTGGTATCGGTAGATCAGGAGAGAGATGAGCTGGGACCGGAGGTGCCAAATTCGAACGATCAAACCTCCCCCCTTTTTGATAGCCATCTCTTACCGAATCAGAGAACGGATCTTGCCAAGTTGCAAAAGCAGTTCGCTGATGTGTTTTCCCCTCTACCAGGCCACACCAATCTGATAAATCACCATATTGAGACAACCCCGGGGGTGACGGTGCGTTCGCGCCCCTACCGACTGCCTGAACATAAAAAGAAAGTGATTCAGGCAGAAATAAAGACAATGTTGGAATTAGGCGTAATAGAAGAGTCTAACAGTGCGTGGAATAGCCCCATCGTGCTGGTAAGTAAGCCAGATGGATCTGTTCGCTTCTGTGTGGACTATCGCAAAGTAAATGAAGTGTCACGATTCGATGCCTATCCCATGCCTCGGGTCGATGACCTATTGGATCGGCTGGGCACAGCTCGTTTTTTTTCGACACTGGATTTGACCAAGGGCTACTGGCAGATTCCCTTGTCTCCAAAATCCAAGGAAAAAACGGCTTTCTCCGCTCCGGACGGGTTGTACCAATTCCGGACACTTCCGCTTGGGTTATTCGGAGCCCCTGCCACTTTTCAACGTCTCATGGACAGGGTACTGCGTCCGCATGCTGCTTTCGCTGCAGCCTATCTGGACGATATAATAATACACAGTGACAGCTGGGTTCAGCATGTGCGGCATGTGGGGGCGACTTGACTCGGAAAGGTGCCTCAGATCCGGTTCAGTGGACGGAGCTGTGTCGGCAGGCGTTTGAGAGGGTAAAGGAAGCTTTGTGTGAGAAACCGCTCTTGTTCACCCCTAATTTCTCTCTCCCCTTTAATTTGCAGACTGACGCATCGAACAGAGGGCTGGGGGCCGTTTTGACTCAGCAGGTGGAGGGGGTCGACCGACCAGTGCTGTACATTAGCCGAAAGCTATCACAGCGGGAAGCGAAGTACAGCACGGTCGAGAAGGAGTGCCTGGCCATCAGATGGGCGGTCGGGTCCCTCCGTTATTATCTGCTGGGTCGCTCATTCACCCTCTGCTCGGACCATGCGCCCCTCCAATGGCTTCACCGCATGAAGGATACCAACGCCCGAATCACTCGGTGGTATCTGGCTTTACAGCCTTTTAATTTCAAGGTGATTCATAGGCCGGGAGCGCAGATGGTGGTGGCTGATTTTCTCTCCCGTCCGGTGGAGGAGGAGGAGGGGGGGGGGAGTTGAGCATTGGCCGGATGGCTTCCCGGCCTAAGTCGGGCGGTGGGGGTATGTGGTAAGGGGGCGTGGTTTTAGGCGCAGCTAGCAAGAGAGAGAGTGAACGCGGGTGGTTTAGGGAGCCGGCACAGCTGTCGGCAATCGGGCAATTGGTGACGATTGATTATAGGATTGTTATTGTCAATTAACCAATTGCCTTGATTGTTCAACAGTGAGCCTGAGGTCTTCAAAAGGCGCTGGGACAGAAGAGGAAGGGAGGATTGGCTAGGAATTGCGAGTGTGTGTTTTAAAGCAATAAAACACACAGTTCACTAAAATCTCTGACTCGGACTGGTTATTACCAAGAGCGGTATAGCTCACTTCGCTACAATCACATTCATAAAATGAAAAGGCCTAGTTAGTTCAAAGTGCCGTTTTCTGGTATTTAAAAAAAAATTGGTAGAACAGCCACATACGTATATCATTTAAGGTTATGTTATACATTGAACAGGACGGGGTAGGCTTGGACCATTATTATTAGCTGCTCCTCCATTGCTGCAATTTGAGCGAAATCGGGCAGAACAATTAACAATGTTAGTAAGTTAATTGTTTAGTATTATGTACATGTTAATTTGTTAGTAGGTTAGTACTAAGTCTAATCTAACAGTTAGTACGATTCATATTTTAGTATAATATATAAATATTAATTAAGTCGGAAGGAAGAAAACGAGATACGAAATACAGAGGAAACCCGAATGTACCAAAATCACCCGAATAGTGCAATGACAAAGACAGGGAGTGGAATCTCAGGGAACACAAAACAAAGACAAACAGATGAGACTCGGACAACCCACGAACAGAGGGGAATGCAATGATTATATGGAAAATGAATACATGAATAAAAATAATAATAAAATAAAAATACAAAACAGACAGAACTCAGAACATAACACATACATACATTTTAACGATTTTAGGCTTTGTTCCCTGGGGCTTTAAAGGTATAAGAGCACACAATCCATAGCAAGAAAATGGAGCACACAATCCATAGCAAGAAAATGAAACCCCCACCATTAGAAAAATACCATAACCATTCACTGTTGTAACACTTTTGTTTCCATCTTCCTATCTTGTCCTGTGGAAATTCAAATGTAAAAGTTATTGTACAATGCTGGGTGTTGATTCTGGGGGTGGAGTGGAATCGGTCACTCAGCAATGGTGACTCCAAAAATATTTACAGAGCTCTCAGCCTGGAATTTCATTAGGAGTGCTGTCAGTGGGCATCCCCATGACAACACTACATTGAGAAGGAGTGGAACCATTCCAGCAGTGGCATGCAGAATATGCATAAACATATACACACACACACACACACACTTGCATACATGCACGCACGCACACACACACATACAATGCTACATTATGAGGACACATGTAAGAAACATGCTGTATGAGGACCACCCTTTCTAAAGCCTGATTTATACTTCGTTGCACGCCCCTTTCGTGTCAAGCGACAAAAATGAAGGCGTCGCATGAGGGTCCGTTGTTTCTACAGTAACAAAACTTCTGACCATTTGTTTACATTTCTAATTCTTAAGGGGAGACACCACCCAGAATTTCATGATTTTCATTGCATTTATCAATTCTGAAATATTTTTATATTTTGTTTCTGATTACTAGTTTCATAAATTGTACAAAATAATGGTCAATAATGATCACAAATAGTTAATTTAGATAATTATATACCACCTCCGCTAAGTACACAATGTATGAAGTTAGCTTCTGTTTCATGGTATTATGCCTATGCGATTTTAAGACTGAACTGATTGAGTGGGATATCATTGGAAAGTTTATTTTTGACTATATTTCCTATACCATCATGATGACAGAGAGCTAAATACAAATAATTGGTCAGATTTGTCGGTAAACATATTTTTTCAGTTGCAAATCTTTAACGGCCATTTTCTCAAAATTACATATCACCCATACGCCAAACGCGTTTTCTGAAGTTTGGTAGAAGGTACAGGCAGGAGAGAGGAGTACGGACATTTCACATACAGCTTCCTTGATGAAATAGCCGGTAATTTACAGAAGCTTTTATTTTCATCTTGTTGTTTTATCTGTGGTATTTTAGCTATTAAAACAAATAATGTTATGTGGCATTTTAGCTGTTAGGCGTTCGATCTGGCTGTCCAATCAGATTGCGCAACAAAGTTGTTATGGTTCTGTTTGTTTGTGTATTGTGTTCTGTTCATTTTCTGTTACTTTATTATTTTCCTTACATGTGTTTGTGTTCATTAGTATTACTGGTTACGTTCCCATTTGACACTCCACTTCAGTTCCCTTGTCTGTCTTCGTTTCCATGTTATCCTAGAATCCACTTCCTGTATTTGTGTTTGCACATTTCGGTACATGCTGGTTTCCCCCTGCATTTCAAGTCTCGTTTTCCTTTCTTGTTAACTAATTATTATTGTGCATATACTAATCCAACTAACAATACTAACTGTGTGTTTATATTTATATACTAACGATAACTCATAGATTAATGTGTATATATAACTAACGAATCACATTTACTAACATAGAAGATTTAGAATTTTGTACTAACATCACTTAATTACTAATCACTCTCTTGCTCCGCACTGCAGCTGTCATTCTCCCTTAGCTTTTCTATCTCTGCTCTACTCGTTGTTATTCCTTAAACTCTCTTCAGCTGTATCCACTTTCAGAATCCACCCCTCGTGCAGTGCACTCGTTTACCTGCTAATTCCAGGCCGTGTGTTATCTATGCGTTTGCGTGCATTCCAGTCCGTGTCTTCTGTTCCCCATCGTTATTGAATTATTGTTTCCTATTGTGTTCATCTGTGTCTAGCTCCTTAATCCTCCTACCCACACTTGATTCCTTTTCGTGTCATTACTTCCCTGGTGTATATAGTCTGTCTTCCACTTGTAATCTCTGTCAGAACGTTGATCAATTGACTGTGCTGATTTTTTTTGTAAGCCTGTGTTATTTGAGATTCTTGAGACAACCCTTCTGTACGACTTTGAGTCTGCCTTCTCCTTCTGTTTTGTTTGCCGTGTCTTTCTGCTTTTTTGACTCTTGCTACGTTTATTTTTACTACTCTTTTGGATTTTGATTTTGTACCGTCTCAACTCTGATTACCTGGCTACTGATCTTGGACTGTGAATAAACTACGTTTTTGCCTGCTACCTGTGGTCTGCGTTTGGGTCCTTCTCAGAATGTCTCAAAAGTATTACGTTGTCCGTGACATAACAACATTCTAGAGGTGCACAAGACTGAGAAAGTGTCGAGCGACACTTTTTTCATTTGGAAATACGTCATTTTTGTCACTCGACACTTGACAGAAGTGCGACACAGTATAAATCCGGCTTAGAGGTCCTACAGGCATGAAAAAAAATCAGGCGTGTTAAGTAAAAATTGTCAACTGAAATATCACTTAAAATTAAGATTTGAGTTGATTCATATTTTCAACCAGATTGGAATGTAATTTCTTTAACCGTTTTTCATTCACAATAGGGACCAAATTTGTACACTTCGTTTTACATTCATAGTGCGGACTCACTCTCATAGGAAAATTTTAAGATTCTTCTTTTTAAAGGATTGTAGCGTGGCTCACAGAATTGTGTCCCTTATCCTGACTACCAAAGGTGAACTGACCATTTACCGTGCAGACAGGAAGTCAGCAAGGTCTGATAAAGGAACAGTGCTATGGCATGGGGAGCAAAGTGGAGTTATTGATAGTCTGGTACAGTGGGCGGCTGGGCGCTGAATAAATACCTTGGAACACCATTCAAAAGTGAACAGTAGGTAATGAAAATGACCTATGAGTCAACAGCCAGCTGTGCCACAAATGGTTAACGTGGTGTGATAAACGTACAGATGGCGCAAGCAAGGGTTATTGTTGATACTGCAGTTTTGTTACTGGGTCTTTCATTGATGATTCAGTTTTCCTTTTACATTACATTACATTATAGACATTTAGCAGACGCTCTTATCCAGAGCGACGTACATAGTGCATTTTCAAACTAGGAACAAGAACGTTTAAAAAAAAAAAAAAAAAAAAAAAAAATGAATAATCTAACTACTAGCAGTCAGTATATGGGGGGGCTATTATATTATTATTTATTTATTTATTTTATTTTATTTTTTATTTTTTTTTTTGGGGGGGGGGGGGGACACACAACAACAATAACAATATAGTGGAGGGGGGAGGGGAGGGGGAGAGAGAGAGCACTTGAAGTGGGTGAGTCTTCAATCTGCGCTTGAAGGCGGTCAGACTTTCTGCTGTTCTGACCGCCACGGGGGTCCTTTGATCTTTGGGTATACAGGGAGAAAAGTGGAATGGTTCTGGGAGACTCGTCAATACGACCTGCGCACAATTTGCATATAGCCATCTCACCACACTCATTTTTGCATAATTGCATGCTGTCATTAGAAGTCACGTGGCGCTGTAATGGCGACATGTAGTCCAGCTGTTTCTCGTGTTCATGTTTGTTAATTTGAATGTATTTTGTTGTGTCGGGTTTTTGTCTTTAGTTTTTTTCATGCGCCGTGTTTCTGTTGTGGTACGGGGAAGCGGACTGGAGTTTTTCAGGGCGCTCCTGCTGCTTGTTTTGATAATATTGACGAATTGTCTTGTCGGTATCATTTTGTTTGTGGATGTGTTACGGTCACCCCAAGAATACACCAGGCTCGTGGGTAACCATGACATAATTGACACAAACAAGCAAGTTTGAAAAAATATAATTTATTTATTTATGACCAAAAGAACAAATCTACAAAACTTACCCAAAAGAAAAGAAAGAGGTCAGGTGGGTTGGCCAAAAAGAACAAAAGGAGGGGAGCCGCCCGGCCCGAACACGTAGTGGCCCGCCAGAGCCGGGGACTCCCTTAAACTACCAAAACATTCAAAGAAACTAAACTATCAAAATAAAGCCACGAAAACAGAACTACCAACCCACTATCCCTAAAGTATAATGGATTAAGCAAAGTAAAACAATAAACCCAAAACAACCCCTAAGAAGAGCACCTGAGTGGTGCTACCAGCATGAGTGGAGCGAGAGGGATAGAGCTGAGGTCTGCCTCCATTTATAGCCCACTTTAGGGTGGGACCTAATCAGCCAGACCAGCTCCAGCTGAGAAGGCGATCAGCAGGACCAGATCCAGCTGATAAAGGGGAGCCAGGCAGATCTCAGCCTGTAAAAGAACACATAAGTGAATACAAACGACAAAATAATACAGGAGGGAGGGAGCGCATGTGCCCAAAACACAACAGATGTTACCATGGAGACGCATTCGCAACATGTGCTCGGGAATGTCCGTTGGATCTGCAGCAACAAAGTTTACCATCGCTCTTCACCGGAGTGCAGGCAATCTCCAAAAGGCAACCAGGGAAGGGAAGGAGAAGATAATTTGGGGGAGGAGCGAGGTGACGAGTGGGAAGGCTGACGTGCTCCATTTCACCAGTATTTGACATTACTCCTGGTTATTAATATAATCATCCACCAAGAATTCAGCCTTTAAAAACGTCTACAGCTAAAAAAAAAAAAAAATTGAATAGTGTCACTTTCTCCCGCTATCTCAGGACTGGGTGGGTGGCCACGCCCAAGAGCCTCTAGGCAAATTATGTTCATTGCTAAATTGTGTACTGCTCGAAATAAAAAAGAGAGATATATTTAACTACAAATCAACAGTTTTGGCTCATAAAACTAACTTTTGCATCATTTCCAAGTGGGAATGACTATATTTTCATCAGTATAGGGGGTAGGTATCTATGGGTCCAAAACCCCTATGCAAAACATGTCATAAAATGAATAAAATTTGTTTCCTCCACTACCATCTCCTTTCTTTCTTGCCCCGGAAACTGATCTTTGTGTTTTAATCTAATGTTAATTAATTAATGTCTCTACGCAAACTGCAATGTCAAGTACATTGTATACTGTACATGGAACTACTTGTACTCAAAACATTCAGGCAGTTTTGCATACTTCCGGGTAGGAGAGGAGTGGTAGTGGGAGAGTGGAGGAAAGGACGTGGGGAGTGAAGAATATTGGGACCCAGTCTAAGTGTACATGCAGATCTGTTGCAAGTTACCTCAGAGTTGTTCAATGGAGCTCCTGAAGTGTCAAGTGCAGGGTCAGAACTGCCTGCTGCAAAGGTTTCCTCAAAGGCCATGGAAGGAGTGCTTTCAACTGCAGCCTACAATATTTAGAAAATACCACAATTTATATCTTTTTTTAACCTTCATTTGACTATGAAGTCATGTTGAGATTAAAACCTCTTTTACAGGTGAGACCTGGCCAAGACAGTGCAAAGCAGTATTCATACATACAGGAGTCACAACAACAACAAGAGTAGGCTACACATATGTACAGGTGCAGCTCAAAAAATTAGAATATTGTGAAAAAGTTCAATATTTTCTGTCACTCATTTCAGAAAGTGAAACTCATATATTATATAGATTCATTACACATAGAGTGAAATATTTCAAACCTTTATTTCTTGTAATTTTGATGATTATGGCTTACAGCTAATGAAAACCCAAATTTTTTCATCAGTATAGGGGGACAGATATCTATGGTCCAAAAACCTATCCAAAACTGTCATTAAATGAAAAAAATACTTTTTGTAAATTATAAAGCATATACATTTGCCTCTTATGATGGTTTAAGATTTGGTTTAACACATTGATATCACACTAGTACACACACCTAAATATGTAGCCTCAGCATTCACACAACATTCACTTCAATAAAGCATCACTTTCTTCCGTACTCTACAGCATGCAATCTTTTGCTGCATGCCATGGGATGACATTTCTTTGTAGTTAAAAAAAAATGTTGCCATTCATAATCACTTCAAGGAAAATGTAACATTTATCTAGCACATATCAGCGCATAGTAAATTGGAATGAGCATTTTCCATGCCCTAAGTTACATGTATAGCCCAGGGAGATACTAATATGCCATAGTCTATATTTTGTAGCTATGATAAGATTACAATAAAATAATATTCCACCATCAAGAAAATGTTGCCAAATATTCTAGCTTCAATGAAAATCGGTGCATCAAACATAAAACATGACTGAGCCACCAATAAACGCTTACAATACATTATGTGAAATGCACTAAAAATGCGAAAATAACAATATCAAACATGTTGGACAAGACAGTGGTTGAGTGGAAAGCCTAACGTAAATATGTAGCCAGTGAGACCAATTGGATATTACAAGCAGTATTACTTACAAATTGAGGAGGAAAACCCCCGTCATGTTCGTTGGCATATAATCAATATGTCTTCTGACCCACTCCCAAAATCCTTGTGAACAAGGCGGGGATTACTGTAGCCATGCTGACGAGTTGGCCAAATTAGTATAATCTTGCGAAATTATCAAGAAAACAGCAATTACGCCTCAGCGAGTGAATGTGTTTTCTGTAGCTGTTTGCGTAATACTGAACTGATAAAACTAAAAATGCTGTTACGCAAGGCTGCAATTTATTGTTAAAATTATACACTAAGAAATTGCAAATACCGTTGCGAAAAATATCCTGTCCTTTTTTGGATAAAACAGTTGTCAAACAAACCGGAAATTACGTGAAATACTTCAGCTACAGAAAGGGTTTTATGCGTGAGGCTCTGAGGAAGTGTACTGAGACAGGCTTGCAGGGCATGGGGGGTATTACAAGTCAACGTTTCAGATAGTGTAATAGCGGTATAGAGGGGTGTGTATTTCTCAACTAGATCGTCCAACACAATCAATGACCACTGAATTTTGAAAGGAACATCTCTACACATAAAACCAATGGTAGGACTGTATATTTATTTAATGCTTAGTAGCAGATATTGATAGTAGAATGACGTGGTGTAATTACCACAGAATTTCACAGCTGTTTTGGCATACGTTCGGGCTATTGTCAGGTTTATCTTGTTGCTATGACAGAATACAAATTTTTGGTGGTTAAAAAAAATGTTTTTACAAACTCATAAATAGACGTTATTGTCCACTGTGTCACGCATGGGTAGGTAGAGTTGCACGTGAGACTGGGTGGGGGTTTGCTTTTTAAATGGAATAGCTACCAGGGGTGGATTGTCAGAGGCCACATCTGCTTGGTTTTTTGCTCTCTATAAACTGAGCAAAAGCAGTCAAGTCACATATTTTTCATCAGACAATCAGTCACTCTTGGATAAAATTAGCAAATGTCTTGTTTACGATTTGAAAATGTCTTCCTTGTGCGGATGGTACATGGGGATTAAAAGGCTAACCGTCACTTCTTGTGTTGAACCCGGTTAACCACAGTTTAAGTTGAATGCAAGAGGAGGCTGATAGCAAACCATCTCCGCTAGACTTCAGTTGACTAATCAGAATCCAATATGTAAATGATAGAACGTCATTCACTTGTATCAAAAACACCGCTATAAAAACACAAAGGGAGGCACAATAAAAAAAAAAATCTTCCGTATTAATAACCAATCATGATGGAATTATATTAACGGCGGGAGTTGGTTGTCTTTTGAATCAATTATCTGTCAGTATCATTTCACTGTGTGTTGCCGTCAATGTATCATCACGCATTGTTGTCGTTAGCTTGCACTTGATCATGCTAACCTGGCGGCTGTACAATTGGACTATCTGTTAGAGAATGATTTAAAATAACTACCATTTGAACAACAGTTAGAAATAAAAAATGCCGGATGACCAACTTGTGCAGGAGAGAGGTTTCCACACAGAAATTCAGATGTATAATATAACACGTGCTCTAAGAATCTTCGTACCTCATACATACGCAATGTTTGGGGTCCGTGTGATATGGCAACAACGTGACTGAAAGGCAGAGGTAGATAATGCAAAACTTTTTATAAGCTGATTTCCGACTTTCACCCTGAGTGTTTTTTTACGCATTTCTTTACTCAGAGTTTTATACATGTGGCCCCTGGAGTCCCGTGCTTCACCAACCTCAAAAACCTGTCGATGGGAATAGAACAACATAGCAAATCAAAAACGGTACTTTGTAACACTTTCTTTGAGCTCTGTTATAGTGAAACGATTCCGCTACCGGCGAAATGGTCCCATATTGCAAAGAGTTGTAGGCTACAACACATTATCAAAATATAGGTTGTAAAAAAAAAAATGCACTGAACCGAAGGTCATCTTTTGTTGTGTCATTAAGTTCGAGGCCACAGAAAATACAACACAAACGCAAATATTATCTTAAACCCGTGTCAAAGAGAGGCCAGTCTGGTTGTTACCAAAACATGGAGAAAAACAATCAACCACTGCTAGAGAGCAGCCTGTCTCCATGAGAAGGGATATGTTGTGATATGGTATATTTGGGTTGTAGTGCAGTTCAGAATGGCCCATGCATTGTTGACTCAGCTGGGACCGAATATCCTCCAGAGCAAAACAGAAACAAGGAAACAGCATGGACATTGGGTGTGTGAGAGATAGAGAAGGGGAGGAGGTCACTTTTGGATCAGGAGGTGGGGGAGTGTAGCACACAGACAAAAATAAATAGAGACCACAACAGATCTCCAGTTTTCTGTCTTCTCTGCTTATTGGGATGAGTGAAAAGGTTATAGGGGAGAGGGTGGGAAGTTTACACAGTCAGTCTTTTGCAAGAGATGAGAAACCAGTTCCAGACAAACAATCACACACCTACATGCCTCTTTAAGCAATGTCAACCCCCCAACCCCCCAAGTTTAGGGACTCGCTATTTCCTCTTCTAGATAGATATTCTCATAAAAATGTGTTAAATATTTTTTCTTCTGTAGTTAGGAGGCAGATTGCTCTTGGCTATTCATAATATAAGTATGGCCTTGTACAATTTGGCTTCAAATTAATGTGGCTGGTAAAACCTAAAGAATATATGGAAGGGTGTTTCCATATTTTTAGGTTTACATTATCTTTATTATTTTAAAGTGTTTATTTTTTATTTCTTTTGTATTTATTTTATATAGTACACCTCTCAGCATTGATAACATGATGAACTTTCATTGAAAGGAAAAATAAATAGAGTCAGTAAAAGAATCTACGGAAGCCCTGAAGCGCAAGGTGAAATTTTTTTTTTTTAAGAGCTAACTCGTTTAAACGGGATAGTAAGTCGTTAATACGAGATAGTAAGTCGTTATTTCGAGATAGTAAGTCGTTATTTCGAGATAGTAAGTCGTTAATACGAGTTATTATCTCGTTAATACGAGATAGTATCTCGTTAATACGAGATAGTAAGTCGTTATTTCGAGATAGTAAGTCGTTACTACGAGTTATTATCTCGTTAATACGAGATAGTAAGTCATTACTTCGAGATAGTAAGTCGTTAATACGAGTTATCTCGTTAATTCGAGATAGTAAGACGTTTATACGAGTTATTACGTCGTTTGTTTGAGATATTATCGCGTTTATACGGCTCGTTTATACGAGTTATTAACTCGTCTGTAAGGCATGTTTTTACGAGATATGAACTCTGATTTCAATGTGTATTTTGAGTGCAATTAAAGCTGTTTTTGAGTCCTTGCGTGCTTCATTTTGACATGGGGGGACGAGGGGCTGTATATTATTTTTATATTTGTAACACTTAAAATATAGGCTAATGTTACTGAAAACACATTTGTTAACTCTAGCTACATTGTGTATTGAACAAATGATGCATCTATCAGGTTTAGAGATAATTAGCTGCCAACCGGTGGTGTTTATTAGGCTATGTTTTATTAGCATAAACTGATATTTTACAGTGCAATTGTATTGATAATAGAAGAGATGTTCTCATTCTCGTCAGGAGAGGGCAGTATGGTCACGCAAATCATTGATTCGTTTCTTTCTGGGTGCGGGGAATTTGAAGACAAAATGTGAGACAATAAAATAAATAAATAAGAAATTAAATAGATAATGAAATAAATCTATATATATATTAATTATTTTACACGTCCGCCATATTATGCTGTCAAGATCAGCGTATTTAGTAGTGCATTGACAGATGCAGAGCTCACCTGATAAATAAGAATTAACTCGCTTAGGGAACTCTCAACTAATTTTCGTAAAATTTGACTTGTTATAAACGTGAGAAATATCTGCATAACACAGATTACCTTATTTCTAAATTCCCCAGAACAGCTATCCTATTTGTAAAATGCCCTTTTAACTAGGCTAGCCTACAGGAGTTGTCAACATGTAGTAACTGGCGGGGTAATAATGATAGATAACTGTGAGCAGTTATGGCTCCAAACTTTAACAATATTGTTAATTTTTTATTGCATTATGCTATAGCCTAGGCTACGGCCTGTCATAGTGCATAGTTACATGTATATGACTTGGGTATATCATACGCACATCTAATTATATTCGGCGAATCACACTACATTCTCGGTGAAGCTGATCTCCTGAACATACTTGCCAACCTTGAGCCCTCAGAAATAGGGAGATTTTCCGAAACCACCACGGGGGGTCTGGGGGTCCTCCTCCCCTAGAAAAAAACTTAATTTCCTGCATTCTAGTGAATTTTTTAAGGGTGTGAATTACAAAATAAGAACCACTTGCGGACCACTTTTATTATCAAGGATTTTCGCGGACCTCGATTGTAATTGTTGGGGGGGGGGCGGGGAGTGCGCAATCACCTTTTTTTTTAAATATAAAAACTTTATTTAACGGTTTATTTAACGTATGTACCGCGGGTGTGCGTCCGCGTCTGCGTGTGTCTGTTATATCGCGTGTTGTGCGGACCACAGTGCCACGTAGATACAAGCGTCAGATAAAAATTTAAAAAAACGGATATTCTCCGAAATCGGGAGAACTGCGGGAGAATGTTGTCTCCGGGTGATTACCGGGAGAGGACAGTGAAAATCGGGAGTCTCCCGGGAAAATCGGGAGGGTTGGCAAGTATGCTCCTGAATGAGGAAGCTATTTTTCCCCTGCTACGAGTAGCTAGGCTAACCCCCGTAAAATTGCATACGTATGCTACGAGTTGTTAAGAAAAGCAAAGATATCTAAACGTGTGAAGGTATCTAAGTGGAATACTCATTTTGTAATTATAGCTGGGCTATTTCTGCAGAATGCGATGTCCTGGAATATGGGTTTGGGTTCATTATTACCCCGTCAATTACGCTTACCCTATACCACGGTGGCTCCCTACTCGTTGACGTCGCAATTATAGTAGCCTATTCATATTTCTCTGAAATTTTAAATTAATTCATGCCTACTGTACGCCTACAAGCAATTACTACATGTTGACAACTCCTGTAGGCTAGGAAATATGTATTTCTATTTCATTTCTTATTTATTAATTTTATTGTGTCACATTTGGTCTTCCAAAATCCCCGCACCCAGAAAGAAACTAATCAATGATTCGCGTGACCATACTGCCCTCTCCTGACGAGAATGAGAACATCTCTTCTATTATCGATACAATTGCACTGTAAAATATCAGTTTATGCATTTAATCTCTAATAAAACATAGCCTAATAAACACCACCAGTTGGCAGCTAATCTGATAGATGCATCATTTGTTCAATACACAATGTAGCTAGAGTTAACACATGTGTTTTCAGTAACATTAGCCTATATTTTAAGTGTTACAAATATAAAAATAATATACAGCCCCTCGTCCCCCCATGTCAAAATGAAGCACGCAAGGACTCAAAAACAGCTTTAATTGCACTCAAAATACACATTGAAATCAAAGTTAATATCTCGTATAAACGAGCAGTATAAACGCGATAATATCTCGAACAAACGACGTAATAACTCATATAAACGTCTTACTATCTCGAATTAACCAGATAATAACTCGTATTAACGACTTACTATCTCGAAATAACGACTTACTATCTCGTATTAACGAGATAATAACTCGTAGTAACGACTTACTATCTCGAAATAACGACTTACTATCTAGAAATAACGACTTACTATCTCGTATTAACGACTTACTATCCCGTTTAAACAAGTTAGCTCTTAATTTTTTATTTTTTTTACCTTGCGCTTCAGGGCTTCCGTAAGAATCAGATATATCTTGACATTTTTTCCCATTCCAGTGATTGAAATGAACTGGGATTTGGCAACATTGCCCTTTGTGTGCTGTTTCCCAGGCCAGTTTAAGTTTGAAGCCTAAACACTGTGACATTTGTTGTTTGCTCTTCCCTCATTCCTCTTCTTAATTCAATCTTAGAGAGACTTCCTGTTTGCGTAACATTTGTTGTTTTTGACATATTTATGTCTTTTAAAGATTAATAGGAGTGGGGCATATGATACAGCTCATATATCAGGCACGCACATTTTTACAGTATGCTGACATGGTTAAGGGGTTTCCATGACGCTGAAGTTGGTCAAGGCCAGACGGAGCCCAAAAGCCAGGATGTACATCCGCAGATAAGTGTACAAGCTTGTATCCCTCTCATGAACTGTGCTCACGAGGCCCAGGGAGAGTATTCATGACGTTTACAGTTATGCTTTTACACAAATAATGTCACTGGATTCTACTGGGTACAGGCTGGTCACATTATCCCATGACGCCACAGCCAGTGCCTCGGAGGTCCTGGATTGTGGCCATAATGCCCATCAATACAGTCTGTTTTACCAAAGCCAAATTTGACTGGGCTTTTTAAAGCATTAGACTAAGGAATTTTGTCTTTATAAAATGGAAATATCATCAATCTTTATTGTACCCATGTTTTGGGCCCTGGTGCTCTACTTATTGGTTGTCACACCCCACTAACTTAATCAAACCCACTAGCTAATCAAAATCTAAAGAGGCCTTGGTTTAAAATTGGCTTCATTCCATTCTAGAATTGTGAGTAGCTCAAACCATCAGTGAAACGGTGTTATATGCTTCCTGCCATGTAATAATCCTCATCTATGTCTATTAATACTCCTTTCTAATTATCATGTACACCTGTGGTGATGTTTCAGATGTTTTTACATACGATTTCCATCAGCATATAATGTCATTTCACAGGTGCGGAGTATGCCAAAACATTTGATTCGTTAGTCTTCATAGATTCGTTAGTCTTCATAGATGAGTGCAGATCATTTATAAAAATAGTTACTGAATAAATTTTTTTCAACACCTTGCTGTTTTAATCTAAAGGGTGGAAATAATAGCACAGCCCATTTTACTTAAACTGTGTTAAACTTTTTGGATTCATTACCATGAGTTAAGTACTCATTATCATTCCACCTGGAAATCGAGACCCTGATTGGCAGTTCCACTCAAATGAACCTGTACACCTGTGGTGCCATTTTGTCTGCATTCATGAGACAGTTCCTTATGTCTAAGCATATATTTATTTATTCCATTATAGCAAGCCAAATTCCTTGTTTCCTCATGCCATGGACTACAGTAGGCAGCTTTTGGTAGCCATGTAGCTCGTTAATTTTTAGTTTGATGTGTTGAGCTGCCAATCACTGCAGCATGGATCGTAATGGTAGGTAAAGCACTGAATAATAAGGGCAAGTCACAGCTTTAGCCTACAGTAGATATTGGCTGAGCTCATGTCTTTCTGTTAGACTGTATAGGATTAATTAATGCAAACACAACATGGAATTTTCAAATGCTTATTGCAATGCAAAAATTTCAAAGAAAGAATCCAATAGAATACAATGCTTAGAATTATTGCCATGAATAACACTTGCATAATATAGAATTATAATGTAATTCTGTCCAAAAGTTACATTCCAGTGTAATAAACCCTCTTTTTCGGTGAATGACGGTGAACACATCCTGCATGTAAACATTAAGCAAACAGTGTAATGCTGTTATTGTAAAAGCTGCGCATATTGCTCAGTCCTTGACATTAATGAAGTGATGGATATGGGAATCTGTCCTTGACTGTGAAAAGTGGCAAAGAGCAAAAGGAAAGCAATCCCTAACAGTTCCTGACACTGGATGAACTCAAGAGCACTGTGTGGGTGGTATATTGTCCCAGTACACCCCCAACTACTTTAAAAGTGTAAGCCATGCAACCACTATAATATCTCTCCATTGCTTTTTATGACTTGAAAATATGTAGGCTGATGTTTGAAAGAGTCAGCTTCACCACAAATTAATCTTTTAAAGAGCAGATGCTCTCCAGCACCACGGCGACCAAAAAAAAACATGGAGAACATGAATGATTTGAAGAACATCCTGTTTGAAGAACATTGGATTACAGTAATGGTCATTAACTGAGCAGTGTCGGGAAGCCACGTTGGCACACGCTTGGCTTGTGTGATGGTAAACCACATGGCCGTAGCAACACAACTGAAAGAGCGCCCCAGTGAATTGAAAGGCTTTTAAAGCTGTCAGAATGCGGGCTGCCGAGGCCATGCACATTTCAGATGAACAAATGACAAGTAAAGACAGCAGATGACATGCTACGTTTCTCAATACTAGAAGCAATGATTTATAGAGTAAGCCTGACTGTGAGAAAATATAGGTCAGAATAGATGGGGATGGCGCTGGTTATGCTTTGCGGTGTCACAGAACAACTGATCCAGCACATTCTCACGGCATTTCCAAAACAGGTACATCACCACTGTTTCAGTGTTACCAGGACTTTAGTTACCTGTGCTTCTGCTGAGATTTTACTGCAATGCATTAAAGATGAAAGAAATGTTTACATCTTTAATACATTCCCACATTTACTGCACATTTTTATTTGGATGTTATTGCATCCCTACACATTTTGGATAAATCAAGGTCCTTGTGTTCTGCACTGCTCAGTTTTCCTGGGGGAAAATGGGACCCAAATTGGTTTCATAATTATTTGCCTTGCAAAATACAGTATGTACCCCAGGGCCCGATATGGATATCTTATTTTTTATTTTGACATATTTATTAAACTATAATTTATTACAGCTGAGAACCAGACTGAGAGGGCTAGTATCTGATTATCTTAAAATGCCAAGATTCTGAAAATGTTTGGAAAGTTGATCAAAACAATGCCTTTAAAGAAAATTGCTCACATCAGTCGGTTGTTTACATGAATTCTCAGGTTTCCTCAAATACTGTTGTTAGCAGGATACTAATAAATTACCTTAGGGAAATCAGGTGTATATGATTATATGATGAGGATGATAATTATTATTTATGTCGAGTTTTAGCTGTGTTTTCTGTTAAGTAAAAATAAGTTATCTAAGGTATGCATGCACACATCATAGTTTTCTCACATCACACTATTTAGGCAGTGCTTACGATCTACCTATATACAGTATTGGCACAGCTACTATATACCTCCACAAGTATTGGCACCCATGGTGAAGATGAATAAAAAGGGTTAAAAAATGAGAAAGATCCAACCTTTAATTGAAGTAAATTTATACTGAAAAAAAAAAATTCCTCATCAAGAAATAATTATTTTGAACAAAACCACATGTGCCACAATTATTGGCATCCCTGCATTTAATACTTTGTACAACATCCTCTTTACAGAATCTCTCCAGATCAGTCCTAGGTCCTCTCTTGTGCATTCTCCTCTTCAGCTCATAGGTTTTCAATGGGGTTTAGGTCAGGGGACTGAGATGGCCATGGCAGAAGCTTGATTTTGTGTTCAGTTAACCATTTTTGTGTTGATTTGGACATAAGTTTTGGATCATTGTCCTGCTGGAAGATCCAGCGACGACCCAGTTTTAGTTTTCTGGCAGAGGCAGCCAGATTCAGATTTAAAATTTCCTGGTATTTCATGGGGTACATGGCATAATTAACTCCAACAAGGTTCCCAGGGCCTTTGGAGAAAAAACAGCCCCACAACATCACGGAACCTCCACCATACTTAACAGTGGGGATCAGGTTATTTTCGGTATAGCCATCCTTCTTTTTGCGCCAAACCCACCTTGAGTGTTAGTTGCCGAAAAGCTCAATTTTTGTTTCATCTGACCATAGAACACGGTTCCAGTCAAAGTTCCAGTAGCGTTTAGCTAACTCCAGGCGCTTATGTTTGTGGTGAAATGACAGGAAAGGCTTTTTTTCTGGCATGCCTTCCAAATAATTTATTGGCATGGAGGTGATGTCTAAAGGTAGTTTTGGAGACCCCAAGATGCTACTTTCCTTTGTAATTTTCCAACAGTGATCCTTGGGGATTTTTTTGCCTCTTACCATCCTCCTCACTGTGTGTGGGGGCAAAATAAACTTGGGTCCTCTTCCAGGACCTGTTTGTAACAGGTCCAGTTGCTTGAACCTTTAAAGTATTGCCCTAACGGTAGATATGGGCATTTTCAGGTGAGTAGCTATTTTTTTATAGCCATTCCCTGAAGCTCAACACACTTTTCCCTCATTTGATTTGTGTGTTTTTTTATCTATCCCATGTTGATGTAGGAATAAGGGAATATGGCCTCTGTGTCACCTCATATTTATACCCCAGTGAAACAGAAAGTCATGGATTACTGCTTGAAAGTTCCTAAACACTCTACTTTAAAATGTAAAATATAAATGGAAAAAATGCTTCAGTTACATTTTATTCATAAGAATTTTTAGGGGTGGCAATAATTGTGGCACACATGGTTTTGTTAAAAATAATTATTTCTTGATTTTCTTCTTTCTGAATAAACTACTTCAATTAAAGGTTGGTTTTCTCCTTTTTTCAGTGTGAGATTAAGCTAATTCACCAAAAGGTGAATTTTTTATAACCCTTTTTACTCATCTTCACCAGGGGTGCCAATAATTGTGGAGGGCACTGCATTTGAAGTTATGAGGATATGCTATTTTCATTATTTTTGGGTGTAAAGGTGACAACTTAAGTTCTTTGATTAGTTGGGACTTATAGGTAGTGTCCCTCCAGGCACAAAGTATTTAATACAGGCTCTTGAGACACTGCCTCCCTCAGTTCCAGCCAACAGGTTGGCACTTGGTCCTTTTTCCACTTACCACACCACACGTTTTGCTAACAAGTTTGACTGGCCAGTTTAAAAAGCCTTTTTTTTTTTTTTTTTTTTTACTCAAGACTGTTGGTTTTCTCAAGACTGTTTTCTCAGTTTCTCAAAAAGACACCATTAATTCACATACACAATTGACCCTCTTGACAGATCTGCTAAGAAATCATGAATTTGTAGTTTCACTTGTTTGCTTTGTTTTTTTTCCCAGTGGACAAGAAAAGCAACCTTGTATTGTGAGCTAGAAACAACATCCTGTCTCAGTGACTGTTTGTTCACTAATTTGGTAGGTTTAAGGATGGGAAAAACTTGAAAAAAAATACTGACAAAGTTTGTAAATCATTCTAAGGTAACGCTATTCTCATAGAGGGTACAGTAAATGGTAACGTGTGACCTTTCAAGTTACATAATAGAATAACATATGTAGTTCAGTGATCATTTTATTAAATTCAATCAAATTATAACACTGTGGAGCTCCTTTTTGCTTTTGCATTCTGTAAATGGAATCCACCACTTGCAAGTGCACAGTGCGAGAAGCATTTTACAAGACATTTGCATTTCAATTTCAATTAATAATCCAGAGAAATATAAACCTCAATATAAACTTAAAACAAACAGGAACACTATTGTGACCGTAATCCCAATGCTAACCTGAACCATCTACCCTTAGACTTCTTCCCTAAACACAACAAGGAGAAATAAAAATCCAAAATTCATTATACACTGATGAAAGACCAGGACAATAGTATTGGGGGGGGGGGGTCCAAGAGGAGAACTTAAACTGAGCAGGAAGCTTCATAGAGGAACGGTTGACTGTTATACCGACTGACGTTTCCAGATTCAGCTGAGCTAATGAAGCTATGTGACGTGATACATATAGAATCTATGTGAGAAGACCCAGCAGCTGTCTTTGCACTGTCTTTGGGAACACTTACAGAGCCCCTCCAGAACTGAGCTGCCATTCTATAGGCTAAACAGAAGGGATCACTCTGGGATGATAGATAGATTCTGCTGGCCTTCAAAGTCACAGGGGTGCGCCAGACACAGACTGGAACAGAGGCGGTCACTGCTAAATGGCATCGCCGTTGGCTTAACAAAACCAACCCAACTGGACCTGGCCACTTACGTGAGGTATTTGTTTGTTCATCTTTTCCTCATTTGTCTTGAGTGTCAGAGGCTTTGGTGATGCATGTTTTCAGCATGGCTGTTTCGCCTCTTCAAAAGAAAGCCAGGCAACAAACAACTGCTTAGCTATCCATCAAAATCAATGAAAGATGTGGGTCTCTGAGTGTATAAGACATACACGCAGAGAATGTGACTCGGCTCTCCACACCAACCTAGATGGACTGGTATGGCAGGGGGCTAACTAAAATAAAGCTTTGTGGCATTAAATGCTCTCCACGTCGGCTTATGTGCTACATAACACAAATTGACTGCTTCATTTGCATTTCCCCCAGATTATACGTTTAACGTTTTTGGGATCCATAATAATCAAGGTTCTACAGCAAGTCATTTTCATCTGCAAAAATAGACTAACTTTGAAATGGGAGCCGTGAGCCTTCTACATTCCAGCAATACCTTGTTTTGGAGGATTGGATTGTAATGTACATGCTTTCTTAAACCACACCAGTGCCTGGCAGACCAACGCAAAGCAAAGAGTAATGCTCCTACATTATTATAAGTTATTTCTGCCAGAGATATAAAAAGCCAGTATCAAAGCGGATGAGAAAAGTAAGTATTGTGGAGTAAGATGGACACCGCCAGTGGCACACAGGTACCTGACAGGGGCACAGGGGAATGAGTGGCACCTAAAATACAACAGGCATAATAAAGTTTCTGAACTCTGTGTGTGTGTGTGTGCATTTGATGGTGTGTGCATGTGTGTGTGTGTGCTGGGGTACAGGTTGCTGGTGAAATCAAACCCACCAGTTTCCCCTGTCCCGTTACCACGCAGGACACAAATGCAGCCACGCTCTAGTGTATTAATAAAGGTTTCTGAGCTCAATTAGCACAGTGTTCTCTTTGCACTGTGTAAGGGGAGGACAGGAGGAGGATATGAACTCCTACAAGATACCATGGTGGGGGGGTGTGTTAATGTTTGGAGCTCTGATAAAGAGCAGACAGGGAGGAGCGGCTTTGGTGCACGTTTGTGTGTGTGTGTGTATGTGCGTGTGTGTGTCAGGCAGTATCACAGCTATCTCACTCCTCCAGCAAACTTGTATCAGGACCATTCAGCACTGAGGAGCTTTCTCTCTGCCTCTCCTTTCTGAAGCATCTCTGCTCACCGTTTGTTACCTGCAGGTAAGCACTCAGACGATCTACATCTGCTGTTTTAGCCTTTTATATTTGGGTATTCGCTTTTTGATTGTGCATTTTCACCAAAAACCACCCACATTCCCACAGCCCTGATTTAGCTGAATCAATACTATATGATTTTTAGATCGGTAAAGTCAAATAAACTTTCTGGTTTATTACCTGCTTCAAAAACAAATTTGCCATTAATTAAAAAAATTCTGAAGTTGTGATTTTCCTTTGTCAAAATACAATATTCTACATTTGTCATGCTTTAGTTTCCAATTTTTGGCATAGTTCATTAACACATTTTATACCAGGCTGTTTGGCAGGCAAGAACTTTTATTTTTAATAGTTTTTTTATTTTAAAATTGTTTTTTTTTCATGCTCATCATCAAATATGGTCAGTAGATGAATAGTTTTATATAATGTCCTGTTTTTTGGATCAGAAAACCTTGCTTAATGCACGAGTCAATGCCACTGGGAGAACAGCGTGTACATATCTCAGAACTCCCACCGGGGGAAAGTTTCACTTCCTGACCAACAACAATGTAAATCCAATGTTGTTCATTTTTGAGTCCCCTTGAGAGTAAAACAGGGATAGAGATGGGGGAATCACTGCAAAACGTAGGTCTACACATTACACGATAACAGCTGACGCTCCGGTTTTTGATTAGGAGGAAGTATCTCTCAAATAGAAATATACATTACTGTTGTTGTTGTCATTGCTAATTTTGCTATTATTATTAACTGATAAATCACTTTACATTATGATATTTTTATTACACACAGGGTTTCCTCAAAATATTATATATATCTCATATCTTTAAAAAGTAAAGTATCTTTAAAAGTAAAGTCAAATTAAAAATGTATTTGTTAAAGTAAATTAATGTTTACTTCACACAAACTGAAGGGAGAATAGATACCGTATGAAACAGAAAGCGGTTAGATCAGCTGGAATTGACTTTGGGTAATTCCTCAAACAACATTTTGAGAAGTGTTGTTTTTATCCACACAGCACACCAAAACATTGCATTTATCCAAAATAAAATTACTTCTGAGTTATGACAAAAACAATACTTTGTGATAGGCACTAAAATGAGCACAAATGATTACAAATGGCAAGAGCTCGATTTAATTTTGGACCCATTTTTTATCCGTCTCTATATGAACAAGACCTTTGTGGCTGTCTCTAGTTTTTAATGTATAAAACAGAACATAATAGAGTAATGTAGAAATCATTGCCATATTGCTGTTATCAGTAGATCAGCAGCATTACCTGAGGCATGATTTAGATGAATTATTAACTCATCGTAGTTGCTCATAATGACTCCGTGCTTTGCCAGCCAGATGGCTGTGCTCATATCAAACGGCTTTGTTGAAGGACCAGATTGATATTCTGGTTGAAGGGGAGCAGAAATGTTCCGCTCAGCTAGCTGTTCGCTTATTGTGAGGCTGTGAGGCAATGTAGTGCTTGAGGAAGGTCAACATTTTTACAGGATTAGTGTTAAGCACTCCTGCACACGAAACCTACAATATCAAAGTTCCTAGCACAATTCGTTTTCATCCATCTGCTACTGGCATACAATATGCTTCAAGCTGCCCATCCAATCAACTGCATTTAATCAATTACATTAAAATCAATCAATCAAACTCCCTCTGTGTGTGCACGTGTGTGTGTGTGTGTGTTTACAAGTAGTAAGCTACCATTTTAAAATCTGTGGGAAATATACGCACTCACATACAGCAACTTTATTGGTTAAATATGAAAGAACAATGTGAAAATAACATTTGTTCAAACAGTTGGCAACACCAGTGGTGGTGCATAAAGTCATAGGAATAAACAGGCCTGTCAATTTTACTTTGTTCCTGTGGTTTTATAGGTATCTACACCTGGTTTTAATGGAAGCTCCATATAGACTTCAGCTTATGGCCCGGCATTTATTTCGGCCTTTTTTGATAAGTGCATGCGGCGAGCACTCACATTCAAGAGCGTGTTTGCTGTAGTCACCCTGGCTTTATGACAGCAGCTCCGTTATGTCCGCTATGCGATTTTCAGTTGTAATCACAGTGTCACCACCTCATGGCCACACAAAATTACCTGCTCACACGTTTGAAGAAACCTCTTTAGCCATACCTCCCATTGCTAGTTTGTTTATTATGGGCTTTATACTGATGTGGGAATAATGGTCACAGTTTAGACATTGATCATCATGACTGTAACTCGCATGGTTTCGGAGTTCAAAACATCCTATAAAACAGCATCTGTTGCGTGACGCTCCAGAATATTGCACAGGTAGGAATGTTCAATAGATTACTCATACATATGCATTTTACAGCAGTAAACGATGCATCATTTTGGTATATAGCTTAGCTATTGTATGTTGAAAATTTATGATTTTTTAATTATTTTTTTTATTTTTTTATTTGCAAATACCGTCTTAGTATTTTATTTACAAATACAAATGTATGAATGCATTTTGAGAAAAAGCTGTTCAATAACGTATTAAGAATCAAAAACGTATTCTGGTAAAAAAGTGTCCACTTTGTTCTCTAAAGATTCACATATTGCGATTAACATACATTCTATATTATATAAGGCACTATATACAGAACTATTTTTTTATAGTGCTTTGAGTCTGTCTTTAGCTAGTGGGAATTTAAGAACAAGATTTAAGAACAAGACTCTTGATTTAAGAACAAGACTCAAATTTAAATAAATGTTTTATTTTATTCTTACTGTGCTTACTTTGGTGTGATATTTTATATTATTACAGATATTTATTGTAAATTATGTATTACTTTAGAAGTACTAAGTAGTGTGAAATATTAAATGCTTGGAATAGAAAAATCTGGAATTAGAGGCAACAGCTTTGCGTGAAATTACACGTTTCTTACATAATGTTTAAATTATTATGTGGCTTGCCCTCCTTTAAGACCTTTGAAAATCTGAGCTTCTGCTGCTTGCATTAAGTATTCTATTATCTATTCAGCTTTTTTATTAAACATTTTTTTGTACAGTATTAAATCATTTGTCAAGTCTGTGCTCTCTATTTAGCAGAGCTTGTAGAACACACCAAGAAAGTGTTTGTCACAGTTTCCACTAAAGGTCATTCGTGAATATGTATGACTGTAAGACCATAAAACAGAGAATTCATCTTGCCTGGTATGTTGAAAATGCTCAGCAAACATTTTTGTAAATACTCTGCAAAGAATATTGAAATCTTTTGAATTAAGCAAAAAAATGATGCTTGCGTTTGATTTGTGCCCTGCGTCTGCCCTAATTTACAGCCCAACACTGTTAGAATCATTAGCGAAAGAAAACACTTTTAAATCTAACTGGTGACATCTGTGTTGCTGGTTTATTGCACTGGGCCAGCAGAGGAAACTCAGAGTGATATTTCATTATTTTGTTGCCCTTGGCACCCCATGTCCTCCACTTGCAACAATGTCCACATCTGCAACTGATATCTTTGTTAGTTTATGGAGGAAGGGGTTTTTTTTATTTTTTTATTTTATGAATGCCTGAAGCATGAAGCCGCTTGGTGAAGTGCGCGGCATTTTCCACTGAGGCCACACCAATTCGTCGGCTGAAAGAGGCTCGACAGGGACTTTTACCACAGTAGAAATGCACTGTGGATACTGTAGCATGGTACATATAAAATATTTTTTTACGTTATATATCATATTATATAATCTTTTCTAAGACACCCAAAAGCCTCTTAAACACTGAAGGTGATTACGTGTCCACCATGCTAGTGTTTCAGAACACTGTTTTGGTGTATGGAGCCAAAGTAATAGCTGCCTCACTTTTTACAATAAAGTGTTTAGAAACCCCAAAAGCAGTGGCAACTATGCTGCCACAAATTCAGGGGCCTTTAAAAACTGCCTTTATTTGCATATTCATGAGTAATTCATATTTTCGGGGCTTGTGATTAAAAGATCTTTTCCAAATATTGCATATTGTATTGCAGTAAGAGTGCACTCATTGAGTTTTGACACATTAAATAAATCATAGAATTTGTGGATTGGAAGCAAAACGAACAAATACTTTTTTATAACTTTTTTATTTAATTTTCATAATTGCTTAACCTGCCTAACTCTTGTGTTAAAGGAATAAACCAAATTGTCAGTCAAAGAGAAGTACTGTTTACTGATTTACTCGCGGTTAGAGGATAATCTGTTTGTGTGGTTTTATGTCATTACGCAATATCAAATAACTATTATTATATTATAGTAAAGTACTATATCATTTGGCACTGTAGTCTAATATTAGACAAAATATTAAACTAGAAAATAATTGATGCTCTCGATAAATCAATTACAATTATTTTCAAAGCACAATCGAATGCATTGAAATAATTCCTGGTTTAAAGAACTTCAATGCAAAGCTGGACAGTGAATATCAAAAGAGACTTTATTTATTAAATGCAGAAGGAAATAAGTATATAGGCTGCCACCTTGTGGCCAATTACTTTGTTGCAGATTATCTTTGCTGCCTCCGCTGTTCTTTTTTTTCTCATGGTGGATTGCCATGGCAAATAAAACAAATTGATAATCAGAAGCTGCATAGACACATTGACTTTAAATCACATTCACTGACTCGTAGTAACGCCATCAGATTAATAGCGCTTCTTTCTTTAAGAACGGTTTCATACTGGACTATAATACCAATGTAATTCAAGTTATGAAAACAACAAAAAGAAAATGTCATGCAAAGCACTTGTATGTAGCTCAATTTTTCTTCTTAAAATGACACAATGTGCTAGGTTGAATTTTCCACCGCAAACAGGTTTCATTTTCTCACAGTGGAAGTGACATATTCCAGACATTCCACCATGGTGTTTGTTTAGCTGTTTGTCGATTAGGAGTTCCCATACTGTGTATCACAGAGCGAAGTCAGCCTAAAACGTGCCTTGCAGTGTGCAGTGACATTCTCTCAAGCTCCTGAGTAGTGCCTCTCGACCATGCAGCTCATTTCAGCTATACCCCTTTAATGCTTAGTCTTCATTTGTAACAGTCATAATGCACAGATATAGTTTTCTTCTGGACATTGCCTGCTTGTCCAAATGGACTGCTTAAGTGATAAACACTGTATGGTTTTATTAATGTTACTCATTAGTGGGAAAAAATGTTCAAAGTGAAAAAATATATATATATAAATACTGTCAGTATAATGATGTTTTAAAGCACATTAAAAACTGAATAATATAAAACACGTGTTTTGAAGGCTCTTTTAGCAACAATTATGCGGACCCCAATTGACGTTTTTATCGGGTGGGTTTTAATGACAGCAACCACCTTTCAACTTTGGTCATTTGGGTTATTTTTTATGGTTAGGTGCTGCAGTAATGAGACATATTTTTTGCAGACCTGTCTCTGATGTTTTGCCATTTTTTGTGTTTTCTTTTTAATAGGACATTGAGACTCTTCTGCCGGAGACAGGACAGCACAGACGCACTCCGTCAACTCAGCTCCCATCCTACTTCCTCTAGGGTTGTGTTAAAGTAAATAAATAAATACATCATGGGGAATTCTACAGCCGGAACTATGGAAGGTATACATCTGAAGTGCAACATGTCCGGGAACCATAAATTCATCTTCACTTTGATCCCCGTCGTCTACGGCTGTAATTTTATCATCGGCATTGTGGGGAATAGCATGGTGGTGGCTGTCATCTACTGGTACATGAAGCTGAAGACGGTGGCCAACATCTTTGTGCTTAACCTGGCCGTGTCCGACCTGACCTTCCTCATCACCCTGCCCATGTGGGCCACCTTCACCGCCACGGGTTACCACTGGCCCTTCGGTGGCTTCCTGTGCAAGGCCAGCGCCGGGTTGGTCATCTTCAACCTCTACACCAGCGTCTTCTTCCTCACCTCGCTCAGCATCGACCGCTACCTGGCCATCGTGCACCCGGTGCGGTCGCGGCAGCGGCGGACTGTGGTCTATGCCCGCGTCACCTGCGTCCTAGTCTGGCTCTTCGCCTTCCTGCTGAGCGTCCCCACGGCGCTCACCCGCGACGTCTTCCAGATCAGGTCGTCAAACATCACCGTCTGCGCCATTCTGCACCGCACCCAGCACCACGCGCTGGTGGCCATCAGCCTGGTGAAGAGCGTCCTGGGCTTCCTCGTCCCCTTCGTCGTCATCATCACCTGCTCCTGCCTGATAGGCAAGGCTCTCCTCGACTCCAACCGCATCCAGAAGAGCAAGTCGCGCGGCGACGAGGTCCTGCGCATGCTGGCCGCCGCGGCCGTGGCGTTCTTCGTCTGCTGGGTGCCGCACCAGGTCTTCCACTTCATGGACGTGCTGGCGCTGCTCAAGGTGATCGAGAACTGCCGCACGCTGGACGTCATCGACACGGCCATGCCCTTCACCATCTGCATCGCCTACTTCAACAGCTGCATGAACCCCATCCTGTACGGCTTCGTGGGGAAGAACTTCCGCAAGAACCTCCTCCGGCTGCTGCGGTGCGCCCCGCCGGCCACCAGGCCGCATGCAGGCATCGCCGCCAAGGCCAGCACCCTCACCTACCGCACGTCGGAAATGCTGCGCCTGACCACCGCCAAAGAGATCTCCTTGTCCAATGTTAAATGAGGTCCTTGCAGGACACATGATGGCCATGTTGATTGCTAAATATAGAGGGGTTCCACTTTTGAGAAAAACTGTATTTATTCTATGTTTTTACATCCAGTTTATTAATTTTTTTCATCCTTTTCACCAATTTTTTTTTTTTTTCACAATTTTGTTCTAATGTAAAGCACATAACAAGCAACATTTACAATTATTTGGCCAACATGGCTGATGGTTGTATTTCATCTATGCAATTTCAGTAATCCACTGACTTGGGCCTCCAGGTAATCTACCCACAACATGCATTGTCTGTAGGATATATAGTATATACACTATTTACTTTTAATACGTTAAAATAAAAAAAAACTGGCAATATTACCAGTTGCAGAACAATATGGGATTATCAGTCATTGGAATTACTGGAATATATTGTAGTTAATAAACATTTCTTGCTCAAATATTCGATATTAACGACACATAATATTTATTTCCCAAATATAGTTTGGTAAAATTATTTTGGTGATTGGATAAGCCCTAGTTATACAAATACTAAATATGGATACATGTTGCAGATCTACATATTTTAGCTCTTATTGACAAGGTAAATTTTATTAAAATAGAGAATATCATTAATAAGCTAAGAGTCGTATGTGTGGAGCAGTAAATTGTAAATTAAAGTTTAAAGAGATTTTATAGTGCAGGAAAATTTTCAAGCAAAGAAATAGTGCCTGCCTTGGAACTGGAGTGAAAGTTGTGACTGGAATTGAAATATAAAATACTAGGATGAAAATGTTGCAGTTTTTATTTTTTATCAGTCAACCAATATTGGATACTAACCATTTTTATAAACAATGTGTCATTTAAAACATACTCAAATCACAACTCCACCCATTTAAATGACCATTTTGGTGGTTACAGAGATCAAGAGCTCAAACCTGCAGGACATACCCTGGATGGGACACAGTATATTTCTTGATAACATGTCTTTGGATAATATTGCCCCCTGCGAGAACAGAATTTTTTTATTATATACATATATAAATATATATATTTTTTGCAATTAATTAGAATGAAACATAACTAGTCATTTGATTGAGAAAACTGGAATATTCATGTTCAAATGTTAATATTCAAATATAAATGTTAATTCAAATACCGGAAATATGTGAAAGTATACTGGGTTTTAATTTAGAACCACCTTTAGAGTTAAAAAAGAGAAAGTGGTCTTTTTTGGATACTGCATGGATTGTGGTCAGCACAAGGCACAATGTTGGATCCTGAAGGGGAATAGCGTTAATGTAATGCAGATTCTGGTTGGTTAGATTTGAGAATAAGTAACACTTGAATAAGACATCCTCGTCATTAACTCCCAAGCATCGTCCAAACCATTTCTGAACGATTTGCCTTCTTTCTCTGAAACAATTATTTGACTTACTCAAGGGGTTGTGTAAATATATGCTAGTGTACAGAACTGGTAGACTATTTTTGTACAGATTTCCTTGTGTTTAATGTGCTTCGCTAGTTTAAAATGTTGCCGTTATGTTGCTTAGTCGTCTTTGACTGCTGTTGAGCTTCTGTTTATATTCAAGTGCAGGGATGTAATGTATTCAAGTGGCAAAACTGAGCTAAGCAGTGAGATTAAAAATTATATAAATCTGGGAGACGCAAATAAAACTGATTAAAAATGTGATAAATCCGTTCATACGTATATTTGTGATATTTAAATGATAAAGGGGTTTGTGAAAAGCCGTTTTGTACATTTACAGTGTGTATTGGATAACGTGTTTAACTTTTTTTAAAGAAATGTCAGAGTAGTGACTATTGGCACTGCGTTAATTATTTAACATGGCAGCCATTTCCTTACGAGGAATTGCTGCTGCAACAAAAAAAAACCTGACTCCCCATGGAGCACTGCAGCCTGTTCAGCTGGCAGAAGCAGTGAAGGTCAATGAATCTGCCAACTGTGATTCTGATCATCCGTGATCTAGCTGACGATCTATTTAAGGGGATCGGCAATCTGTTTGGTAGGCAGTACTCGGATTATAGTATGTAGTTGTGTGTTGTGGCAAGCTAGCATAAATGAACCCTTGGTTTTGAAATTGGGCCTGGATCTGAACCTGAGCTGGCCTAATACACTCGGAGCTTGGACTGTGCCCTTGTACTGTTGTACTCAAGTGATTTCAGTTCTTTTCATTTCATTTTTTTAATCAGGTAAAATAAATTTGAAGTAAGAAAGTTCAGTTCAGAACTGAGCTCAGTCTATTTTTTTATTTTTATGAGTCATTATCAGACATATGCCTGATGCATATTTACATTTAGATTTAAACAGTATTTAAATGTTGCAATTGTTGGTGTATTTCAAGTATGTCCAGTTACACTGACCGAAACAATTGTAGTATTTCAAATACTTTCTTGAGAAAGCTGTTTGGAATAAACTTTGAAGTATATCATGACTCATGACATATTGTCCTCTTGACTGATAACACGTCCTCATAACACAATAAACCAGAACATGACAACCAATCAATGTTGTATTACACGCAACATTATTTTATGTGAAGTTTTGGAGAGTACTTCCAAATACATTCATTAAATTATTTGTAGTAGAAAATGCAAATACTTCTTGACAATTTACTATTTCATCGAGGTCTGGTGCATACTGTATCTTTCTGATTAAAACCCCCGTATTTTACTTATTTTAACTTAATTCATACTTCTGGGTGTTCATCTGAAGGCCACCTTACGAAGACCTATAAACGAAATATGAATTTCCCCACATTTTCGGCATTCAACTCTTACTCTCTTAAAACATAGTTTGTTATCTGGAATACTCCATACAATTAGAATTGAACAATATTTTTTATATACTGTATAATACACACATAAACATATAGAATTTATGAAGGCTTTTTAAATAAGGTTTTGCGCTACCTTCCTTTCTCGTACTTATCGTTGCCCTGCCCCAGGTTATTGTTGTTTAATGGAGTTCACTTCCTCCCAGCTGTCTACGAAAATCCATTAGCACTGTAGATGGTTATTACCTGCACAAATCTGTGATACAGAGGATGAGTAACTGCATGGTTTTTTATGGGTCACTTCCACACATGATAATACCTCCCCCTCCATTAAAGCCAGACGGCTCATGATTTAACGGTGCAGCAGCTTTGAAGTGAAAAAGAATCAGAGGACTGACTTGAATGGAAGGCAGGATGGAGAGATCTCAGTTGGAAAATCTATGATATGTGGTGATTTAGTTAGGTGGTAATGATGAATTTAAACTAGATTCACACTTTTGTGTTATTCATTTTTTAATTAATGTCTTGGACAACGATACATGACGTTGGGTAAGCAATGATAAAAGTTTGCGTTTGTTGAAATTCACCAGATAAACGTTGGGACAAACCACACAGTGGAAGAACATTGAATCCACAAAACCTTGAATATGGCATGCTGGTATGCAGAATCCTTCTTCAATTTCATAAATAATCAGTTGAATGACAGTGACCTCTAAAAATTTTATAAAACTAAGATTTTTAAAACGGAAGCATAATTTGTTGCTGGAAATAAAAGTGAGTACAGAACCGTATATAATTCTGCTACCTGAAACTCAGGTATGACTTAACTTGTAGACTGTACGGTGGAACATAAACTTAATAAATATGGTGCCGGCTTGTTTCATGGCTTTTCTATATGCAATGTCAATGATTGAAATGATCCATGTGACACGAGATTAATCAGAAGTCTAGAGGAAATGTAAAGTATGAGTCTTACACGCACATTCTGTTTTAAAGGATGACAGAGTATCAAAATTAACAATTAAGCAGCAATACCGTGACATTCAACAGTGTTTTTCCAAACTTCACTAAGTCCAGTTTTGATAAACCATATTTTAAAGGTGGGTATAATCTTTCTGGTAAATTGTTAGATATTTGCAGTTTTACTTTTGCGCACTTATTCTTCAGGACTAAGAAGTATAAAAACGTAATTTTTCATGCAAAAAAATTGTAAATTGGTAAAAGTGGGCTGAGTGAGTGTTCGAAAAACACTCTTCAATATCTATTTGAAACATCTGGGAAGAGTGAGCTGCATGATGTCAACTTGAGTACCGACATGTTACACTGAACCCTTGCAGTGCCTATGCCAGAGGATCACAACGTTTTCATCTCAAACAATACAGGTGGCAAATTCGTTTTCTTTCAGAAAATATGGTCAGAAAACATGCGAGTCGTGCGTGTACACGTCTGAAAACCAACATACATGCCCTTGGTTCAGACTTATCCTTCCACTGGAACGGTCACGGATCTGTCCAGGCATTTGTTAATTATTGATTGAGCATCATACTGGTGTGAGTCTTTCTGATTAGAAGTTGTGCATTGCCTAAAGGAACATTTTAAAATAGCAGGTGCCGGAACCAGAGCAGATAGCGTAGGCGCGTCATACATGCCGCTGTCCAGGCTTTAGGGATTGGCGGAGTGGTGAAAGGAGGGGGTTATAAAGGATGACCAGACCGTGAGTCCGTTCACACAGTTAACATGAAGGTCCTCCTGCTCCTAGGGTTTGTGGCGGTCGCTCTGGCTGAAGTGACAAGATTCGATGGGTATATTTGACATTTTCAACAAATGTCGAACGAATGCGCCGAACCCGCAATTTTGGGCCCTGGCCTGATGTTTTTGTGTTCTGCTCTTCGATTTTCAGAGAGAAAGTCTATCGTATCAGGCCCAGGACTGACGAACATGTGGCCATCATCAAAGAGTTAGCTGGCAGCATTGAGGTAAGATGCTAATTATTGACGTGTTGTGAGACGTGCTCACGGCAGAAGGAAAAAAATGGTCCTGACTTAAGGCGCAGGTCTAGAATGCGACTTTCTGTGTGTGCATGCGTGTGTGTGTGTGTGTGTGTGTGTGTGTTTGTGTGTGTGTGTGTGTGTGATTTGTGTTTCACAATCATGAAGCTGCCTGCTATTATACTGCATGTTTGTCTCCCCCTGCAGGTGGACTTCTGGAGCCCAGAAGGGGCTGAGCAGGTGGTGGTGAGCTCTGAGGTGGACATCCATGTGGACGCTGCCCACATTGACATCGTCAGCACTCTGCTGCAGCAGAGCGAGATGGAGCATGAGTGCGTTAGGCTAAGAGAAAACCCATCAAAATATCACCTTTTAATATGTGCTACTCCTTTTTACTGAAAAGATTACACTTGAATAAGAATTAGATTTTTATGAATTTACATATATCTTTAAAGCCCAGAAGTTATATATTCTTTCTCAACTTTTTTCTTTCAATATGACATGTTTCATCTTTAATATGAGTAGTGAATCTTTAGGGGCAATAGATTATATGTATTCATTTTGAATACATTTCATCGATTATTATGATTATTTTTATGTGGAAGGGCAGAAATAATTATGTTGCAGCTGAAGATAAACAATCAATCTTCACTCTCATTCTGTGTATGAATTGTGAGCATTTCTGTGCAGTTAACAGAAGCACACAATGGTGTCTTGTAATGTTTACAGTAGACAACCAGGTGCCTGGTAGAAATCCTGTGTCAAACTGAAGTTAAAGGAGGCAAAGGGCAGACTGAGGCATATGTTCATTCTCACTCCCCAAAAGGGTGCTGGTCGAGGACCTGCAGGCTTATGTGGAGGATCAGCTGGACAACCAGGACATCTCTACCAAGTCCTACAACTACATGAAGTACAACAGCTGGGACAAAGTAGGGGACTGCTCTGTCTCTCTTCCTCCTCTCACTCTTTCCCTTTATCCATTCATTTCCTTTTTTCTACAAATGTTTCAACAGCTGCTGTTTCTGTGTTCCCTCTTTTTCAGTTTGAGTGACTGATGTTTCATATATACTCTCACAGATTGAGGCTTGGATCTCCTCCATGGCTTCGGCTAACCCCAGTCTCATTAGCAAACAAGTGATCGGGACAACCTTTGAGGGACGCTCCATGACTGTCCTGAAGGTATTGCTCTGATTCCATCTTTGAAAACCCGGACTAAGCTATTCCTTCATGATATTTTTGAGAGCGCACGGTTTGAGACTTAAGTCCCAAGCTTTGAGTAACTTCATGAAATAATGTTCCTTTCACATTTTACTGCAATGAACCATGATAGCATGTTCCTCTTGGCACACACAGATGGGCAAGCAGTCTAGCTCCACCAAGCCTGCTATCTTCCTGGACTGTGGCATCCATGCCAGAGAGTGGATCTCACCCGCCTTCTGCCAGTGGTTCGTCAAAGAGGTGCGGTGGCGCGTCGCCTGCAGATGCCGTGTGTTTCTCCAGTCTGTTTTTCCATTGCCATTAATGGTGCCATGTGATTTTTCTTGCCTTATTTTAGGCTTTGGAAACCTACGGAAGCGACGCCCAGATGACCAGTCTCCTGGACCAAATGGACGTCATCGTTCTGCCCGTCTTTAACATTGATGGCTATGCATACACCTGGTCAAACGTAGGTTATCAGCGCTGCAAATCTGGCTTTTATCTGCCATGCCACAAAGAGCACATAGCCATTTAACATTGGTTAAAATCTCTGATGCATTTGTAAGCACCACGTTGGCACTGGATGTAGATGCAAGCGACCACATGCTATAGATGTACACCATTCTCTGACATCAAGGATACAATTGTCAAATGATGTCTTCATCACTGCTTTGTGGTAACTCAAAATAATCAAAATCTTGTTGGAAAATAAATATTCTGTTGGTTTTTACATGTCACATACTCAAATGCAATTCTCTTTGTCTTATCAAAGATGTATGGCACTCAAAGCCAAGCTGAAAATATTACATTTTCCAAACATAAAGTGTACTGTGATATGGTGCCATTGAATTTGTGCTTACCATGTCTCATCACTTGAAACTGTAGAACAGAATGTGGAGGAAGACCCGCTCCAGGAGGTCCGCTTCCTCTTGCATCGGTGCCGATCCCAACAGGAACTTCGATGCTGGCTGGTGCAGTGAGTACAGGGTCAAACCAAAGGCCTGAAATTCAGCCACAGTCTGTTACTTGTCTCTCATGACAAAAAAATAAAGACAAGTTTCCAGAAGTAATTACATCTAAAAGTCAATTTAGTGCACTGTACACAAGTGATAGTTTTGTTTTTTGCAAACAATGGGTCTGTTTTTTAGTTTTTTTTTCAATACAACCTCAGTCCATCAGAGAAGACTAGTTTAATTAGTGTTTAGTACTGAAATATAATGGACAGAACCTTTTTTTTTACAGTACATTACTTTTTGTTAACAGCTTATTATTTGCATTTTTGATCCTAGTTTTCCACAAGTACATTTTGGAACTCACCCTTAAATACTCTCCCATAACTAACTATTGGTAATTAATTTTCAGATAAATAGTTCATAGGTAATTGCAGTATTAATAGTACTATCTGATTCAGTAAAACAAAGTTTTTAAAAAATGCTAACCAATGTTTTGGCCACCCTGACATCTTCTGTCCACCATCTCAGCCACCGGAGCCTCCAGCAACCCCTGCTCTGACACCTACTGCGGCTCAAAGCCTGAATCTGAGGTGGAGGTCAAGGCTGTGGCTGACTACATCCGCTTGAACCGCTCCAACATCAAGGCCTATCTGACCGTCCACTCCTACTCCCAGCTGCTGCTGTTCCCATACTCCTACACCTACCAGCTGGCCGCCCACCACAGCGAGCTGGTACTACCCCACTCTGCACACTGCACTTGTCTCTGCTTTCCACTCTATACAACGCAGTGCTGGAGAAACGCAGCGCTGGTGTGCTAATGCTGCTATTGTAGCATCATATTAGCAGAATGGTACAATTATGAAAATGTCTGCCAACAAAAATCATGCGAAGGTTTAGAACGGCGCAAAGGAAGCAGACTAACAGTTTCCGTGCCGTGTGTGTACCATTGGAAGTGTCCATGGTTTCAGCGCATATGCATCTGATATGCTTCCACTTCTCTCCCTGTGGTCTCATCAGCAGAAATGTGTGTCACAGTGAGCTAATATCCAGCATCCTGTCTCTCTGTGTCTCTCAGCTGCAGGTAGCAGAGGGAGCTGCCAAGGCTCTGCGCAGTCTGTATGGCACACGATACACCAGCGGCCCTGGTGCTACGACAATCTGTAAGTACAGTAATGACCTCACTTCCTGTTTTCTTCCCATTATTCCATAGGGTGAAATTCATTATGCATCATTGAAAGCGGCAACTGAGCCATGCGTGTATATATCAAGAGAACACACACACACACAACTTGCCACTTGGAGGAATACAAACAGCCTAAACATATATCATGTATACCATGCAGTAAATCCTTGATTCTAAAGCAGTCTGACACTCATTTATTCTCCACAAAAATCTCTTGTCTGTGTTAATGCTATTAGCTAAGGTATAAAAATACATGTTTGTCCACCCAGCATCTACGTTAAAGTCCGACTTAAAAAATACAAAATTCATTTCATGAAATTAATGCATATATACCAAGGTATAAAAATGTATCCATCTGCTATTTTACCTCTGGAAGGCTTACCATTTCACACCTTAAACACCCCAGTTGACCTGCTATACATAGTACTGCATACTGCAGGAGCATGGTGCACATAGCTCACAGAAAATAGCAGCCACCATTTATCCTTGTATTCTGACATGCTCATGATAGGTGTTTTACGTGCAGAACTGGTCACCCTTAGAGGGAACATATGTACAGTCAAAAGTGTATATCTAAGACTTTGGCCTAGATAAGTCATCGCCATCATATTAAAATACTGGTAGTGAATGAAAAACAGCAATGTAGAGTCACTTAATATGGTATTGGGCCAACACAGCCTGTATGCACCATGGTAAGAGTCGACCATCTTGTGGACTTCTGCAGGATGAATATGACAACACTCTTCTACGAGAGTCAATTAACTCTGTTAGCTGATGGAAGTGGGAAACACTGCACTGTCTACTTCTCCTGATGTTAGAACAAAAGCGTTCAGCTTATACAATAGAAAAAACACCTTAATCGACTCTGTCTTCCAGACCCTGCTGCCGGAGGCTCTGATGACTGGGCCTATGACCTGGGGGTGAAGTACTCCTACACCTTCGAGCTGCGTGACACTGGACGTTACGGCTTCCTCCTGCCCGAGAGCCAGATCAAGCCCACCTGCATGGAGACCATGCTGGCCGTCAAATACATTGCTGCCCACGTGCTGGAGAACCTCTACTAAGAGGGAATTCACACCTGTGTTGAAGTAACACGTACAATAAAGTATCTAAGAATCGACAAGACCAATGTCATTGTTCTCGTATGACTCAGTGTGAGTGATGACTCCGTGTGAGTGATACAGCTACTTCCTGTGTGCTGTGTGAAGACTTTCTGTTCTTATTTTCATCATGTAGGCTTAGCTTCTGGGCTGCTCCATGCTTTTTGTGACCTGCAACTGTGTTGATGCCTAAATCATAATTTGCTGAAAATTCTATTTAATTTCCAATTAAGAGCATATCAGTCATAGAAACTAAAAAAACTACTATTACCAAACAAACTTTCAAAATGTTGAATTTAGTGAAAATGACCAGCAACATGTAGAATCATAAACCAATCTGGAAATCTTCAAGCTTTTTAAGACCATACTTCAACTCAGTCAAAGAAGCGTTAAAAAAACACAAAGCCTCAGTAATAACTTATTTATTTAATCAGATATTGACTTCTTTTTTTTAAAGTCATTAGCTCATTAGAAAATTCATATAAGTATTTGATTTTGGACTTGAACACACTACAAAGAATAAATACTATTTATGCATAGACTAGTGATTTTTTTTTAGTGGGGGAGCTCTATTTTAATGACGTCATCACACATGGACAACGCATTATTTGGGCATGTTTATTTTCAAATAAAAACACAAATAGATCTACAACCCAAACAATTACAAGTCACTCATACACACAAATAGACAAACTGGGTTTAACAATGAACAAATATCATGGGTATACAGGTAGCTTTGTTCCCAGGTGTAATACAGAGGTGAAAATGTAAACAAACTTCAACAGCCTTTATAATGTATTTGTGTACGGCATTGCATCATAACCACACAAAGCACCCCAATTCATAACTAGAGCAGACAGACAGGATCCGCAAACTAACACACCAAACGCAAGATAGGCCAACCGGTAGCTAAGTTACCGCACCAAGAACAGCAGGCAGCGCTGCCTCAATAAAATCATTTAATTAATGCGAGAGTATTCACTGGCTTTACTCACTTCATGCTGACTATAATGCTTCCTGCTCTCAAAACAAAGTCAAATAAATAGCCACAATGGTTCAGGAGGATACTTGCGGAAGTTTGTTGCCGGTCTCGGTCTGCTGTCTTCAGCTGAGCGATGGCATCTCGGACAAGTTGTCACATATTCTGTCGAATCCCACTGCTTTTTAGAGGTAGCCCGTGTAGCTTGATGAACATCAAGGCCGATACGCGATTAATCAATAACCTCATGCGGGTCGGGGTGATTATTAAATCCATGCGGCTGAATCCCCTGCATGGAATGATTTTAGTGCAACTTATTAAAAGCCTGAGCTCATCAGGTACAGTTTGCCCAGTGTGACCAGCGCCCAGAATTAGCGTATTGTAGCGTTCCTGCTGAATAATGACCGACGAGCCAGTATGATGTCTCGAATTTCACGTTTTTTTTTCAACAAGCACTGTACTGTAGGTAGCAGCTCCGCCGTAATCAATTACAGAGCCTTAAACAAATTAAAAAAAAAAAAAACAAAAAAAAGAGAGCGAAGAGCGGCGAACCCCTTTATCCCCCCCCACACACACACCCCCCCCCCCCCCCCCCCCCGCCCCCCCCCCCCCACCCCCCCCCCCCAACCCCCCCCCAGCCAGCCCAAGTGGAGTGACAGGAGTGACACAGACAGACACACACACCACACCACGGCCTAACAGAACGAAACACTACACACACACAATCGTAGGAATCGCTACAGGTCGCTACAGTATATTTGCAAAAGTTTAATGAAATACATACGTATATTTAAATATATATGAAAGACAATTTACAAATCACTGCTATCATCTTTATGTGCATTTTACGTACTCTGTCTCGTCTTTTTTGGAATTGGGGTTTGTAGTTTAGCCTCTTTCTTAAAAAGTGATGAGAAGCGGCATTCTATTTGGTCTGTTGTCTCCAGGCTTTGTTGATTGCAGTTTGCACTTTCATGGTGTCTTGGTAAAGGATCGACTGTAGCCTACCAGCTTCTCTCTCTCTCTCTCTGTTCTCAGTTGTTTTGTGTATACATTGCGTGATGTGGCAGAACGTACTGGTTTTAAAGGTGTAATGGTTTATTTACAGAATTATCTAATGTTTTATTTTGTTGGTTATGAACCTACCAAATTACAAAAGGCAGGAGACAGTTGTCCAATCATATCATCCCTAAAAATAAAGTGGGCTGCCTTATTCTTTGTGTGTATATATTATATTATAATTTGTAGCTGAGTAAGTCTGTCCTAGAACAGGCCCCGATTCAGGCTCTGGCTGTGCTCCAGAAATAGGCCTATATGGATTCTTGGCAGTGAGACAAGTGACAGCTATATAGGCCTGGCTTTATAGGTGACCATTCACCCTGTAAAGCAGGTGTCTGACTTCTGAACAGAGCGGCCCCCTACATATGACCCCTACATATATCTTACATGTTTTATGATTATAGTATCTATGGGTTTATATTTTGTTACTGAGTTACTGGATGTTCTATATGAGTACAGGCTAACAAATGTACTACTGGAAAAATACACTGCTCAAAAAAATGAAGGGAACACTTAACTTTAAGTCAATTAAACCAAACCGGTCATGCTGGATGATGTTTCAGGCAGCATAACATTCATCATGTCTCCAGACTCTTTCACGTCTGTCACATGTGCTCAGTGTGAACCTGCTCTCTTCTGTAAAGAGAACGGGGCGCCAATGGCGAACCTGCCAATTCAGGTGTGTTCTGGCAAATGGCAATCGAGCTGCACAGTGCTGGGCTGTGAGCACAGGTCCCACTACAGGATGTTGGGCCCTCATGCCACCCTCATGGAGTCTGTTTCTGACAGTTTGGTCAGAAACATGCACACGAGTAGCAGGTGAAATTGACTCACAATCGTTTACGCTTCCTAACTGGACAGATCGATATCCCAGAAGCTTAATTGACTTGGTGTTATACTGTGTTGATTAAGTGTTCCCTTAATTTCTTTGAGCAGTGTAGCATAAACATGAACATTAATTGACATGGTAATACCATCTGCCTGTGGAGCCTCTGCTAGTTTTACTACCACCATAACACCACTAATACAAATAACACCAATAGCATCAATAACAATAACAGCACAAAAACAGATGATTAAAACAAGGATGATGTCTATTATAATTATTAGCACTTCATATATTGTTATTGGATACAGAGCTGCATAATGATAATTTCATAGTGTGCCGTCATTGTTTAAACCCTAAACTGTTAAACATAGACCAGGGGGCAACTCAAGATGTCAGAATGACTTACTGTTATGTACCGTGAAGTACGGGCTGACAGAGAAAAGGAAATGCATACAGTCATATTGAACTGAAGAGTATTATTTTTTTTGTCGTCACCAGGTGCAGGTGGAGCCCGTCAATTTCAAATCTTTTAGAGCTGTTTTCTCAAGAAAGTGTTTTAAGGTGTAGGCTACCAACATTCAAAGAAGCATATCTTAAATATTTGCAGATTGCAATGAGTGAGACATCATTTGAAAGCTCAGAACTTTCATAAACTATAAAGACAGAAAAATCCCGTGCTACTTGTGGACCAAATTACCAGCCCCTGTCGCATTTTAAATGAATGATAACGGCACTAAGTAAAACCCGGAACAGCTCTTTTTACTTCAGTCGATGTTCCAGATTCGGGAGGGTTCTCAATGAAATTATCCAGCTAACGGAGTAATACTGCTTTCTGAAACAGGCCCTCAGGTGCTTCATGGCGTTTCAGTCTATATGTCACGAAGTTTATATGGTAGGTATGTTCTATGACATGCTTTAAAAGAAAAGTTATTCAACAATACTCTACGTAATTATGATCTTGGGGTAATCATAAAATATTCTGGTTGAAAAACATATATTTTCCAAAATGCAGTCAGGTGAAAAAAGAAAGGCTCATATTTTTTTGTGTGTCGGTTAACTATGGCATGTTATGGTCATAAAATTAAACGCAGACCTAACGTGTCATATAACAAAACAAGTAGTAGATGGTGAGTTATGACATATTAATAATATAAACTCCATCATAATGACACTCGAATAATGGCAATTAAAAATTATTTTTAGAAGAATAAATTATTATTATTATTATTATTATTGCTGTTGTTATTGTTAATGGCGTTGTTGTTCTTCTTGTTCTTGAAAAATGTTGACATGTAATGTGATACGAATGGTAGGCCTATACATACGAAAACATATTTAGACGATTATCACAATTATCGTTTGCTGTAATACAATGTAATACAGATAGGTATTCACAATAACGCACACAAACGTTAAAATGCTGCAAGGGTGGCTACAATGTGCAAAGAAGAATTGTGGAGGAGTGGCTGGCGCAGCAGGATCACGTGACAAAGAGTATATAAAATGGGAAGCCCCCCTGCTATAAATCCACCACCAAGCTGTGTGCTTGTCCTTTCTGGAAGCGTGATTGCCTTTTGAAGTCTGAAGTTTTGGCTACACGGTAGCTTTGACTTTTCACGAACCATGGCAGGTATGTGGATGTAGTCCGTTTAATGACACGATCAAAGGGGGAATGCAGATGAGATGCTTTAGTGCAATGAATTACGTATAGTTGCTGGTCATTTTTGAAAACCGTTTATCGTAAAATTAATGTTTTTTTGTTGTTGTTGTTGCTGTTTTTTCCGGTAGAAATGTTACAAAATATTGGTTAGTTTCCCGTCGCCTTCTTTTTGGATGTTCTAGAGTTTGCGCGTGGATTATCGAGGCAAGTTTTCAATGTACAAAAAGGGGCGTGGGCCTGCGGATCTCATTCTCGTGTGTCTAGCACAAAGCGTTTTCATGGAAGAGCTTATTTCATATTTGTTGCTTACTAAAAAAATTTAAATGCAATTATTTGTAGTTTAGTAACACTTTGTGATCTTCAATTGGGCGTTCTATTCACATGCATGTCCGAACGGAAATTGTACATCATTGTGTAAGGTAGCCTATACTGTTTGCACGTATACACGCGGTTTTTTACTTCTGAATCTGAACCTCAACATGTAACAATGCGCGCCATCGGGGGACTCAATGTTATGTCATACATTATGGAATGGTGCCACTGTCACTATGTAGATAGATTACAGGTAAGATTGATTATGAAGTGCGGTTTTATATTTTCACGTCAACGGGAGATAATGCCTGTAGTGATTCATAGTGCACTGTAAAACCCAAGAGATCGCTGTACCCAAATGGACACTGATTGCTTTGAGCCATTTGAGTAGGACTAGCTACTTAATTTGTCCAAGTTTTCACTGGTCTTTATTTTTTAATTTAAACTCTTTCTAATCTTTTTTTTAAAATTTAGTTATAGTAAGTTATTCCATTGTCTTCTGGTTGAGACTATTTGCCTAATTTAGTATGATTTGCATTTAAGTTTTACAGTGTACCGTTTCAGAAGTATGTGGTTGTTGGACGTGAATCTCTGTCTCAGTCTCTCTCTCCACCCAATCACCAGGGAGGAAGGGCTCAGTCAGAAAGACACCCCCCTACTCTGCAAAAGACACTTCTGGTGAATAGGGTGTCTGCAGTAGCTACTGTGCTGACCAAGTTTCAAAAAGTCATAATGCATGCATAGGACCTTGTTATCTGTCTTTCAACAATCAAATGAATCTTCCACAAAGTATTTGATTCTACTGTTATCTGCAGCTAGGCCACTAAAGTTTGTGACTAATTGAGCTAACTCATATGACTGGGATGGGGAGATGTATAATTGTTCATGGTATTCTCCAGGGAGGAATGGTGTCCTTCCTGCCTTGTTATGCATTAGCCATTCCTCTGGTCATTTGGGGCACTGTGCCCTATTGGTGGGGTGGGGGGGGGTAAACAATGGCTTACTGTCTGCTTCAGAGACAGTAAGTGGATACACTTCATAGTCTGCACCCTCTAAAATTGATGAAAGATTTTGCAGCAATGGTACATGCCAACAAATACAATGCAGCATTAAGAATTTGGAGACAGAAAAAAATGAGAGGTTAGGCCTAGAAGTTGATTGACAGGTGTTTTTGTTTTGTTTCATTATGACGCAAACTAGGTTGGTACACACCAGTGGACCAACCTTCTTTAACATATTACCCAGCAGTATTATACTTATCTTGTTCTGGCACAGACTCATGAATTGATTTATTGAAGTCTTGTCAGCTGTAGTATGTATGTGATATTAATACACGATGGGCACGCACTTTCGTCATCCACTTTGCACTTTCTAGTAATGCGCTTTGCGATGCGAGATGTCCGTAGTTTGTTTTCAATAGCTTATGCTGTACACTTTGGGAAATATTAATACATTTTGACATAAAAATGTGGTGAATTTACCTAATTCTGTTCATCTTTTCAGATGTTATCACTTATGTTTTATTAACATATGTTGTCTATCTGTTTTACACTAGCTGGTATGAATGGATTGGAACAGAAGTGAACAAGTTAGTCTAACTGCATTGATGGCAATATTGTTTTTGCTGAGATTTGGTTTCCTTTGTAGTGCACAAAGTACTAAGTATACAACTGGATTGTACCAAAATTATATTTTGCCTTTATAGACAATAAGGCAAATGGCAGTAAATCATTTCCAACAATCAACCAGTTAAATTAGACATTGTTCGGTCTAGTGCTACTAGCCAGGTCATGAGTATGAGACATTTGTGTAAATTGTAGGTATTCCTTAGTTTACCTTCAGTGTAATTTTATTTATTTATATATAACCAATAATTATCACTATCAGATCATAGCTTAACATGGTTAAGAAGTTATTTTATTATTTTACTTTTAAAAAATGCTTTTGCTCACAATTTGGAGCAAGTCATTTGGGGGTGGCCTTGTAAGCTAAATGTTGCAGGATTGATTCCCAGTTAGAACACTGCTGTTGTACTCTTGAGCAAGGTACTTAACCTGCATTGCTTCAGTATATATTCAGCTGTGCAAATGGATACTGTGCAAAAAATGCAAACGCAAGAGTCATTAATCACTGGTCATTTCTGTTGTATCCACTATTGATTCAGGGGAGTGCAGACAAAGCATATGTCTCCTCCGAAGCATGTGATGTCAGCTATCGGTTCTTATGTTGTGTGCGGCAAGTCCCGCTCACACAGACATGAGTCATAGGAAGAGGCTTCATGCATAGCTAAACAGGCAGAATTACGGGTGCCCAATTTGCCAGCAGGAGTCGCTGTTGTACAATGAGATTCTGTCATGCTGGCCGACGGAGGCCCTCCAACCAATTTTGAGTCATGGTACTGGTACAAGAATTATCTACCCAGCAGCCTGTTTTATTATTTTACCTGCAGCAATTCGTTTGTAATCCCCAAGCTGTGTTTTAAGAATGGTACCATAAGCTAGCTGCCCGAGTTGTCCAAATAGCTAGCTATTTTGTTGTGAAATCAAATTTAAGCAAGTACTGCACAATCTGGCTAGTTTATCACAGCAAAGAATCAAACAGTATTTTGCTAAATACAGTTCTCAATATATTCCTATATTAAAAGTAATGTAGTGGGGGAGTTTGCATGGGTGTACAGTTACTGTATTGTTGTTATAACCGTATTATGTTGTAACTCCACTGTAGGGTTGTCACTATGTCCTTGTTGGAATGCAAAACGCAATAAGTGGTGTGGCTTGGTTGTTCCTGCTATTGCAGCACACAGTCGCCATATTGAAACCTGAATTTGGTAGCTATATTGTTCACAAGATTTGGTTTTTCAGTCACACGCATTGTTTTCCAATGTGTGTCATAGTAATTAATCACTGGGAGATAAAATTCACAGGGGATCGGGTAATGGGGGACAAAGGGCATCCCCTATGGTACAAACATTATTGGTTGAAATGCGGGACCTCCCGGCTAATACCAAACTGTTGGTGAGCTTAGCCACAAGCAGTGAGCATTAGCACTGGTGAGCACACATCTTGCATTAAGACTAGTTGTACTTGTAGAGTATGGTTATATTTGAAATGCATCCTGACTAAAGTATCTTGATACTTTAACTTCATAGTTATTAATACAGTGTGTACTGTGGGTCTGTACAGCTAAGAAAGAAACTCCTCCTTCTCTAGGCATAGCATTGGTTGACTGAAAGCCCCCTTTTCTCAAGTAATGATTATTTTCTTTAGATTAATGTATGGCCAAGTTTATCTTGTATATGTGCACACCAAATACTGCAAATTCTTGTTCTTTGTATGGATATGTGTGACCCGGACATTGTGACAGTTTGTCCTGTTGGTGTCTGGGTGCCGTTTACTTATCAGGCAGAGATGAGTTAAACGGCACTTTTGCTTTCAAATATTTTCTTCAGGTAAATTGTACATTTTCCAACTTTGCTAAATGGGTTTTTCTGTTTTTACAGACCAGGCCTTTGTGACGCTGGCCACCAATGATAACTATGCAAAAGGAGCAATGGTGCTTGGCAGATCTTTGCGGAGCCATAAGACATCCAGAAAGCTTGTGGTGCTGATCGGTTCTCATGTGACAGACCCTTCCAAGTAAGACGCTCTATGGAGACCCCACTGAAAGAGATTTACGGGCGCAATTCACAATTAATTTTGTCCTCGGATGCTCATCAAACGTCAACTTAAGAAAACACACTTGGTTCCATCAGTGTACCATCTTGGATGATAACATGGAAACTGAGGACTTGTATCTAACAATGAGGGGCACCTTGACTTGGGTTTAGGAGTGATAGGGAAGTTAATGTGTATTTTTAGAAGCCATGATAAAAATGATTTGTGTATTGACAATTGACGCAATTGTGGGAATGAGTGTGCGTAACGGGTGGATGTTTTGGTAATGAAAAGTTCTTTGATACAGGCCTGCAGCATCCCTTCCCGCCGTCAAACGGTGAACGCCTCTGAGCTTGTTTTTGTGTCCATCTCGTCCCCCTTTTTTCAGGGCAGCGCTTAACAACATATTTGATGAAGTAAGGCTGGTGGATGTGCTGGACAGTGGAGACTCTGCTCACCTGGCCATGCTGAAGAGGCCAGATCTGGGAGTCACCTTCACCAAGCTCCACTGCTGGACCCTCACACACTTCTCCAAATGCGTCTTCATGGATGCAGACACAATGGTCAGCCTCGCAAATAATGCATAAATAGTAACAGCCACTCCATGGGGATTTTTTAAAAGTGACTGGACTAACTTTGACTTACCTCTCAATCACATTTTTTTTGTTCTTTGTGTGTGATTTAGATAGTCACCAAAGGGTGAATGATAATTACTGGTCTTTTCGTTCTCCAGGTCTTGTCAAACGTGGATGAGCTGTTTGACAGGGAGGAGCTGTCAGCTGCACCTGACCCCGGGTGGCCAGACTGCTTCAACTCTGGCGTGTTTGTGTTCCGCCCTTCCAAGGAAACCCACCAGAAACTCCTCGCGTTCTGTACCGAGCACGGCAGCTTTGACGGCAAGTCCCTCTGTTGCACTTACACCCTGTTGTATTTAAAACTGAAGGGATTTCCCTCACAGAACAGTGGGAAGCAGGATTCTGTGTTAATTTAATTTTCATGTTCAACTGTGATGACAGCCCAGGGTTTTATATGAAGCTGTTGGCTGATTGCTTGACCACTAGTGAACTTCCTTGTACTTCAACCACAGCAGCTTAAAAAAAAAATGGCTGCCTCGTACAGGCCTCATGTTGCACCATATGTTGGAATGTGTTATGTAACCCCATATAATGTCAGTATGGGACTGAGCAGCTTGGCTTCAGGGGATCCAATAGGCCAATGAAAGTTTGGAATGTTGGTGTCTGAAGCGTACAGTCAGGTTTTGCAGTTATACAAGCATGTCCGTTTATATAAAGTATGTATAACTTCCAAGTTATGTGAGAAAATCTGGGTTTTGGACACAAGCCGTGTCTTCCTCTTGGGGGGGAGGGGGGAGACAGTTTGGTAAAGGTTTCTGTTTATAAGCCATAAAACTACAGGTTTAACTTTACATTAAATGACGTATTTATGAAGTGTGGTGGAGAAACACTTGTCTGTCCCTGTAATGCTTTTGCTCACAAGTTATTCTGGGCATCTCTTTTGCGGGGAGGGGAAGAACATGAGAGGCCCCAGGTTGCAACAGTCACATAGTTGTATATACTGACTGAATGTTGTCTCATGAATTGTGTTCCATTTTCATTCTGTCTTAAACTCAGTGGCCGCATGTTGGCAGTATAGTAATGGCCACATAAGCACCTCTTTTATTTAAGATGTATAAATTTGTTTTGGACCATAGTTTTGGTTTTCGTTTATTCACTCAAGCTAGACTTGTAACATTGCCAAGTGGAATTGCATAATGCAACTGCCATCCAAGTAGTGAATCAGGCCTCTGTTATATTCAAGAAGGACATTAGTCTGGCTCCAGTTCTCACTGGAAATAAAAGGCATTTTTATGGCTGTCACTTTGTAGCATCGGGCATATTTTTTAATACATTCTTTATTTGAGTAGGCCGACTGATTTGATTTCAGTACTGCAGTAGTTGATTTAATAAGATTTGCTGTACTTTGCATCTCCTGTAGGTGTTGTAAGTGACTTGATGAAATGATGAATAGGTATCTTTTGACATTATTTTCTGATTAATAACCCAGTGACTCCCGGCAGTATCTCAAACTACTAATTTGGTCAGGAATGAACGGCAATGGCTTACAGTTGGTCTGTTGTTTTAGTTTAATAATTGGGTGTATAGAAGCCCTAACCACTCCACCCTGTTCTGTATACAACATGGGTGAAAAACTTTTTTTTTTTTTTTTACCAAGAAACTTTATCTTGGAACTTCTGAGGTGTGTTTTTTTTTTTTTTGTATTCTGTATTCTGAACAGTCCTCACACATATAGCCTATTTTTCCTATGTTCACTTAATTTCTTAACTTTTATAAAATTGCTTCAGCTTCTTTCTTTTTTTAATTATTTTTTTAACTAAGTTAACAGCCCATCTCCGCATCCAGGTGGTGTGTGGGTTTGAATGATGCCTGCGGTGTGCTAATTAGTAAAGCTAGAGTATTTTTAGCGTGGACAGTCTCTATATCCACAAGAGAGTCTGTCTTTTGACCTTTAACATTTGTTTCCATTCCTCTGGTATGAATAGGCTGAAGTGCATATATATAATGTTTACAAATGCTGAAGGCTATAGAAAATATGCTGAGACTGTCAAAATTGAAGGGGGAAGGGAACTCTCCTTTTATTGCGGAGTGTGTGTAGCCCCAGGCAGTCGCTGAGCCTGTTGTTATAGTTTTGCGCACTGCCAAGAGAAACATCAGCAGATCATGCACATTCTTAGAGGTCTGATCATCCCTGTATAAATGAACAGGCTGAACCCATATAAAGTTATGGCGCTATTTGCTTGAGGAAACCCCCAAGGGCTTCAGCAGTCTGCGCAATGCATAGTGATGGCACACCTATTTTAAACTGCATTCGCACATGGTCTTTGCTCTGGAACTCGCACACAATGTATTCGCCTCTGTTGGTGGAAATCATGGGAATGGGTGACACTTCTATAATAAATTACATATGTCTTTAGCCCCAACATGCATGCGTCTGTTATTTTATCTGGGTTATGGTTGAAAAAGCTTTTTTGTTGTTATTGATGCCATTATGATTTTTGAGTAGGAAATGGATTAACAAACATTGTAATAATAGTCAAGCTTTCATGTTTTTAGTTTGTATAAACAAAAGCTTTCACATTTGCATGTATGGAGCTTTGTATTGTATTGGCTGAGCTGTTATAAGCTGTTTGTTGCTCTTCAGTGGTGTCTGGCTAGATGTATTTTGGGCTGATGAATAAACTGCAGAGGAGCAAGCCTCACAGTAGCTCCAAATGACCAACAGGATACTTTTATGCCTTTGACAGTGTGGCCTCTGCTGCTGAAAGAATGCAGCTCCACCCTTTTCCTCGCAGCACAGCCTGTGGGAATTTATGCACTTACTTATTTGCAGGCTAGTCCTATGTGTGTCCAGCTGCCATGGACATTTCCCAGAGCTCTTCACCCTATCCAGGAGAGTAAGCCCCGTTTGGCCCCATTTCGGCCACTTGTATGCACAATCTCACTCTTTCGGTCACTACCCACAACTCTTGACCATAGGTGAGGGTAGGAATGAAGATTGACCGGTAATTTGAGAGCTTCGCCTTTTGGCTCGGCTCCTTCTTCACCACCACCGTCCTGTACAAAGCCCGCAATACCGCAGCTGCTGCACCTAAACGGCGGTAAATCTCCTGCTCCCTTTTACCCTCCCATGTGAATAAGACCACAAGTTACTTGAACTCCTCCACCTGAGGCAGTTGTCCCCACTCACCCAAAGAGGACAAACCACCATTTCCCAGGAGAGAACCATAGCCACAGACTTGGAGGTGCTGATCTTCATCCCAACCGTGTAACACTTGGCTGCAAACCATTCTAACAGGCATTAGAGGTCACAGTGCAAACCGCATAGATGCCACCTTTAGGTTCCCGAACCGGACACACTCCAGACCTCGGATACATCTTGATATCCTGTTCATGAAAACAAATAGGAGTGGAGACGAGGCACATCCTTGTCGGAGTTTGACACCCACCTTGAACGAGCTTGACTTAATGCCAAGAATGTGAATACAGCTCTCGCTCGGAGTGTAAAGGGACCGAATGGCTTGCAGCAGCGACCCCGGTACCCTATACTCCTGCAGTACCTCCCACAAGATACTTTGGGGAACACGGTCATAGGCCAAAACACATGTAGACTGAATTAGTAAACTTCCATGCCCCCTCAAATATCCGCGGGAGGCTAAAAATCTGGTCCGCTGTCCCATGGCGCAGGACAGAACCTGCGTTGTTCCTCCTGAATCTGAGGTTCAACTAGCGGTCGGAGCCTCCTTTCCAGCACCTTTGCATAGGCTTTCTCAGGGAGTTTGAGGAGTGTAATTCCCAGAGAAATGGAACACACCCTCCGGTCCCCATTTTTTAAAATGGGGACTACCACCCCGGTCTTCCACTCCAAAGACACAGAGCATTCAACATTTCCGAACGGATCTCATCCACCCCTGGTGCTCTGCCACAGAGAAGCTTTCTAACTACCCCAGTGGGTTCTGATCCCCAGAATGATCCCAGAATGATCCCGCTCTGCCTCCTGAAAGAAGGGCATGTCTGCCGGATTCAGGAGTTCCTCAAAGTGCTTCTTTCACCTTCTGACAATATACCCAGTCGAGGTCAGAATTTCACTAGGAACAGACTGGATGAAGTCCCACTCCTGAGGTGCAGGATGGTTTTCCAGAAGCACCTTAGGCCAAACTGAAAGTCTTATCCAGGGTTTCTCCAAACTCCTCTTATGCCTTGGCTTTTGTTTCTACAACTGCAGCCTTCGTAGCCTGCCAGTACCTGTCTGCTGAATCCCAAAGTCCTCCGCACTAACCAGGTCCTAAAGGCCTCCTTCAGCTTGACGGCCTTCCTCACCACTGGCATCCACTAAAGAGTTCTTGGGTTGCCGCCAGGACAGGCACCGACTAGCTTACGATGACAGCCCCTAGAAGCCGCTTCCACAATAGAGGTTTTGAACAGGGTCAATTCAGACTCTGTATCCAACCTCCGATGAGACGCAGGTGAAGCTCCTTCGAGGTGAGAGTTGAAATCATTCCGAACAGGTCCCTCTGCCAGGCATTCCCAGCAGACCCTCACTACACGTTTGGGCCTACCAGGTCTGTCCTGCAGCTTCCCCCGCCATTTTTTATAATGGATAAAACAAATTTTATTAATTTTATGACATGTTTTGGACCCATAGATATCTACCCCCCTATACTGATGAAAATATAGTAATTCCCACTTGTAAATGATGCAAAAGTGAGTTTTATGAGCCAAAACTGTTGATTTGTAGTTAAATATCTCTTTTTTTATTTATTTTATGTAGAGCAGTACGCAATTTAGCCATTTGGATAGATTTGGAGACACTAATGGAAAACAGGGTACACTGCCTATATTTTGCATCATAGATAGGGCTGCAACGATTCGTCGACGTAGTCGACGATAATCGACTACTAAAATAGTCACCGACGAATTTAATAGTCGTAGTCGCCTGAATAGTCGCGCATGCGCACATTGCGCCGTAGCGTCAAGTAGGGCTGCCGCGGGTCACGCCCACCGCAGAGTCAAGCTGATCACCGCTTCACCACAAATTATTTTTTTAAAATAATAATAATATGTTTGAAAGTTTCCACTCACAGTTGCACAGTTAATGATCGGAGAACGTGCCACCTAGAGCGTGTTTTGAAAGTGCCACCGTGCCACAGAGCATATAGGCTACCTGACTGAAAGTTCACTTCACATTAGGCTGAAATGGAAGCCGAAGCGGCAGTCACGCTTAAGGACCATAACAATCACGGAGCATTTCTGGACTCTCTCTCTCTCTGTTAATGTCAATTTAAAAAATTATAAATTAGGCTAGCCTATGTGTTTAAAATTAAAACACTCCTGAAGATTAGCCTACATTTTCACGTCATATTGATAGGCTAATTATTTAAGCGAAGATAGCCTATGCGTGATTCGTTTTTTGTTTTTAATGCTGTAGCTAATTTGCCAGTGAGTCAGTGACTTAATTCACTTGAAATATGTTTTTTGGTCAGATAAAAAAAATGTTTGTCTCCCGTTACCGACTTTACAACCAAAGCCTAGGCTACATGGGCTCGCTATAGGCTACTCAAAAAAACTGTAGCCTATTTAGGCTACGGTGAAATTAATATCTCCCCCCGCCCTACCTATAGCCTCAGTTGGTTATCCTCCGCCTGTCGAATAGGCTACCTAATTTTGTATTGTCGGCATGAACGTAATTGCGGCTGGTTGACTTGGTTAGCGAGCGTAGGCTAGCTGGCAAGATGGTATTCTATTGTTTCAAGTTAATTGCTAGCTACCTGTTATGACCTAACCATCTTTTTAGACAATCATTCCGCATTTGAACGAGGTACGGTAGGCTATGTAGCCTAAGGGCGTGTTCACACTGTCCGCATTTAAAAAAATAGGTTGCCTATTTCGGCAGCGCATTTTACATTAAAACCTATGGGGAATTATCAAAATGCGGCCGCATAATAAAATCAGCTGCGTAGCCTATATTTAAAATGCGCTGGTCAACATTTTGAGAAATCTGCAAATGACGTGGAACTGATTTTTAGTAGCCTGAACGTCTCGTAGACTCAGAAAATGTAGCCTAATGGAAACGAAATATGCTTCACGAGATCCGCATTTTTATTTCATTCTTTTCAGCACAAAATGCGCTCTTGACAACTTATCTGCAACATGAAAATGCGGACAGTGTGAACACGCCCTAAGACATGAACAAGAACACGGAGTAAACAGCTGTCATGGAACCCAGTGTTGTTATTTTTCAATAATGAATGACGTGCCTGCCGAATGCATTGCCGACCGACCAACACGCTATTCAGCAAATATGACAAGACTGGAATAAAGAAAATAATTTAGGCCTACACTGTAGGCTATAGTCGAGGCGATAAAAAAAATAGACTAGCCTACTAACGTTACAGGAATAAATGCGTTATAAAAATGTAGCCTATTTTTTTAGATTTATTTATTTATTTTTTATGACATTACCGCGACGGTATGATTGGCTTCACTAATTTACACACTATACAGATCTTTTTATTTATAGTTTTTTTTATATACTTGTAGCAGCAAGTTTATTATTAAAAGACACATTTTTGAATGAAGTTTGTTCTTTCTTGTCTTGCTAAATTTAAAAGCTGATGGCTAAATACCATAAGAGCCATTTTATATTCATGCAATGGAGGCCTGTCACATAGAACTAGAACTGTCGTTACCAATGGTTACAGGGACGCGCCGCCATGTTGGAGGTCCATCCCTAACAGAGACGCTTAACGTTACCACTGAACTAGTAGTGTTCGCTACTTCATGAAACGAGTTTCATGCTAACGCTACTATGATTGCTGTCCTACAATGACGAACTTCTGCACTGCGTACTGATGTGCGAATAAAACTGGGAAAAGGCGAAAATGTCCTTTTACATGATAATTTGAGGACTCACCATAGTAGCTAAACCACCAGGCAGGGTGAACGAACTCAATTTTACGACCGAAAGAAGAGACTGGTGGTTGAAAGGGTGAGCAGGGTTTAGACAGCATAGGCTCGGATCATTAATGGTAAATTACGCTTTATGAACAAATTATAAAGTTAGCCAGTTAATATATACATAACTAGCTGGCCTAATGTACATCTATGTGCATTATCTTAATGTTAGAAAGTTAAAAGTGAATTAATCGCTTGGTTTAGCTAACGTTAGTAGCTATATCATTTGTGTGAACGACTGCTACGCCTGCGAAACATTAATGTTAACCTAATGCGATACGTCAAGCATATTGTGAACATCAAAACAGTGTTCATTTGAACTATTATTACATTGCTAGGGGTGCTACGTTGTACGATGTCTCACAAATAGACTGGTTAAACTGTAAACATGAGCTACCTGTGCTGGCCAGGCAGGGTTCGAGCAATATGAGAATCCAGAAGAGGGCGAAAATAAAATGTAACGTTACGATATTAAGCAATAATGAATAATGAATGATATTGAAAGTAATAATGAAAGTAACGGTAAATGTACTTTATGTGTTGAACTGATTTGCCTTTTATGGTGTCTACAACTGAAGTTCCCTATCGGGAAAAAAAGTTATTATATTCTATCCATCGAGCTAAAATGTTTTATTGCTGAAGTAGGCTACTGTAGCCTACCTAACATGTAACGTATCACTTTGCTCCCATATTAACTGCACAAGCACTTTACTTACCAAGGTGGTATACTACAAAGCAGGATTACTGAGTTAGTACTAGCTGGATAACTCAATAAAACCCAGAACAGCTCTTTCTACTTCAGCCCATGCATGTTCCAGATTTGGGAGGGTTCCGGGGTTTACTATAATTAATCTTACTTCGTACGTATACCCCCGCGATACTCCTTATAATATTTGTTTATGTTGGTATTATTAGAATAGAATATAATAACTTTTATTTCCCGGCAGGGAACTTCAGTTGTAGCCCCAGCAACAACAAAAAAGACATAGACAGTTGGACCCACAACACACAAACAAACAAAGACATCCAACAGAATCATTACATCAATCAAGTGAATGAAAGTGCAATACAGCCATGATAAAAAATGGCCCCCGCTGTCCAGTGTCACCAAGCAGTCCAACGCACAAACTCCACATCCACGAATTTCCTCCATACATGCAGTGCCGCGGTCTCTGTACACCGCCAAACTGAGAAATTGTTTCGTTATGTTGTGCACTGTATATTTTGTATATTGCTGAACTACCTGTAAGCATTGCGCAAAGCGAATTCCGATGATGGCAATCAAGGGAAATTAAGCAACCTCCCGATTAAATGTGATAGCCTATTTAGTTTGGTTTGCATAACGTTATGGAACACCAGCATTTGGTCTTCCAGTAAGGCGGTTTGCGTTAAAAGTGGGCGTGTCTGGCCAAATTGTGACGTAGGTGACAGGCCTCCATTAACCCGGTTATTATTATTTAAAAAAACACCCACAAATAAACGACTAGTCGACTAATCGTTTCAATAGTCGGTGACTAGTCGACTATTAAAATAGTCGTTTGTTGCAGCCCTAATCATAGACCTTTAGTAGTTCTGCATATCATCCTCAGATTTTGCACACTTGTTGACATGGAGTTTATGATCCAGGAAATGTATAATCCGTCATCCGATAATCATTATGCACAGAAACCTTGCACGCTGAGTTTGATGTGTTTTATTATTCTAGTCGTCGTGAAAATTTGCAATACGAGACAAAATGTCAGCCTCCTAGCAACTGAATTAATTAACCCTGTTTGGGACTAGTGCTATCCACTAGACTATGTGTGTGCAATGTATAACGGGGCTAATGAATGAATGACATTAGCAAGAAGCTATCGATTAGCTGTCTAGAGCACAATCACTAGTCTAATCTTTTGTACATCCTTTGTTTTGCAATCAGTAGCCTAGTTGCTTAAACTCGGTTTAGGTGACCGTAAATGACTAACATTAACTATCTTATTAAATTGCTGGACTAACCTAGCTACTTGATTTGCGAACATTTGCTAATAAAAAAATATGATGGGAACGAATCCATCCATGTTAACATTATTTATATTGTGACTATTATTTATATTTTTAAAACTTTGCTAGAAAGCCATCACCTGTTGGTAATTCCAAATGTTTATTGGTACAACAAAACATCAAAATAGTGTTTGCTTCGAGTGGTTGTAATGTCCTCTAGTGGACAAAACATATATAAGAACTATGTGTACAGATGGTGTGAGCATGGGCATAAGCCTATATGATAAATGGTAATAAATTTGAGCGTAAAAAAATCGGAATATATTTGAATATTAAAAATAATAAAGCATACAAATTCAAATGGGATTATAGAGGAATATTTGCAGCCCTACCCAGGACCGCTCCGCTCATGCCTCGTGCCTGATTGACATTGCACCCGACCCATAACTCGAATCTTATGGGTGGTGGACCCACAAGGTGATTCCACATAGTTTTTTCAGGCAGAGCCCGGCCAAGGTACATGGACTGCCTGGCCACCAGCAGCTCGCGTGCAAACACCACCCCCAGGCCTGGCTCCAGGTAAACTTGTTATTTTTTTTGTTTACCATGCTAGGGATAAATTTGATCATGTTAGTCTGGGTCCTCAGACATGTTTGCCTTGGGAGACCCTAGCAGGGGCACCAGACGACATGGCTCTGTGGAACATGAAACCTCGCAAGCCCTTCCGCCACGACAAGGCAATGGTCCAGGAAGTGCTATTGATATTACATAATGCCTAAAATTATTGTTAATATTTAAGATTAATATACTAACGACCTGTAAATGCGAACCGTTAAAAAAAAAATAAATAAAAAAAAAAATCTTCTACACAACATTGAGTTATGAGCTCACCGGCTTTCAGTCAGCGCAGTTGTGCTCCGAGGATCGGGGTTCGCGCCCCGGTCCTGCCATATCCGAGCGTGGCCGGTGCCCTGTGGAAGCGGCAATTGGCAGCCGCTTCCGGGTGGGGGGAGGGGCTCGGAGAGAATCGCTGCGCACGGGACCCAGGGCGTGTCACGGTCAGGAGCTCGAGGAGCTGCGCCCTGTAGAGGACGTGGCGCCCGCCTTCCAACTACTAAATATACCGATTGACGGGGTTGTGTAGCAGTGGTTCTCTAGCGGTTGCTACACGGGGGGGAATTGAATTAGAATAGGGGTTCAATTGGCTACCAAATTGGGAGAAAAAGGGAAAAAATCAGAAACAAATTTAAAAAAAAAAAAAAAAATAGGTCAAAAGAGGATACTGGTTACTCTTGGATATGTATGGTAAAATCAATTGTAGATTCACGGTGCTCTTGGAAAAGAGGAAAAATACAAAGACTAAACAAAGGAGGGAAAAATAAACCCAAAAACGATGTACAGACTGGCTTGTATGTTCAAGGCATTACCTTCATTAAATTGGCATGTCCACAAAGGAATAAATGGCAGACGACAGCCTACGCATTTCGACCAAAATAGGACTTCATCAGGGCATATACAGTGAGCAATTCAATTCATTGGACAGTGACACATTTTTTGTTATATTGGTACTGTACTCTAGCACCTTGAGTTTGACAGGATACAATGACGATGAGGTCGAAGTGCAGACTGTCAGCTTTAATTTGAGGGTATTTTCCTCCATATCGGATGAATCGTTTGGGGAAAATATAGAACCTTTTGTACATAGTCCCCCCCCCCATTTCCGGGCATCAAGTAGAAAAGATGTTTTTTGATTGAGCAGGAGGGGGAATTAGGCTGGCTACATACCATGCTGTCCTGCACTATTATGTTTATAGAAGTCTGAAGGTATGGAGACGGGATTAAACGTTGCTGAGGGTATGAATGATGCTTTTCGCATTATCCTGTGAATAGGTTATCCACAAAGATAGGGTTGCAGACGGTTGCCCTTTCACCGCCTGGTATGAACGGAGCATGACGTTCTATTCTACTGGCTTGGCTGTTGCTCTTTACATTCATGACCTCGTATACATTACAGAAAACCCACAGAAAACCTCAGCAACAGCAGCTGGGTATATGCACGGCCGATCTCCGACGGCCACAGTGGACAGATCTCATAAGAGCGCCTCTTCTCATTGAATGTTCTGCTGTACTGTTTTCCAAGGTGCAAGTTGACAAGAAATTAAATGCCACACAGGGTAAGCTTGGTCTTGCCTGGCTCCCACCCCACCTCCTCATAATGATTGAATAAAAACAAAGCTGTCGGTTCTGTAGCAACCAATTTTTTTTTTTATCGTTTGACAAAGGCCTAGTTGGCTGCTGATTGGTGTGCACTTCCTGTTGTCTGTGATATTTTTGGAGCGGGTTGATTTCAAGAGTCGTCCCAGCATAACTAGGCCAGTGGTAATTGCATTGGGCGAGACGGGTGTATGGATCGCTGGGCTGTCATTTCCGGTGAATTGCCAGTCTGAATTTATCCCAAATACTTTAATCTTTAGCTCGGCGCAAGTATTTTTGTACTTTCTGTGCAGAATCTGAGCAGTATTTTGGGATGCTTCCACTGAACATATTTTTGGATCATTACATCTATGAATGGCCTCTATGGGAGCATTTTACTATGAGTTTTTATTTTATTTTTTCTATTTTTTTTGAAGTGGGACAATGGGGAGAAGTAAAGAAAGAGAAAGTGTATGTTAATGCACACAAATCTGACCTGCTAATACTAATTGGAGGGATTCTCAATATATTTGCCTCCCTGTATATGGGAATTCAATCAACTGGTGTTTTTCAAGAATTGTTTACAAAACCTGCTGAATGCAAATTGTTTACTGAGTTTGAATTGAACTGAACTGAAAATCCATGGTTAGATTCCAACTAGGGCTGAATGATTAATTTAAAAAAAAATCTATATCGTTATTTGAAATGATGCGATTAGCAAATTGCAAAAGCTGCGATTTATTTTTTTAGGAGCAATGCAAGTGTGTCTGACCAGCTTCATTGCGGGTGTTTTTAGCCCACAGGGAATCAACTCTCAGCCTGCCAGTGGTGACGGACAGACTATTTCGCCAGTCGTCGACACTGCCTCCATTAATTTTAAATGAGGTGGCTGGTCTAGTCTGCCTTCCATGTTTGGTTTGGTGGCAGCGCATTGGCTAGCCGTAGAAGCAGGATTGGTAAATGATCCCCTTTTTCAAATTTTGTTCCATATTCATTTCATAGTTCCGTCATGGAGGACATGTTAATAGCTTTGCCAGAACGGCGTATATAATTCATTATATTCAGCTATTCATTCGGTATTTATAAAGTTTGTACTCTTGTACTGTTTGTTGTTGAGGTGCAAGCGACAAACTAGTTATTGATGTCATGTTTAACAGAAGGGAAAACGGTGCTAAAGCTGGCTCACTAGCCTGTTCAGATCAATACAAACAGTGAAGCATGTCAAGAGCTTCCTCAACGATCCATGGCAGAGAATAATAAAAGCTAATTCTCCTACTTTTATTTATCCAGTGATGTCTCTCCAAGATTTAAAAATAAATCTAGAATCCAGATATCAAATAATGAAGTTAATTCCAACCCCTTCCCCAGTCTCATAAATTACATTATTTGTATAATCTGTATATACCAAAAAATCTGTATTATACCAATATTGCTGGGTTATAAAATAGCCCAACCAAATACAAAATGCAATCTTATGTTTTCATGATTTTTTTCAAACTGTATAATGATTTTTAGAAGTTATATTGCAATATCTGTCAGAAAAATCACAATTTCCCCAAATCGTTCAGCCGTAATTCTCAACCCAGTACTACAATATCAGAAATGTGAATAAACAGAAATCTGAGAGAATGAGAATACTCTGTAGAAGTGGATTTGTAGATAGTTCCTTCCCTCTGGCACACGTACACTAGTTCCTTCCCTCTGGCACACGTACACTAGTACTCAGGTTAACGAGTGAAAATGTTGCACTGTTTCTTACTCGGAAGCATGATGAATTTGCTTTTTTTTTTTTTTATTGGATGTTGGTGAACACATTTTATGTGTGTGATTTTAACTGTGTTGTGATCTCCGTTTGTGTAACTCGGTGGTTTGCCCATCTACAGGTGGGGACCAGGGTATTCTGAACGGCTTTTTCAGCAACTGGGCAACAGCAGACATAACGAAGCATCTTCCTTTCATTTACAACCTCAGCAGCATAGCCATCTACTCATATCTTCCAGCTTTCAAACAGTAAGTACCATTAAAAGAAACCGCTTTGGCAGGATCTTTTTTTTACCCCTAAGCTGCAACAGCACTGGCATCCTTGCCTGAACTGATACTACCTGTAGAGTTTGTGGGATGGTCTTGGGTGTTGTGCTAAAGTTGAGAAAGCGTAAGAGGATCCAAGGTCACATGAACGTGTGTCCATGCCATGACATCAGGTTACAGGAGATGAGAGGCTTAGTAGCCCCGTGTAACGCCTCACCAACCCCCAGCCTCTTCACCCACACGGTATCCCCCACGGGCTCCGCTCTACAGACACCAGCCCCCCAAAATAGACCTGTTTATTTAAGGACCCTTTACGCACATACGAGGAGGGGGCAGTTAGTATGGGGCCGGGCACTGGGACGTTTGTGAGGTGTGCCTTTTTTTTCTTTTCCCTGTGAAAAGCTTTTCCAAGAGGAAGCGCCCAGTGCCTCGGGTTACAACGGATTAATGGCCGCTGGTGGCTCCCGTATCAAAGAATGAACGGACAGCATGTTTTTGCTTGTGAGTGCCCATCACGGGAACTCAAAGTCCTGGATGATGAATGCTTCTAAATGCAAGTCACTATTGGACATCCGTATGTATTCGGCAAATGAACTGTTAAACAAGCAGGTCTTTTCAATGTTTAGGTGATTTATTTATTTACTTATTGATCCACTTATTAGACTTGAAGGTATTCAATTTTTAAAAATGTAAACAAACAAAAAAAAAGTATAATAGTCTAATGGCTACAACATTTTATTAATTTATAATGAGTAAACTTCTACTTTTAGGTCTAAAATGAGAACTAAATGTTTTTTTATTATAATCTAATTAAGTATTTTTAGATTTAATTTGAGGTTTTACACTTAGTTATCACATCATACCATTACTTTTATATGATAATGACCAAGATTAAATATTAAGTCTTCTGAATCATTCCAAAACTGATGCAGTTCATGCAATATTTGGGGTGGGTAAATTAACCAATTAACCAAATAAATAAAAAAGAACTCTGCAGATGTAAGTTCATCAGGCATAGTAAGATCATGCTGCATTTCAGAGCTTGAGTTGAAAGTATTGTGTAATATCACATCTGTGGACAACTTCATCATTCTCTGCCATGGCAAAGTGTTGCCTGCTGTTCGTCTAGGTGCAGAGCCCCACTTTGCATGTGCATGAACACCTTGATGTGCAAGTCCTCCACCATCATTGACCGCAGCTCGGACCCTGATTGTCCATTGCTGTTTACCCCAGGTACGGCGCTAATGCTAAGGTGGTCCATTTCTTGGGGAAAATCAAGCCGTGGAGCTACACTTATGACGCCAAACGGAAATGCCTTAAGGGAGACATCCTGGAGTCCTCCTCACACCCCACCTACCTTCTGATGTGGTGGGAAATCTACTCTACAACTGTGCTGCCCATGCTGTTTAAGGAGTTTGGAGAGCAGCCCTTCAACACTGGATGTGTTGCAGTAAGTGGAATGGGCGTCGTTGCCCCCCCCCAGTATTCTGGTGTGTCCACCGTATCCACCGGTGAAGTGAATGGTGATCTCCCTCAGTGTTGAGGTGTACTTTATGTACAGTAGTGTTCCTCTTTGAAGGATTAATATTAACCTGAGCTTGCGGCCCCTATCCCTCACACTCTTATGCACAGTACATTAGTGCTTTAGGATAGCGTTATTTATGGTTGTTCATTGAATTTGAGATCTTGTCTGTTAATGCTAAATGTATTTCAGACGACACATTTGCATTTATGTAATTTATTGTAATTTAATTTATTTGTAAGTTATTTTATGACTGGTTCATACCATGTTAAAGAAATTTATCAACATTCCTTCAGTTTTCTCTTACTTTTTCTTGAGACTACCTGAAAGCTGTTGTCCTGCCATAACATTTGCATTATTATGATGTTTTAAAAGGTGCACTGTTGTCACCTTTTTTTGTTAAGGAGGTATGCAGAGGATCAGATGCACTGTATCTGTTTGTAATTCTTTTTGAAAGGACTAATGCAGATTACTTCTGAAACCTTTCCTTAATTATATTTAATTCAAGTTAATGTTGTGGCTTCACTGAACCCAGCATTGTATGTTACATGTTAGAGAAGAACATGGGAAGGTTTGTGCTAATACAACTTATCTACTCTGTAATCACCTTTTGCTCCACTTTACAGTTGATCACAAAGTTGTTCTGACTTGCTCACTAAAACTGAGGGGAAAAAAGACTACTGTACTCCTGGTTGTGAACCACTAAAGAAGCATGCATATTAATGAATCAATTTCTGAATCCAAGCGGCATGCTGTTGTGGACACCAGACCAAGGACTGAGTCTACATGAGCTGTAATTAATGACTCTCCAGCCAGCCTTGCCATGTTCCCTCCAATTTGAAATGAGGATTAGGTGGGTAGGCCTCCTCCTCCTCCTCCTTCCTCAGCTGTTCCCGCCATTTGCAGATCCAAACCACGCGCCGCGAATATGGACGTAACTTTATATCAGGGACACAACGTCATTCTGGAATGCAGTAAGAATAATGTTTGGCCTGCGCTTCATTTCCGCTGCGACGGTTAGGTTCCAGTACATTCTGTGGCATTCAGGCTGTATTCACGGTGTATTCTCCCCCCCCCCCCCCCCCCGCTCCTAGGGTGAAAATGGCGATAGGACCTCAGATGCTGTTTCCCACGACGTGCCTTCCATCTCCTCAGAAGAGCGGAAACAGCGGTGGGAGCTGGGCCAAGCAGACTACATGGGAATAGACTGTTTTGAAAATATACAGAAAAAGCTGGACTCTTTCCTCAAGTAAAAACGGGGATAGAGTGTGGGTAATAAAATGCATTTAAGGCTATGCATTAAGCAGGTTGCTTCCACAATTGTGTGTGTGTGTAGTCCCTATGGAAATAACAGTACATGTCATCTGCTTATGGACATTTTAAAATTCATCTGAAGAAAATGGTTTACCTCATATTGTGAATCCACCCTCCCACTCCCACCTTTTTGTGTTGAAGGCCAAAGGTGGCTTGGACATGGTGCTGTTGCAGGAGAGATGGTTGTTATAGCACCTCATTCTAATAGTGCAGTACTGTATTTAGAATCTCTTTCTGCTCTATCCCTTTTGTAACTTCTCGGGCAAACTGACTGCCACACACTGAACCACAATATACACCAACTAGGCCGGTACTGTATCTCACATTTTTATGCCTGTTTATGATGTGGAAATGCTGTGAGATTTAACCAGTGGGACTTCAAGGAGAAGTAGTCAGTTCAAGCATCAAATTATCACTAGAGCCATGTTTTATTGCTATTATGTGGCCAGAAAAGTGCCATGAGCAAAATTTATTTCGCACTTCGTTTGCCACCTTTCTTTTCTATAAAGGGGAAGACGGGCATATGTTCCATTGGACAGGCTCTAGGATAATGCTGTATATATTTCGCATGTTTGTAGTCTATTATGAAAAAAAATACATTGTGGACTTCTGTTCAATCTTTAAAAAAAAAAAAAAGAAATTGTAGTGGTGTTTCTTTGCCACAGATTCTTTTTTTTTTTTCAAGCCTTTCATTGCACCCCAGGGACAAAAAAAATTCTGTTGCCTTTGCTTGATACACTTTTTACAAGACTCACTGTATGCTGCTAAAACACTCTGAGCCTCCGCTCGTTTTCACGTGTACTGTAGGAATACAATAGTCTTCTACACAGTGGGGGTTCCACACCTCGTTGGCGTGGTTGCAGGCTGTTCACTCCCAGGAACGTGAAGTGGTGTCATGGTGTAATATTCTGCGGGTTTTTCTACTACTGTATGTCACTGCGTATGGCACTGCACTTGATCTTTTTCTCATAGTTTTTTCTAACCTACTGAGGGATTACATTATGTAATGGCACTAACACCACTGCCCTTTTTACAAGCAATAAAGTAGTGACATTTTAAACTTTGTGGTCTGATTCATTTGTGCGCTGCTTGCTCCCACCAGCCTGATTGTACGGAAGCTTTTCTGCGGTTGTCACCAATAGGCTTCAGTCTGTGGAAGATGCACTTCTCTTTTGAATTGGAACAATTTAAGAATGTATGATGTAGTGAAGCACGGTGGAATCTATCTTGCATAGTACATTTTTAAAATACAATCTTCAATAGGCCTTATTTTATAAGCATGTATTGTGTCCTAAATGGGCGCATGTTTATTATTGTGTAAACTAAACCAACACTGAAGTCAGACTGGAACTGAAAGTTAGAGCGCCACCTAGTAGGATACATAAGTATAATGTACTGTAACGGAATACGTATACATAATAATAAAGACCTTGTTCGTCTTGTATAAAAAAAGATTTCAATTTCAGAATGCACATATCTAATGTTGATTACAATGATAATATTTTCTAATAAAATTTGGCATATACTGTATTTTATCATGTGGGGAGTGATAGTGCTACACACTCAACAAAGGGCTATAGATTTGAATTAATTTGGAATTTAAAGTAATCAGATTCAGTTGTAAGGGTTTTTTTTTTTTTTTTTAGCTCAGGCAAAATCATAACTGCTATTTTGGCTAAAATTTTATTCTTTAAGTGTGCGTAAAGGGTACTGCCGATGGCACTGCCGTCTTCTTTAATCGTTTCTGTAAAGTAGATGATTTTTAATCTCTGGCTGCAGTTAAAAATGATCACTACATAGGCTACACGTAGGTTTATCTTTGCAGCAGATTCGCTTGTGGTGTATTGACGTTGATTGAAGGATGATTCATTGTTAAAAGCCACCGTTTACATGACTTTCTACTGCCAAACGATGAAACATAACACGATCGTATGGAGAGCAATAGTTCTCTCTCATCTCGTTTCGAGATCCACCTATGGGAATGACCTATGATCTGCCTCCGCCGGGCGTGAAAGGTTCGGGAACGTGCGTCAGTGCTGAGTAGCTCCACTCGGTGTTAGCCTGCTACCTCACGCGCTAGCCCTTGTATCGTGCCAGGCTCCCGCCCCAGACACGATTTTTTCCTGCATCTGCTAACGCGGAACAGGACAGTGCTGTCTCACAACTAGCCACCCACGCTAGCTTGTCTCTTTGCTCTCTAGCCAGCCGCCCACGCTGCCTGTTTCTCTGCTTAGCTGCCTAGCTCCCCGCTAATGGCTCTTTCTAAGCCTGTTCGTCTCGGCCCGTCCGAGGAGCTACGCTCGCGTGCCTGCCCGGCCGCATGCGGTGCCCTCATCGCGGCCAGGACTCACTCACCTCTCTGTGTGTGGTGTGCTTTAAAAACATGCCCAGGAGGCCATTGACTCCCCCCAGAGCTGCAGCCACCACTGCTCTCTCTCCAAAAAAAAGCTCAGGTGACGGGAGGCAAGGGACTCAACAAAGAGATAGCATACCGCTCTCGGCCGCCTCAAGACCTTCCTTCTCTGAGTTGAGCTGACCGCTCCGACCCAGACATGTTGGCGTTCCCTCTCTCGCTCTCCGGTACCCCCATACTGGAAGGAGAGACATCGGATAACGACGACATGGTGGTTGCGTCTGATTATTCGGGTGAGGAGGACGCCATTCCACCGGCCCAGTTAGCACCGGCTATGGGTACAGCTAACGCCCAACCCCATGCCGTGCTTCTGGAGTTATGTGAGCGGGCCGCGGCCCGTCTCAATATCGAATGGCCAGCCCTCCAGAACCCGGCCGACGAGGAGAGAGAGATGTTTATGATGGGAAATTCCTAGGCCCCAGAAATTCCTAGGCCCCAGAAAACAGCTTTTCCCAGTTCTCCCCGCCTGCGCTAAACACTTGAAACACCACTGGAAGGACCCGCTTGATTTCAAGCACGGTTTCTCCGGTCTGGAGGTTAAGGACATGGCCGCCCACGCCATGGGGGAACCCCCAGCTGTTGAGCCCTCCATAGAACCCCACGCAGGGAGGTCTCCTGGCGCCGCCCAGGCCTACCCTCCCTAATAAGATGGAATGCTTCACAGCCTCCATCCACCAGGCTTTCCTACAGGGCCTCAGCCCTCGCGGTTTAGAGCCCAAATGTTTCTCCCTCTCCTCTCAGCTTACCAAAGAGCTCACAGAGGAGTTGGGGGGACAATTTACATAGGGGGGCCCCCCCCCCCTACTGTGGGCAAGAGATTGTCACTGTGAAACGACTTGGTTCTCCGCACTCTCGCGCCAGTGTGTCCAAGCGCGCGGCCGCTCCTCCTCTCCCCGTAGCCGGCGAGCGGGCGCTCTGACTTCTCCTCTCTCTGGTCTGCCGACAAAAAAGAAAAGCGGCCGCCCGCCGCCCCTGAGCCCCCCCGGCCGGGCTTGGCCCCCACACTTACCCTCATGCAGCAGCAGCAGCAGTGCAAAAACAAAGAGGATGACGCTTTCAAACTCTGCCTCCCCCGCAGAGCGACGCCTCACCTGCCGCCACCCATGCGGCCTCCACAGCCCCCAGCGGTGAACCGGCGTGTCCAGCCAGGACAGGGCAGGGGCAAGCCCCAGGGCAGAGCCCCAGGCCAGCAGGGCAACTCCCCTGCTAAGCCTTGGGGGAATATGTTTCCGCGGCAAAGAAACCCTCTCCCACCCCCGCCGACCAGAAACGGAAGCGGCCAGCCTGACACTACCGCTATTGGGGGGCTAAGTCCATGTTCTGGGGCAGTCAGCCCCTTGGACACAGGTTCATCTCCTCTCTCCCCCCCCCATGAAGAGAAGGAGACTCCCAATTCAGGAGGACAGCCCTCCTCTGTTTGCTGCGGTCAAGGCACCTGTTGGAGTTCACGTGCCCCTCAGCTTCAGTCTCTGTTCCAGTACTCAAGGAGTGTTACCCACATTCAGTGTACAAACGAACACCAGGCCATTCCTAATAAAGGCTCCCGCCCTGAAAGGCCAAAAAACAAAAAATGTGTTGAGAAAAACCCCTTCTTATCACATAAGGCCTCCCCTGGTTTCACCACTAGGTGGAGCGCCAGCCCCATTCAGCACGGCCGCACTCGGCCATTCCCCTCTGCGGTCCTCCGCACCAGCACCTCACGAGCCACATACAAGCCTGGCAGGCGGCGTTTGCCCCAGAGTGGGTACTACGCACAATAGCCAAGGGCTACAGACTCCAGTTTGCAGGGAAACCCCCATGTTTCAACAGAGTCATTTACTCTCAAACCGAGAGGAGTTCGGCCCATGTTTTAGAGGAGGAAATTTCCTCTCTATTACAAAAGGGGGCGATACGTGTGGTTCCCAGAGATCAAGCCCAACACGGCTTTTATTCTCGCTATTTCCTGGTCCCAAAGAAGGACGGTTCCCTCTGTCCGATCTTGGATCTCAGAGTGTTGAACAAACATTTGAGGCGGTACAACTTCAAAATGCTAACTTACAATACTCTTTCACGTTCAATACGTCAGAGCGATTGGTTCACATCAATCGATCTGAAAGATGCTTTCTTCCACATAGGCATCTATCCTCCCCACACAAAGTTCCTTCGCTTTGCCCACCGCGGCGTTTGCTACGAATACACAGTTCTACTGTTCTGTGTCTGTGTGGAGGCGGGTCTGGCCCCGTTAAGACTAATGGGGGTCAGAATACTGACTTATATGGACGATTGGCTAATCATTGCCAATTCGAGAGTCAGAGTCGTGAGAGACACGCAGTTAGTTCTGGCACAACTAGCTGTGCTCGAGTTCAGGGTAAACCTCCCCAAGAGCAATTTCTCTCCTTCTCAGAGTGTAACGTTCTTGGGGCTGGTGCTAAACTCTGTTTCGATGCTAGCCCGCCTGTCAGCGGACCGCATTGTATCCCTGCGGGACTGTCTCTCTCTATTCAAACCAGGCTTAAGAGTACAGTACCGCACATGCCTCAGACTGCAAGGGCTGATGGCCTCAGCCTCGCAGGTTTTACCGCTGTGGTTACTGAGGATGAGGGGCTTTATGAGGTGGGTTTCATCACTACACCTCAGCCCCGTAGGTGATCTCCATCGCCGTCTCACAGTGACGCACGAGTGCGCGGCAGCTCTACGTCATTGGGAGAACACAGACTTTTATACTCGGGGAACCCCTCTCGGGACCGTTCTCATGAGAAAAGTCGTAACGACAGATGCATCCCTCTCTGGGTGGGGGGCCACTCAGGAAGGGCGTGTAGTGAATGGGAAGTGACCAATCCAGCTGCGCTCAGCTCACATGAATTATCTGGAGCTCCTGACTATATGGATAGCTCTCAGATATTTTCTACCCCGCTTAAGGCGACGGCATGTGCTAGTACGCTGCGACAATACGATGCTGTAGCATACGTCAATCGCCAGGGGGGCATGCGCTCTCTCCATCTCCACAGTGTAGCCCACAGACTGCTGGTATGGGGCAGCCATCACTTTCTGTCGTTACGTGCGACCCATGTTCCAGGCATTCTGAACACAGGCGCAGATCTGCTGTCAAGGGGAAACCCACTGTACAGGGAATGGTGACTGCATCCCCAGACTGTGGAAATGCTATGGCAGAGATTTGGCCACGCAGCCGTCGATCTCTTCGCCTCGCACGAAAACGCCCATTGTCGTATGTTCTTCTCGCTACGGGACAAGAACGCGCCTCTAGGTGTAGACGCACTCGCCCACCCTTGGCCCAATGTGCTTCTATATGTGTTTCTCCCCCTCGCTCTCATCTATCCCACTCTAGCCAGAGGGAGAGAGCAGAGTTTGACACTGATCCTAATAGCGCCCAGGTGGTCGAAATCGCCGTGGCTGGCGGAGATAATTCCTCTCCTTTATGCACAGCCGTGCGCGCTCCCGTTACGTACGGACCTGCTGTCTCAGGCGAACGGGGAAATATACCACCCCTGCCCAGAGCGAATAGCTCTTTGGGCTTGGCCCGTGAAAGGCACAACCTCAACGCTTTAGGGCTCCCCCCTCGCGTGGTGGCAACCATTCAGAGCGCGAGAGCGTCTTCTACCAGATCACTTTATGACAATAAGTGGCAGGTATTTGAAAAGTGGTGTGCCTCCCGTCAGTCAGTGCCCTATCAGTGCTCTGTTTCTGATGTGCTGAGTTTTTGACAAAACCTGATGGATGAAGGGAAATCCTTTTCTACCATTAAGGTCTACCTGGCAGCTATCACTGCTTGTCATATGGGTTTCAATGACAACACAGTGGGGCAGCATCCCCTCGTGCGCAGGTTCATGAAGGGGGCTCGCCGTTCTCTGCCTGTTGTTAAAAAGCTCATTCCCTCATGGGATTTATCACTGGTGCTGGAGGCTCTGTCCCAACAGCCATTCGAGCCTATACACGGAATAGAGTTAAAATTACTGTCTCTGAAGACAGCACTGCTGCTCGCATTAGCCTCTGCGAAGCGGGTCAGTGATCTCCATGCGCTCTCAGTGCATCCCTCATGCGCAATATTCTCCCCGAATATGGATAAGGTTTTCCTTAAACCTAATCCTGCCTTTATGCCTAAAAGCTTCCCAGCTTTCACATGTGAGGTGTTGGAGTTTTCCGCTTTTCACCCACCGCCGTTTTCTTCTGAGGAAGAGAAAAGGCTACATATGCTGTGTCCTGTGCGTGTTCTCCACACGTATATAACAAGGACTAGGGCTTTCAGAAAGAGCAACCAGCTCTTTGTGGCCTGGGCCCCCGCCTGCAAAGGGAAAGCCATCTCTAAGCAGCGGCTGTCCCATTGGCTTGTGGAAGCTATTGTTATGGCATATGGTTCAAAGGGGGTATCTGTTACGTCTCAGACACAGACCCAATAGCAGACAAGGATAGAGCAAGAACGAGGTTTATTTCAAAAGGGTGAGGTCAAAAAGCCAGGATATCAAATAGTACAGTACAAAATCGGAATGCAAAGAGTAGTGAGGAAGCTAAAGTCGAAAACCGGAAATCAGAGGCAGAGTACAAAATCGGCAGGCAAGGCAAAGTCAAAAACAATCAAAGGTCGAAACACTAGAAATCAAAGGCAGAGGTACAAAATCGGCAGGCAAGGCAAAGTCAAAAACAATCAAAGGTCGTAAACTAGAAATCAAAGGCAGAGGTACAAAAACGGTAGGCTATCTCAGGTCGTAAGGAAAAGGTTGTCTCAGGTTTGCAATAAGTCACTGGCTTTCTAATTCTCAGGCTCAGGAAATAAAGGTTACGTTCTGACAGGGAACAAAACGGATATGTGGGTCTATATATACGTATAGGAAAGGGAGGGGTAACAAACTACGTGAGGTTAACACATGAGGTAGAAATGAAACAATCACGTAAACATAACAAAGACATGGAAGGGACTCGGAAACATGCATAACAAACAACGGGCTCGAAGTGGAGCGGAGTGTGCTCAGTAATCACGAGAGGTGAAACTACATACAAACAGCTGGGGCGAATTACAGAGATCGCGGAAAAACTGGTTAATCTGTTAGTATCTAACTATAAGACAGACAGTTAGTCGTTAGTATACATTTATGTTAATTGGTTTAGTAAGTGCATTTAACTAATAAACCACCCGAGTGATTGTTAGCACGAGTTAGTAATCTATACAATACGCGTAAGGAAAACCAGGAAGTAGCAGAACACGAACCCCTTGAAAAATCCCGAAGTCACCTAAACAGTGCATACGCGAGACAGGGTAAACAAACACACGAATGCGACTCAGACAACCCACGAACAGAGGGGAATGCAATGATGAATGATAACAATACTATAACAGACATACATAATTACGGAACATCACAGTACCCCCCCCCCTAAGAAGCACCTCTTGGTGCTTTAACAGGTGGCACAGGATGAGTCTTGTGGAAGTCCTTAATCAAAGTCTTATCAATTATAAAGCTTGTAGGGATCCAGCTTCTTTCCTCTGGGCCATAGCCCTCCCAGTCTACCAAGTACTGGAGGCCACGACCCCGACGACGGCAGTCCAACAGCTTACGCACTGTATAAGCGTCGCCTCCATCAATGAGACGGGGGGGAGGGGGGGTATCAGGGGCGGGACAAAGGGGGTGGGTGACAACAGGTTTCAGTCTCGAAACGTGGAAAGTCGGATGTATCCGACGCATGGTGGACGGCAACTTGAGTTTGACGGCTGTGGGGCTCAAAACCTTGGTGATGGTGTAGGGCCCAATGTAACGCGGTGCCAACTTGCGGGAGTCCACTTTGAGGGGAATGTCCCGTGTCGTGAGCCACACCCGTTGCCCCACCCGATACTGGGGTGCCTTGGACCGACGCCGATCGGCCGTTACCCTCATCCTGGCGCTGGCACGAAGCAGATTCTGACGGGTAGTTTTCCAGGTGCGGATGCAGCGCCGGATGAAGGCTTCGGCCGACGGAACTCCCACCTCCTCCTCCTGGCTCGGGAACAGAGGTGGCTGGTAGCCTAAACAACACTCGAAAGGGGATAGTTTAGAGGCAGAGGAGGTGTGAGAATTTATGGCATATTCGGCCCAAGGTAGTTGGTGACTCCAAGATGTGGGGTTTCTAGAACATAGGCACCGTAGAACTGTCTCGATGACCTGGTTAGCCCGCTCAGTCTGGCCATTACTCTGTGGGTGAAAACCTGATGACAGACTAACAGTGGTGCCTAAGAGAGTGCAAAAAGCTTTCCAAAACCTAGCTGTGAACTGTGGACCTCTATCTGAAACTATATCTGTGGGGATGCCGTGTAATCTAATAATGTGTTGGACTAAGATGGATGCCGTTTCCTTGGCGGAGGGGAGTTTAGTGAGGGGAATAAAGTGAACGGCTTTAGAGAATCTGTCGACTGTGGTGAGGATTGTGGTGTAATTATTAGAAGGAGGTAAACCAGTGATGAAATCTAGTGCGATATGTGACCAGGGGCGGTGAGGAATAGGGAGGGGTTGAAGTAATCCTGCAGGGTGTGTGTGTGGTACCTTATTCTGGGCACAGACTGAGCAGGCAGCGACAAAGTCCTTGATCTCCTCCTTCATATGGGGCCACCAGAACCGTCGCTGTATGAACGTGAGTGTCCTGGTGACCCCTGGGTGGCAGGACAGATTGGAGGAATGACCCCACTGCAGGACGTTGGTCCGGACTGCCTCAGGAACATAAAGTCTGTTAGTCGGGCAACCACTGGGACCTGATTCGCCATTGAGTGCGTTGAGAACAGTGGTTTCTACGTCAAACTCCATGGCGTGGATGAAGCAGCTAACCGGAAGGATGGTGTCAGGGTCCTCCTCCTTGGTAGGTGTGTCGAATCTGCGGGATAGTGCATCGGGCTTAACATTCTTGGATCCCGGTCTGTAGGCGAGCACAAAGTGGAAGCGGGTAAAGAATAATGCCCAGCGGGCTTGGCGAGAGTTAAGTCTCTTGGCTGTCTGCAGGTACTCCAAGTTCTTATGATCGGTCCAGACCAAGAAAGGTTCTTGAGCTCCCTCTAGCCAGTGCCTCCATTCCTCCAGAGCCATCTTGACTGCCAAGAGCTCCCGGTTGCCGATGTCATAGTTTGCCTCCGTAGGGGTGAGGCGATGAGAAAAGTATGCACAAGGGTGCACCTTGTTGTCCTTAGCGGACCGTTGGGACAGCACCGCCCCTACTCCGACATTGGAGGCGTCAACCTCCACGATGAACTGGGCCTTAGGGTCAGGGTGGATCAGGATGGGGGCGGTGGTGAAGCGATCTTTCAGCTCCTTAAACGCTGTCCCGGCTCGAGGATTCCATGCGAACGACGTCTTGGTAGAGGTGAGAGCAGTGAGTGGAGCCGCCAATGAACTGTATCCTCGGATGAAACGCCGATAGAAATTGGCGAATCCTAGGAAGCGTTGAAGGTCCTTCCGGGTCTCAGGCTGGGGCCATTCCATGACGGCTTTGACCTTCTCGGGGTCCATGCTCAGACTCCCTGCGGAGATGATGTACCCCAAGAAGGTCGTGGTGGAACAATGGAAGTCGCACTTCTCAGCCTTGACAAACAGTCTATTTTCCAGGAGGCGTCTCAACACCTGGCGGACATGGGTGATGTGCTCAGCCTTAGTCTTGGAAAATATCAGGATATCATCCAGATAAACAAAAACGACCCTGTTGAGTAGGTCGCCGAGCACGTCATTGACCAGTTTCTGGAAGACGCCAGGGGCGTTCGTGAGGCCGAATGGCATCACCAGATATTCCCAGTGGCCCGTGGGTGTGTTAAAGGCCGTCTTCCACTCATCCCCATCACGGATACGTACCAGGTGGTACGCGTTGCGGAGGTCCAATTTGGTGAATATGGACGCCCCCTGGAGTAGTTCGAACGCAGAAGCCATGAGAGGGAGCGGATAGCGGTTCTTGATGGTGAGGTCATTGAGACCCCGGTAATCGATGCAGGGCCTCAGGGAACCATCCTTCTTTCCCACGAAGAAGAACCCCGCTCCCGCGGGCGAGGAGGAAGGTCTAATTACTCCTGCCGCCAGAGACTCCCGCAGATACTTTTCCATGGCTTCGTGCTCGGGACGGGAGAGGGAGAAGACTCGCCCTCTCGGAGGGACTGCGCTAGGTTGCAGCTCAATGGCACAGTCATAGGGACGGTGAGGAGGCAGATTAACGGCTCGGGACTTGCTGAACACCTCCTTGAGGTCCAGGTACTCGGAAGGGATACGGGACAGGTCCTCGCACATCTCGGAAGAGGGGGGGCTCGGAAGGGGACTCGGAAGAGGAGAGTGGGCTTCTCGGAGACAATGAGATGAACAGAATGGGCTCCAGCCCAAAATCTCATGTGTCGACCACTCGAACGTGGGGTTGTGCTTGACCAGCCAGGGGTGTCCCAGGATAATGGGTGAGTTGGGAGAATCGATGATGTGGAGCTGAAGCTCCTCCCGATGGTTGCCTGAGATCCGCAGCTTGAGTGGGGCGGTGATGTGGTTTATGCTGGCGAATCTCTGGCCGCTGAGGGACTTGGCGGCTAGTGGGTGTGACAGCTTGAGGAGAGGAACTCCCCATCTGGACGCCATCCCAGCGTCCAGAAAGCTCTCCTCCGCTCCAGAATCGACGAGGGCGGATGTCCTCCTCGCTTGATCTGCCCACTCGAGCGTCACAGGAAGGCAGGTGCGGTTCCTAGAGGAGTGATCAATTGGAATAACGCCCACTAGTGCTCCTCTGGTCACTAGCGGGCGTTGGCTTTTACCGGGCACTTGGCAACAAAGTGACCCGGTTGGCCACAGTAGAGGCAGGCTCTGGAACTCATCCTCCGATCACGTTCCTCCTTCGACAGGCGAGTACGATCCACCTCCATGGCCTCCGTCTCAGGTGCCCGGGACGGCGGTTTCTTGGTGGCAATGGATGGATCGTTGAGGTGGGATCTCCAGGGAGCCCCCTGATTAGAAGTCGCCTGCTGACGGAACCTGCTGCGGTCCTGAAGGCGATGGTCAACGCGGATGGCGAGCGCGATGAGGTCCTCCAGGTTCTCCGGAAGATCCCGAGTCAGCAGCTCGTCCTTAATCCGTTCCGCCAGTCCCATGAGGAATGCGTCGTACAGCGCCCTGCTCTCCCATCTGCTGGACGTCGCCAACGTCTGGAATTCTATGGCGAAATCCGATACAGTGAGATTGCCCTGGCGCATCATCATCATCTCCCTTGCCGCCTCATGCCCATGTTTAGAACGGTCGAAGACCCTCTTCATCTCCTCCGCGAACCCGTATGCGGTCTGGATGCACGGAAGCCCCTCCTCCCAGGCCGCCGTTCCCCACTTCATGGCTCGACCAGATAGCTGCGTGATGATATAAGCCACCCGGGAGAGCTCAGTGGGGAAGGTGGTAGGCTGCAGCTGGAAGACGAGCTGGCACTGGGTGAGGAAGGGCCGACAACCGCCAGGTTCTCCGGAGTATCTCTGCGGCGGAGGAAGACGAGGTTCCCGGACCGGAACAGGAGGGGGTGCTGAGGGAGCAGGAGCAGGAGCAGGGACCGGAACAGGAACAGAAGGTTGCTGGGGAGCGTGGCCAGGCTGAATTGCCTGGATCGTAGCCGTCAGCTGCGAAACACAGAGGGTGAGGTTTTGCAGATGCTGCGAAACTGAATCCAACTGGTTCTGGTGGCGACCCAGTACGGCACCCTGCTGCTCGATGGCGTGGCTCATCCGGGAGCTGTCTGCTGGGTCCATCTCTGGTCAGAACGTACTGTTACGTCTCAGACACAGACCCAATAGCAGACAAGGATAGAGCAAGAACGAGGTTTATTTCAAAAGGGTGAGGTCAAAAAGCCAGGATATCAAATAGTACAGTACAAAATCGGAATGCAAAGAGTAGTGAGGAAGCTAAAGTCGAAAACCGGAAATCAGAGGCAGAGTACAAAATCGGCAGGCAAGGCAAAGTCAAAAACAATCAAAGGTCGAAACACTAGAAATCAAAGGCAGAGGTACAAAATCGGCAGGCAAGGCAAAGTCAAAAACAATCAAAGGTCGTAAACTAGAAATCAAAGGCAGAGGTACAAAAACGGTAGGCTATCTCAGGTCGTAAGGAAAAGGTTGTCTCAGGTTTGCAATAAGTCACTGGCTTTCTAATTCTCAGGCTCAGGAAATAAAGGTTACGTTCTGACAGGGAACAAAACGGATATGTGGGTCTATATATACGTATAGGAAAGGGAGGGGTAACAAACTACGTGAGGTTAACACATGAGGTAGAAATGAAACAATCACGTAAACATAACAAAGACATGGAAGGGACTCGGAAACATGCATAACAAACAACGGGCTCGAAGTGGAGCGGAGTGTGCTCAGTAATCACGAGAGGTGAAACTACATACAAACAGCTGGGGCGAATTACAGAGATCGCGGAAAAACTGGTTAATCTGTTAGTATCTAACTATAAGACAGACAGTTAGTCGTTAGTATACATTTATGTTAATTGGTTTAGTAAGTGCATTTAACTAATAAACCACCCGAGTGATTGTTAGCACGAGTTAGTAATCTATACAATACGCGTAAGGAAAACCAGGAAGTAGCAGAACACGAACCCCTTGAAAAATCCCGAAGTCACCTAAACAGTGCATACGCGAGACAGGGTAAACAAACACACGAATGCGACTCAGACAACCCACGAACAGAGGGGAATGCAATGATGAATGATAACAATACTGTAACAGACATACATAATTACGGAACATCACAGTATCGCCTCCCTCGGGTCTGAGGGCTCATTCTACGAGGGGCGTGGCTGCATCGTGGGCCCTATTTTGTGGGGTCTCCATGCAGGAAATCTGTTCAGCCGCAGGGTGGGCTTCTCCACATACTTTTGTGAGGTTTTACCGTCTGGATGTTACCAGGACACCGGTAGCCTACTCAGTGTTGGGGGTGAGCTCTGTGTGAGCCACACACATCTCACTATGGGTGTAGTACTTCACACTGTTCCCGGACCCCAGTTACTACACTGGACAGTGGATTGTGTTTTGTACTCCCTTGCTGGCTTGACAGCGTCTCAGCTGTGAGCATATGGCAATCTGGGAGTTGTCCAAATCTCCCATAGGTGGATCTCGAAACGAGATGATGAAAGAGAAATTTAGGTTACTGTCGTAACCCCGGTTCTCTGAAACATCGAGTGGAGAGATCCACCAACATTGCCCTGCTTGCTGTGCGCGAGAAGCGAATATGTTCACTGAAGAGAAGTAGCGTTGCAGTGTCATTTATGCTCGTACAAGGAGGGCGGGAGCCTCCTTCGCATTTGACACGCTACTGTCTGTCAGGGCCAGACGTGGTGCAATTGGATGCTTCTGTGGTGGTCATGACCGGACGTCATTCCCATAGGTGGATCTCTCCACTCGATGTTTCAGAGAACCGGGGTTACGACAGTAACCTAAAGTTATTACAACCTGGGACAAAGCATTTAGGCTAATCTCTAAAGCTGTTGTGTCTAAATGGTGGTCGGACTAATATATAATATTATATAATAGAGAATATATAATGTAATATAGATTCGCTAAATTAGCTAACACGTTTGTTAATCCACCAACTGTAAAGGAGGCTACCGTTAGTAGATGTATGCCATAATAACAAAACAAAATCAAACTACACCTTGTTGTATTTCTGTGCAGTAGCCTGAAGCTAGTTCCTCTATTTATAGCTAATTTAAACTTGAAAACATTTTATAAGCTCAAAACAAACATGTATTTTTTAAACCTTGTGCTCTCTTTAGTTTTGATGAGGTCCCGAAAATGAATGAAAGGCTCAATCGGGTGGGCTCCACAAAATGACTTATGTCACATGAAAGTGAAATATTATTTTAATTGAAAGTAATTGGAATTAATTGGTAGTAACTGGGATCGGAAGCAATTCAAGTAATTGTATGTAATTGGAATGAACTAGAAGTGATTGGTAGTATTCTGAAGAATGATTGCTAACAGCCACAGTTACATGGAAGTATATGAAGTAGTTGAAAGTATTTAGTAGTATTAATTGTATGTAATTGGAAGTAATTGGTAACATTTGAAGTAATTGGAGACAATTGTAAGTAATTGGCAGTAATCAAAGTAATTGAAATACTATATTAATTATAGTAATTGGAAGTAATTGAGGCAATTAAAGCAATTTACACTGCATAAAAAGATTAGTTTTTCAGAAGATATCTGATCTGTTAAATTTCAGTTATATCAATTTGGGTTGTATCGGTTGTAGTTTCCTGTGTTGAAACATATATTTCATGAAACTTCTGCACACTCCCGGGTGTGATCGGGGATTTCTGCACTCGGATATTCCCGATTAATCCAGGACTCTGCCTGGACTGCAATTTCACGGTGTGTCCTGAGAGGTGGACATACATGTCCGTAATTTATGCCAAGTGTCTGGACAAGAACACCTCCAATGCACAAGATTATGCCCATTTCCGACATTGACACATGGCGCTGATGGCAGGAAATGTTTTTGGGTTTGTTCACTGTAGTGTCTGCCCAATAAATTCACATTTTTGTGCAGTGGTAAGTAATTGCAGGTAATTGTAATTACCTCAATTACCTTAAGTTTAGTTATGATGTGCTGGTTGCTGGTGTCTTTTCATAGTGACTGGGGATTCAATTGGCCAAATAATATGGCTGGTATTGGAAAAACTATATCATAAATAGTATAAGGAAAGAGCTGGTCTTCTCTGATGTGAAACTGTTCTACTAAAAGAAATTGTTAAAACACGTACTTATATGTACATGTTTGTGAGCAAGTGCACACACATCAGTCCTGTTGTACTGGGATGTTCACTCTGCGTATGTGTGTGTGCATAAATATAAGTGTATATATCAGGGGTGATTGTTGAATATGTGTTTGGCAGGAGGTTGTCATCAAGGTGGCTTAACTTACTTGCTGATGTTTCATGAGCAACAATGCCTAAAATAATTTGTTTCTATTTGTTTTAAATTCCTTCAGTAGAATCCTAATAGCTACTGGTAGGCTCAATGCCACAATGCACACATGCCATGCCAGCCAATGCCAGTTTATGTTCTTCTGTAAGTCTTTCATTTGGAAAGCCTGCACTATGAGATGAAACCACGGTTACTCTGGATATCATCGAAGACACGGCAAACATGTCACGTCCATGTCACGTCCATTCACCCGCTACAGCTCCATGGCGGCACTCTGGTGGAACCACATGCAGGCAGTGACCCACCTGCCAGCTGGCATCTCCGACTAGCTGTAGTTCTGAAATGAATGCATCTTTATAAATATTTTATAATGTATACAATTCTGTAAAATTTATAAAATCTTGAGCTGTGAATATTGTTGTATATAAGCATTTCAAATTTTTACACTTTAATAATGTGAGAATTCAGATTAATGCAGATTAAGATTTTTTATATAAATATTAATACTAATATTAATTTATATATGCATTTCTAGGTGCAGTAAGACATGTATTTAAATGTCAGTTGGCAACAGTCTATTGAATAAACTCCACAGTTCCAGTTTGCAGTTGGGTTCAGCTGGCATGGTTGGTTATTAAGGGTGGCGATGGTTCGGTTTCGACTGTTTGTTCTTCCATTTTATCTCTTGTAGGACCCTTTTGAGGGTTCAGAGTGGGCTCCGCCTCCTGCAGCTCTGCTGTGGCTGCTGCCTATGTAGACCAGGCTGTGCGAGTGCCTTCAGACAAAGAGAGAGATCCTCCCCCTCCTCCCCACTATTGTTTAGAAAACAGCTTGCAAATGTTCCATGCCTTGTGAGAGTCCAGCCGTCCATATCTTATAAAAATATGTAATTCTGAAAATCATTCAGCTTTTCATGCTGGTTGACACGTATGGTTAAAGCTTGTAGGCTACACCCCATGGTCCATAATAGAATTCTGACCATTTTCAGTGCCAACTCAACTCATGGGGCAGTGCACATTTTTCCATGGCCATGTACTGGGAAGGAGGATTTTGTTCGGCAGGATTCCACGCAGCATAGAATCAAGAGAGGCTTGTGATCGATCAGGCACCGACAGTTTGGCTGGACCAGCTGCACTTTGTTAAGTGCGGTCCTCTGATGCAGCTCAGCGGGTGGACTGCAGTGTAAAAAGAGGGGCGGGCAAAATTTACCTCAAAGAACTTTTGATGGACCATGCTCACTTGAATCAATAGAGGGCGCTGCAGCAATGGGATATGGCCTACAAATATGATCGGGCATTTCAAAACTTGGTGGAAATTTAAGGGCAATAAAAATGTTTTAGAATTTATTCATGATTTTTATTTTTTTTTGCAAAGCAGGCAGCGTTCTAATATATTTTTCGAACCTGTAAAATGAGTTTATGTAGAGAAAATAACATTTAAAATACAGTGGGGATTATCGTTTAGTAAATAATAATTGATGTACAGGAATTCAGAATCACCTGCCATTATTATAATGGTATTAAATTCCTATAATAGGAAATAATCTAGTTTACTAGAATTTGTTGTGTGGATCCATCTTTTATGAGTTATCTGTGTGGGTATTTGCACTTCTTAAATCTGCCACAAGAGTGCAAAATTGTATAAGTAATGGAATTTGCACCATTACTTTGCATGTACAGGATATGAACCGTCCTTTTACTAAAGTAGGGTCTACACAGCCTCGATCAATCACGATCCTTATGGAAAAGGACTAATATTTATTCTTTTTGATTCTTTGTAAGCGTTGTGAAGCCATATTACCCATCTCCTAACTCATTCTGTACTTTTTATAAAGTGTTTGAATAAATATGGAAACATAAAATGCCATAGGCTGTTTATTTCAGAGAGAGAATGTACACCAGGAGACTGACTTCATGCAAAACCATTTATTCTGTTGAGAGAACATATTGACATGGTACTGTTGCATCAAATATGAATTAAATCTTCTTGGAAAAACATTATTGTACCCTCCAAAAACCCACCAATGTTTTCTTGGAATATCCTTACTTATGAATGCTCTGTTCAGACTAAATCAGAATAATCATCTGAAATATGAACATCCTTAAAAAATCAAGGATGTTCATTTTTGGAAAAAGCACAAATCAAAAATGAATTTACAGATGGTGCATAATCCTTTATAACTTTGTGAGGCAGTGGCTAAACACTTTGTGCGCAAAGCAGGAAGTCAGAAACTAGAACACTGATAACGGCCTAGAACATCCATGTTTCAGTTGACCCCTGGCCAAGCGCGTTTACAAACCTCCCAATGGATGGCCCAAGTTTCAAGGTGGTTGTAGTTAATATTGTGTAACTGAAGTACACAAGTGCATTAGTAGGCATATATATTATCTCAGAATAAACCACTTAAATCAAGACTAGGACCCTGCCTCCAAGTTTGATTCTGTAAATTGACTACTGAAATGTTGGTTACACTGAATGATGGCCGTCTCAAATTCAGAGCTGACCTTATTGGGAGTACTTACATTTTTATAGTGTCACAATATAAAGACCAGACAATGTTCATTTAAGTCGTTCATTTTATTCTTTCCTGTGAGCAGTCAAATAAATCCGGCTGAATTATAGGTGAATAATCTCCCAGCTCCATAAAACAGTAAGAATACTATACAATATGTTCATTTTCACATTGTAGCCCAACTGTTCAAACCTACTCCGTACGCTTGCATTTCACATGCCACAAGAAGCACCTTATCAAATCACAGGCCTGAAATGTATAATATATTAAAAGAAGACAGATCTTTTTTGAAGTGAATTTCAAAATCTGTCTGAATTGGGAAAGCAGAATCCTTTAATTCTCGCCACAGGTTGCCTAGTAGTCTTTGGATAAGCAGCATCTTGTACTAGGAGCTGCTGGGATTTGGGGAATAGACCATTCGGCATACAAGTCCGTTTCTAAAGATCCAGCTCAACCATGAAGCCTGGAGAGCGATCTGCACTGAGAAACTCAGAAGCGTTGTTTTATTTATGAATTTTCTTTTTGGAAGCAAAGGTGTGTGAACCCATCAGCATTACTTTGCAGTGCATCAAACTGGAGGACGATATTTCCTTCCATAGTTCACAATGCTGCCAAACGGAAAATAAATTCCACTACACAAAAAGCTTTGTCCCTGGTATAGTCCTGTATAATGTTATATCTGGAATGACTTTAAAAAACGATTATAAATCACCATTATTGGGAAACCACTATTTAGCAAATTACATTTGTAAATCATAATCTAAGCATATCGCAGATTATTTCAATCAACCTATAGTATGTTAAGGTCACTTGATACTACAAACATGAAACGGATTTAAAATACATCCAAATGAAGTATTCAGCACGCCCTTTCACTAGAACTCGGGTCTAATTAAATACAAAAAGGAAAAAAAAACTACCTTTACCACAGTAACGGTCTTCACAAGGACGTTGCAGAATGTGTCGTGAACATGTGTCAGAAGATATTTCTATCAATATAAAAATTAGATGACGCACAAGCAAAGCGCAAAAAAAAAAAATAATAATCTAATGAGTTGTGATAAACCACTTGTCAATGGTGATAAACCAGACACTAGAAAAGCAGTGGCTAAGGCACACATTCACAAGGACCCAGGTACTACTACCATCTGACCACTGCTCCACTCCGCTTGCTCTCACTCCCTCGCACGTGGGTAATGGAAGTCCGACTGTTTTATGCATCTATTCAGCCAGATTCACTTTCACCGATACGTACATAATCCAAAAACAATTTCTCCCTCCGTGCGTCCGTTAACTTCTACATGTGTGATCCCAAAAAACCTCGTCCCACGCTCTTACGCAGGTCGCACTCCCGCAGCTGGGAAAATCATTTAAGATTCCGATGACCTCCCTGGCTCATGTCCAAGCTCCTTTTCCCTCCTGTGGAAAAGCCTCCGTTCAGTTCCCAAAGACCCGTAACAACCATCATTTCATATTCAATGCAGGCCAAAAGCCTGATTTCCTGGCAGAAATTACTAAGGTTCAACTTCACCTCCCATCTTAATAAGTCCCCTACCTTTGGGACGTATTCTCGAAAACAAGGAGCTCCATACAGCATTGCAGAGCACATTCTCAGTAAGCAGCCCACCATAGTTTTTTTGGTATTGAGATGTGAGTTTACAGTCATCGCCAGCCGCCCTTGCTACAATGCAAGATTTACAAAAGAGAAAAAGCACCAAATCACTCCCATGCACAGACTCAGACATTAAGCTACACCATATTTTACACCTCTGAAGGGAAACAAACTCTACTGTGCTAGCTGGTGACCAATTGGTGAAAATGATGTCACTTGAATGCAAACAATAACACAACATCTCTCATCATAATATAGACAGACAGACACATACAAAATTTTTACCTGCCATAACCAAGAACAACTCTCATTTCCGTCTTCAGACAACATCAGCGTCTGTTGCAAAGGGACAGTTTTATCTGGACACACAGGGACACATACACATATCAGGTGACACGCTCTGCACAGTGTGAGAAGAGAGGGCCGAAAAACTCTGCTCAGTGAGCCACGCGACCTGAAAGAAAGCCGGTGCTCTCCCTCCCTCGTCTCCACGGAGACGGACTCAACTCTGGCACGGGCCAGCCTCATGTCCCACAGCGTGCCCTGCCCGCCGGGAGACATGAGTCAAAATCTCCACACCGCTACAGGTACCACCGGGGACCGCACGCAAGGAAAACCCCCATCATCCATCACTTCGGCCGTCATGGCAAGCACTGCTCACTCCCATCTCTGTGCTGGAAAAGGTATTAAACTAAAATTTAAAAAATTTAAAAAATTTAACTTTCTACCATAACTGACACATGAGGACACACAATGTCCTAGAACATGCGCCTACACCACCAATAAATATACTTTGGTCATTTGTATTCACTCTTTCAGTAGACGACATCATCTGTTCCAAAAAAATAAATCAACAAATCAGAATGCATTGTTGGTAAAAAAAAAAAAAGGTGACAACTCGTGATACCCGTGGCAGTGACAAAGCGGAAGAGGGTAAATGCAATCCTTTTAAATGCAATCCACTTCTCCAAGCTGGATTGACAACAGACACTTAATGCGCCTTCCAATCACGCTTAAAAAAATAAAAAAAAATAAAACACTTTTCAAAGAAGGAAGCTTTAAAATTACATATATAAACAGGACTAAAGTGTGGCTTACAGATGCTGAATTCATTATACACCTAATTTCCAGGGTGCCAAATGCGGCTTGCGACATCAACAAACCGAACGTTATCCCAGAAGTTTTTTGCCCCATGCATAGGAGTCCACAGGGATTTATCTGTCTCCTCTTGAAAAGATTTGGGTTTCCACCTATCTGGAAGGTGTCCAGTGTTGGGGGTTTTACTGCGATCAGGAGGAGGCCAGAGCCTTGATCAGGTAGAGTTTGTCTCCCTGCTCGCTGGTGAAAATGGGAGCCTTTTTATAATGGTCCACCAGCTCCTCCATGGAGTGGAATTTGCGTTGTCCGATGCAGTAGACGCCCTCCGTCAGCTGTACTTTGAAATGCTTGTTCTTGCTCTGGGCCTTCAGGGAGATGGAGAAGTCGTTGGGCTGAAAGAAGACGCAGGGGAGCGGTCAGAGAGGATGATAAAAATAATCCTAAAAAACTAGTTAGAAAAACAAAACCCAAAGCCAACACAGCAAGACGCAGTAAGCAAGCGGACGTAACTGGGTTGAAATGAGAGCAGAGGCAAAACAAAAACCTTCAAAAACACAGGAGAAAAAACTAAACTAAACAAACATTGTTGGCCCAATACAATAGGCATGGTTAGGTAGACAGCAGATAACTCAATATCTGTATATCAGTATGCTTTTCATTTCTCAGACAGCACTGCAAGGCTAAAATAGGCCATCCTGCTGCCTATCTCCTATAACAACTTCTGGCACATAAAAGAAAACATCTGCCATTTAAACGAGCTAGAGAATCCATGGCTCTGTGTGCTTGTGAGATACAGTAGCTGACTAACCCCTTTGCTGTGTGTAGGGCTACACTAGAGAGAGCTTCTCAAAGCAGAAGGCAAAACATTCCCCATCTTGGCTCAAATTCTGCCAGCGATCACAAGAATGCTAAGAAAAATAGTATAAAAATAGACTGGAATTCATTGCTCTCTTGATGGTGGAAAAGGTAAAAAAGGCACCTGAAGGCCAAAGTTGAACTTTACTGCTGGAATGGTATGTGTATGTCGGGATAGTACAGCACCCTTTAAGAGAACGGCTGCTCAGCTTTACTTATGCAGTGAATGCGCATTTTCAATACTCAGAACCTCTACATGTTAGTCCAAATGCTTGCACAGGGTTGAAAGCAGGAATGTTTCCTTTTGCATGAAAATCTAATCAGCCACAGAGATGCCTACAGTTATCTGCTCAGAACAATCTGGAATGTTTTGCAATGTGCAAACATCAAAGGAGTGGAATTGGCACCCCGGCCAACTTACCGAAGACTCGCTGTCCCTGATGAGGAAGTCGCCCTCCTCGCCCCTCTGGTTGAGGGCCACCTCCGCCTGGTGCCGGGTTACCTTGCCATAGTACCACATCCGCCCGGCGAACCTCCCGCTTACCGAGGGCTCGATGTAGTCGCAGTCCGGCGTGGGCGGGCAGGCGTCCCCGGGGGCATCCTGCAGCACGGTGACGTAGTTCTTGGGCACCAGCCCCACCTGCCAGTCGGCTTTGCGGCACTTCCACCACTCGGGGTCATTCTCGGGCTTCTCCACGACGTCCATCACCTCGCCCTTCTCGAAGTTGAGCTCCTCGTCGTTGCCGGAGTTGAAGGGGTAGAGGGCCTGGACCGTGTGCAGCGAGGTGCTGCCATTGGCCCCATGCACCGCCGCCGCCAGCTTCTCAGTCAGCGAGGTCGCCGAGTCGCCGGCCGAGCCGTCCGGGTCCTCCGTCACGTAGTTGGAGGGGAACCAGCCCGAGCGACCCTCGTAGCCGCCCCGCCACCAGCCGTCGCTGCACTTCTCCATGACGATGACCCGTGTTCCCTTGACCAGCGACAGCTCGTCCTCGCGCTCGGCCGCGTAGGTGAACTTGACCAGCGCCGGCAGGTTGAGGTCGTACAGCCGCTCCCCGTTGTCCGAGAACAAGTCGGAGTCGGCGTTGGAGGCAGTTTCCCTCATGCTGGGCTTCCGCCTGACCTTCCCAATTCCTGCAGTCAGAGGGAGAGACCATTACGTTAGCACAAGGGGGTCAGAGGGAGAGACCACTAGCACAGGGGTTAGGAGGTAAAAAAATAATGCTGAAGTAATCTGTCCACCAGAGGGACCTCTGAACACATCCATCTCTGACGACTTGAGAACTGCTTCACAGGCAGTATTACACAGAAAGGAGGCAGCATGAGGAGGGGGGTATATGTAAACACTTGTTGGTGACCGCTGCAATACACCACTTTACATTTTAAGAAATATGAATACAGTTCAATGCCCAACAGCATAAGCACACACTACCGCTCTTAAGCAGTACTAGGCCTAGTAGGCAGGGCCTGTTAGGAGCCATTTCCACCAACACGGTACAGTGGAAGTGGCCCTGCTCTGCCTCAGCTCTTTCAGATGTGAAGCGGGAGCTTTTGCAGAGGCATTTCCCACCCTGGGCTTGCCAGATATTTGGGACAGTCGGAAGAAAACCTGGCAGGTGGCTTTCATGCCAAATTTCTGGCTTCCTAAGCCAGTAAAAAAAAAAACTGAAAAAAAAACCTACCTTGGCAGCAACCAACTTAAATGTCTCCAAGAAATTCCTGATATAGTAGGTGTGTATCCTGTATATCCTGTGTGTGTGTATGTGTGTACATTTTGAAATGAATAAGGCAATAAGATCCATATTCCCCTCTGTTGGGGAATTAATTTGTGAAACCAAAGATTGTTTTTGACAGTTACATTACAAAGAGAGGCATGCAGGAGCAAATTCCGTTCAGAACTCATTAAAATATATGTTCTGTGCAGAGAGCTATGCGCAGACAGTTATACACAGACAACTATGCGCAGACAGCTATACACAGAAAACTATGCGCAGACAGTTATACACAGACAACTATGGGCAGACAGTTATAGAGACAACTATGCGCAGACTGCTATACAGAGACAACTATGCGCAGACAGCTATACACAGACAACTATGCGCAGACAGCTATACACAGAAAACTATGCGCAGACAGCTATACACAGACAACTATGCGCAGACAGTTATACAGAGACAACTATGCGCAGACTGCTATACAGAGACAACTATGCGCAGACAGTTATACAGAGACAACTATGCGCAGACTGCTATACAGAGACAACTATGCGCAGACAGCTATACACAGACAACTATGCGCAGACTGCTATACAGAGACAACTATGCGCAGACAGCTATACACAGACAACTATGAGCAGATGGCTATACACAGACAACTATGCGCAGACAGCTATACACAGACAACTATGGGCAGACAGTTATACACAGACAACTATGCGCAGACTGCTATACAGAGACAACTATGCGCAGACAGCTATACACAGACAACTATGAGCAGATGGCTATACACAGACAACTATGCGCAGACAGTTATACACAGACAACTATGCGCAGACAGTTATACACAGACAACTATGGGCAGACAGTTATACAGAGACAACTATGCGCAGACTGCTATACAGAGACAACTATGCGCAGACAGCTATACACAGACAACTATGCACAGACAGCTATACACAGAAAACTATGCGCAGACAGCTATACACAGACAACTATGCGCAGACAGTTATACAGAGACAACTATGCGCAGACTGCTATACAGAGACAACTATGCGCAGACAGTTATACAGAGACAACTATGCGCAGACAGCTATACACAGACAACTATGCGCAGACTGCTATACAGAGACAACTATGCGCAGACAGCTATACACAGACAACTATGCGCAGACTGCTATACAGAGACAACTATGCGCAGACAGCTATACACAGACAACTATGCGCAGACAGCTATACACAGACAACTATGCGCAGACTGCTATACAGAGACAACTATGCGCAGACAGCTATACACAGACAACTATGCACAGACAGCTATACACAGACAACTATGGGCAGACAGTTATACACAGACAACTATGCGCAGACGGCTATACACAGACAACTATGCGCAGACGGCTATACACAGACAACTATGCGCAGACAGCTATACACAGACAACTATGCGCAGACAGTTATACACAGACAACTATGCGCAGACGGCTATACACAGACAACTATGAGCAGACGGCTATACACAGACAACTATGCGCAGACGGCTATACACAGACAACTATGCGCAGACGGCTATACACAGACAACTATGAGCAGACGGCTATACACAGACAACTATGCGCAGACGGCTATACACAGACAACTATGCGCAGACAGCTATACACAGACAACTATGGGCAGACAGCTATACACAGACAACTATGAGCAGACGGCTATACACAGACAACTATGAGCAGACGGTTATACACAGACAACTATGAGCAGACGGCTATACACAGACAACTATGGGCAGACGGCCATACAGAGACAACTATGCGCAGACGGCTATGACAGTGCTTGCCCTTTGTTATTGGGTGTGGGACTGCTCACGTCAAGCGTGGGTAGCCTTTATGGGTCTTGATCACGTGACCAAAATCATCCCACCCCTGACATCTGTGGAATGTTGAGGTTTTCACCTCCGCAGAATAAAAGAGCAAATCGCCTTTCATGGAGCCCTGACAAGATCAGACAACTACAATAAGTATACTGTACTATACTGTACAGTACTACCAAAAGCGTGCATCAACAACATTTCAAGAGCAACATATGATTTTTGTACAGGCTCACTCAAACCATAGAGTCAGACGGCTATCGAGGCATTCCGGTATCAGCCCCACTTCATCTCGGACAAGGGAGTCTGCTAAGCAAATAAATACGGTTACGCAACGTTCCACCTATTCCCAGCAGTTTCCCCGAGTGAACTTTGAAATAGACAGGACCTTAGTCCTCTGAAAAGGCGTTGCTAGCAGCATGGATGGCCCGGGACCAGACCACGGGAGGGCGCAGAAGGTTCAGACAGATGGGAGACTTCCGAGGGTGGGGGCGACCTCCTCTGCAGGCGGGAAGGCCTACCGCGCCCTTTACAGGGTGACACACCCATCCCACAGAGCTGCATGCATCTCACCATGTATTTATGACATATTCCACAGTGCTCTCTCTGAGCGAGAGAGAGAAAGATAGAGAGAAAGAGAGCGAGAGAGCCAGAGGAAGAGTGAGAGAGCGAAAGAGAAAGAGAGAGACCGAGTGGTGCGTTTTACTCCTCGTTAGAAGTTTTGCATGGATAGGGTTTCAGTTTTGCAGAGCGTGAAACAGAACCTGTTGCACACTTGTTATTACTGCAATCGTGTATCTGAAATGACAGCCGGGATAAGTCTATATCAACGATACCAGCCCAAAGTGAGCGCCAAAATGGCGACCCAAAACCACAGCACAATCTTACCGCACTCGATTCACTGAATTCAAATCAAACGTGCCCTACATGACTGGCGAAATTTACATCTTAATATCAATCCCATTAAAATAGCAGGGATTTTTAAATGTAATGATTAAGTGAAGCACCATGTTCAACGGGGAAAAACGTCTTCGATCCATCCCAAGGGCGCTTGGGTCCAAACAAAGGGCAGTTAAGCAGGACACCCTCCCTTCCAGCGCAACACTGGAACTAGCCATTATTTAATCGTGAGAGTTAACTGAAGGTCAGCGGCTACACTCGACAGACAGGAGCACCGATGTGAATCAGACAGACCTGTTGTTAAAGCGCTCGGATAACTCCCCAGGGCGCTGGCGTTCTGTGCATGGCGCTGACTCAGTGTTTGCAGAGAGAGAGCGAGAGAGAGAGAGATTAGTGTTTAGATCGAGACAGCCCTGACGTTTAGCGACATCACGGCAGAGGTCCTGGGTGAGATGCGCAGCGTTACACCACCGTAACTATTCCAGAGGAGAAGCCCTGTCCGGGCATGGGCTCCGAGTCTCAGTGAATAAGGTTCGTACACACAAAGTGAATCGGAAGTTTGTGTGGTAATGCTATCTACATAAACTATCGTACCTGGTACTGAATCACACCTCGTTATAGAATGATACTGTGTATTTATTCATATTCAGAATACCCTGTGAAAATGCTGATGATGCTACAAAACCGGAATACGGGGGGGGGGGGGGGGGGGGTTGCGGGGGGAAGTGGGTTATTAATTAAACGCCTGCAGCGTCCACACCCTTTGCTCCACCGATCTGGCTCCACCCGACTTTGGCCTAAACTGAAGTCTAACGTAATTGGAAGGGGGTTTGCAAATGTTCTGTCTGGGTGAGGCTCTAACACATTTAGATCCACCCTGTGACACAGAGCAAAATGCGTGAGGGGACCTTCAACCTCCTTAGTCTGTTGGATACAACAGCGCACTGCATAACAGCATGGCTGTTCAAGTCCTCACATGTCGTGATAGCAGCGCGCGTTCACATTTATGTCTTTTGCATTGCGTGTCTGTAACACCTGCTTTCCAAAATAAACAGTCTTATCACAATACATATTGTGCTTTAGCCCAAGCGGCTTCTTTTCTACAAAAACAACTGTGCAGTACTTCCCTAAGTTCTCTCTCAGCGGCCGTATTTACCTATGAAAAGGGCACCTCGCGGGAGAGAAATAGAGATAAAGCGAGACTTCGTCTGGCACGTGTGATACTACCCTACCACAGCCGTGGTAAGCTTTAGTGACTTGCTGAAAGATGCTCGGGGCTATGTCCAGCACCTGTAATTAAAGCAGGGCGTGTGTATCATTCGCAACGGCTATCGCGGCTGATATCTGAAGCCACTTACAGTGCGGACGGAAAGTATTCGGACCGTGACACAATATTTGTTGTTTTGGCTCCGCACTCAAGAACATTGAATTTGAAATAGAACAGTGACTATGAGGTTAAAGTGCAGACATTCAGCTTTAATTTGAGAGTTTTTACATCCATATTGGGTGAACCGTGTAGCAATTGTAGCCCTTTTTATACACAGTCCCCCCCATTTTAGGGGAATGAAAAGTAATTAGAATAAACTTAAATATTGTCGCGTATCCTTTGCATGCCATGACTTCTGTGACCCAACAACATCAAAAGACTTTTGATATCTTATTTTCTTGTGCTCTTACAAGCGATACAATAACTTTACTATAACTATAACTAATAAGTCATGAACGGTCCAAGGTATCAAACGAGCCTCAAAGCATCACTATGCTGCCAGATGCAGTAGATATGGATGGATCACTTTAAGGGTTGTTTCTCCTGACTTATTTTTCCATAGAGTTCAATAGAAAAATAAGTCAGGAGAAACAACCCTTAAAGTGATCCATCCACATGTACTCTACTGCACATCTGGCAGCAGAGTGATGCTTTGAGGCTAGTTTGATACCTCAGACACTTGATGACTTACAGCTATTTAGCCGACCACGTGATCCATACTGTTCCAGTATATTTAACAGCTTAATCTAGCACCCCCCCCCCCAGAGATCCAGGGTCATAGTATTGCTTGTAAGAGTGCCAGAAAATATATCAAGAGTCTTTTCATGTTGTTGGGTCACAGACACCAGAAAGTCATGGCATGCAAAAGATATGCAACCAAATATTAAATATGACGACTTTAAGTTTGTTAATTTGTCCAATTACTTTTCGTCCCTAAAATGGGGGGGGGGACTGTGTATAAAAAGGGCTACAATTGCTACACGGTTCACCCAATATGGATGTAAAAACTCTCAAATTAAAGCTGAAAGTCTACAACTTTAACCTCATAGTCACTGTTCCATTTAAAATCCAATGTTCTTGAGTACAGAGCCAAAACAACAAAAATTGTGTCACATTCCATCCCCGCTGTAACTCAGACACAAGCGCGAGGAAAGCGTTTCGTGCAGCGCGGAACCCTGCATCAGCACAGCCGTTGTCGCTGCGGGGTGTCTCGTCAGGGAAAGACCCGATGAGGCAAAGTCCTTATACGTATACACACCTCACCGCTGTACATCATCTGTAGCTCGCGAATAACACCTCCAGTAATGACCACGTCCAACATAATTGTACAGCACTGCCCTGTAAGTCGTGAGAATACTAGACGCTGGTATGTCATCCAAACGGCACTAGCGCGCTCAAACAAAAAAGACAGGTGAGATTGTGCCAAGCCTTGAATAAAGATGCAGGTGCATTTGGCAAAACCACAGACTGCTGTATTTACAAAACAGAAATTAAATGCCATTAATGGCAGAATTTATCACTAGCATGCAACTCTTTAGCTGAATCAGAATGACTATTTTCTGGGATGGGATGTAGCAGACAGAGGCGTAGTAGGCCAATACTTTTCAGTTGGATTGTATGAACCATCTGCACAGCATGACTTACAACCACATGAAAGGCAGTAAGACAATTATTGCACAGCAGAGCAGCTTGAACCAAAAGCTATCGGTTTCCAATTTCTAGATAAGCCGTTGTACTGCCATTGTACCCTTGGGAAGGGTACTGAACTGCATATGGAAAATGCTATTTAGCCTAAGCTATACAAGATGTACTGAGGCCTGCTAATAAAGCAAATTATGCAATAATTCAGAATTGCAGACAAAAGGCGCAGCATTACATTCACACTTTGCACATTTGGGCAGCACACGCAGGTGATTTCCATCAACAATATTTATGGGCATCTCCTGTTCTGATTGCCACAGTAAAACATATTTTAAAATTAATCCACGAGAGTGCCTGGATCTTTCAGATCTTCTTTGACTATGTTGATGTCGTTTTTCTACATTGGCTTTTGATCCCTTTTTACCTGTACATGATGCTTCTATTAATTATCTTACCTTCAGTACCTGTTGGAACTTTGTTCATCATTAGATGCTCGGCTGTTGCACTTTACTTTGTCCGACATTTCCAAGAACTTTGAACGTATCAAAGCTATAGGAATGAAAAGGGCACAATGGACAATAGGCGGATACTTTTGCTCCTTCAGATTTCTTCACCTCTCACTCTCGACAGTGACTTTAGTCACGGTGTTGGAGGGGCAGTAATTGTGCATCAAATCTCTGGTGTAAGAGCAGAGCTGTGTTCCCACAGGACAATCCTGCAGCCCCGATCAAAGAAGCTCATTCATAACAAATGAGCTACACGGTGGCGCTTGTATAACAAAATCACATCAAAATAGGTGTCCTAATCCAGGCACTACACTCCACAGAGAGGATATACGATTAATACATGATAGTAACCAGAGTGTGGAATTAACCCCCACCACCAGTAAAATGCTGGTAAAATTTTGATTGTGGCTAGAATGATGGTGGCATTGTGGATTTTCTACTCTAATAATAATAATTAATAATAATAATTGATAGGTTTTATATAGCGCTTTTCTAAGTACCCAAAGACGCTTCACATTTTTGATGAGGGGGAAACTCGTCTCTACCACCACCAATGTGTAGCACCCACCTGGGTGATGCAGCGGCAGCCATTTTTGTGCCAGAATGCTCACCACACATCAGCTGAGGTGGAGAGGGAGAGAATGCTTTTTTTTGCCAATTAAACTGGGGGATGATTAGGTGGCAGATTGAAAGAGCCAGGTTGGGAGTTTGGCCAGGACACCGGGGAAACCCCTACTCTTTACGAGAAGTGTCATGGGATCTTTTAATGACCACAGTGAGTCAGGACCTCGGTTTAACGTCTCATCCGAAAGACGGCATCTCCTACAGCACAGTGTCCCCATCACTGCACTGGGGCATTGGGATTTTTTTTTTTTATTTGACCAGAGGGAAGATTGCCCCCTACTGGTCCACCAACACCACTTCCAGCAGCAACTTGGTTTTCCACAGGAGGTCTCCCATCCAAGTACTAACCAAGCCCGCACCTGCTTAGCTTCAGCCATTCAGCAGGAGCAGAGTGCACGGTGGTATGGCTGCTGACTCTAGCAGCCACTTTGGCTAACCAACCAGGTTGTGTCATATTGTAAAAGGTAATGTGGCTGCTAAAATGTTGAAAATGGCTGGTCATTTTTAGAGCCACTCTGGGTCGTGGGTGAAATAGTTCATTCCATGCACTGATGGCAACTATTTGAATATCCAATTAATGGGGATGGGTGCCAATTTCACGTGCTGAGTCCTACGCAGTCACTGCAATTCACGTGTGAAGTTTTCAACGACACCGACAACATTGTTAGAACGTTACATGCAACCGCAGGCTTTAAATAGGGGCTGACATACACCCCCATCTCGCGGAGAAGGGGCCGGGGGGGGGGGAAACCGAACCTCCCAAACATGCGTGCGTGCAACGCAGAGGACATCCCAGGCCACAGAGAGAGAGAGAGAAAATTACAAGGTGTGACCCCAGATCATCCAGTGAAGCAGTTTCCTGTATTGCCCGTTGTGCGACCAGGTGTCACAGCCCACCCCCTTCCAAAAAACAACATGTCAGGACAAGTCGCACAATTTTTAATTTTAATCTGACCTTAAAAATCTAGGGCTGGAGAATGAAAGAAAAAATGGTACTGTACAATTTTAATTTAACATTAATGGGAGCTTCAATACATTTCTCCATTACATACAACTGATGCAAAAAAAACCTTTGAGCATTGAACTACAGTGCAATGTCTCACACAGAACAGCTCTTCTAGAAAAAAAGACTTATTCTCAAAGTAAATATGAATACTCTTACATAACCAAAAAAAACACACTATCTATAATACAATGGTTATTTTACAGGGCATCAAATTCCTTCAACGTAATTTGGAAAACGTTCAAATCTTATTTCTAACTTTGGGCCTCCCTCAAACTTACTGAGGTAATTGGAGTCCCCCAGGTATTGGTGTTCAGACCGCTCTTATTCGATTGCATAAATGACCATGACAAAAATCATTACAAAACCTGTTTGGTCAGGCCTGGTTTCAAAAGGATTATCTGTAAATAATAGGATAATAATTGGTGATAAAACCTGCTTAAGTGGGAGGTTCTCAAAGGATGAGGTGACGGAACTCAGTTCAAACATAACAGCCGTAGTCACGACACCTCGTGTCAAGGTAAGGCCTGAGAACTGTGAACTTTGCTGTTATACACGAAACATGCCTGAGTCACACTCATGCAAGACAAGTGAAACACAGACACATTCTAAACGGGAGCAAGGGTGATTCATCCACCCTTAACTGTCCTAGGACTGTCAGATAGCGGAATAAAAAAAAAAAGAGCTGTCGCTCAAATTCGCATCTGATGATGATTTCTCACAGCCTTCTCATCTACACGGGCGGGTGATGGAGCTTCTCTCCGGTTACCCCATCCTTTCTTGTGCAGGCCCATGTGCAGTTGCGCACTGCATCATGGGAAATGGGTCTGAGCCTGCTGGAAGAGAGCGAACGTATTGTGTGAGCAGTCCAGGGTTAGCGTTCTATTCCTGTAATTTTTACAAGGAGGGAGTTCTGGACAGGAGCCATAAAAGCTTGACCCAAGTTTTTTTTGTTTTCATTTCACTTCACCATTTAGGTGAAGGGGTGAATTTGTTCAAAATCACTGGCGATTTGAGGGGAAAAGCAAAGATGCATTAATAGCCTCAGACCACTTATATTAGTGATCGGCAATGTGTCTGCACACGGACACCAGCGTCCATGAAAAAACTTCTCCGTGTTCAAAAACATAAAAAGTGCCAAAACCATCAATTCAAAAACATAAAAAAACGTCCTTGTCAGTCCCATAAATTTGTCCTCCGTGGAGGATGATGGTGCCGACCCCTGCATTAGCCGACAATGCAGGGGCCAGGCGGCTAATAATACCGCGGTCCCTGCTTTTGTTGCGTTTCCTCTGTCACTCAGACTCACCATCCTGCAACTGCCCTTAATTTCCTGGCTCCTCCTTTGCATACAACAATACGCAAGCCGGGCGGTCGGGGATTAGCCATTTCCCGAATTCCAGAACATCCTTATTCCATGAAAAAATACTTAGGCGGCTCTAAACTGCAAGCTGCTGCTGTGCATGTGTAACTCTTACCCGAAGATGGCTATGCACACATGTACTGTTCAAGAAAGGAGTATGTTTCCATTCCCAGGCACTTCATATGTGTGCCTGATCAGCATACATACTGTATACCGACTTGCTTCTGAAAATATCTAATCAAGAACATAAAAAAATCTATGCAATTTACATAAAATGTAATGTAATCTTACAGAGGTCACTGTGAATAAAATAATCTGGTAAGCAAATACATAATTGCAATAATTACTAATAATTAATAAGTACTGTTTACGGTACAGTAAATGTAAGTACAGTTCGTTGTTGAGGTTTACATTAAATAGGGAATCATAATAACTCAAATTGGAAAGCATTTTCTTCTGTTTCTCCCCATTGGTCCTTATAAACCGAGTTGGGACCCCATCACTCTACAACTTTTTTATATCAGGGAGATGAAAGGAATTACAAAAAACAGAGCAAAATGATTAACTTTTGCCTGTTCTGGTTGAGGCTCTGTCCCAAATGACAATGTGAAGCTAACAAAGAACAAAGTGAACAGCAGGAATTATCAGTGCCCGCACAACTGTCGTCATGGCAACAGGCCCCTTTGACCCCCCCACCCATTCACCTAAAGAGGTCTGTAAAGACCTAAATCACATGCAGGTGGCCATAATCTCAAACAGTACAAAAACACAAAACAGAGCACCCATTTAGTCAGAAATCAGGGCGCGGTAGACAGAGGGCCCATTTGTAATTCAGCCTGTGTGCCTTGCCCTTGTCTTGAGCATAACTCAGGAAAGCTGTACTCCATTAGTCCAGCCGAAGAAAAACTCCCTGTTACTGAGCAACCCACCATTTGACATGGCACACCGATTGACAATCAGCTTTGATGCACTTGAGCTGTTCTCAAAGAGAAAGATTTGATGCAGATATTTTAATTTGTGCAGAACATACCGAGCTGGCTTTGCCAAAAAATATCTGTTCTTTATGTCCACAAAGGGCTGGGGTTTCAGAACAAGCCATGGCACAGCCACACACAGCACGCTTGCCTCCCCGTCCTCTGGCCTCCACAGGGCTAACACACAGCACGCTTGCCTCCCCGTCCTCTGGCCTCCACAGGGCTAACACACAGCAGCACACCTGCCTCGCCGTCCTCTGGCCTCCACAGGGCACAGGGCTAATACACAGCAGCACGCCTGCCTCGCCGTCCTCTGGCCTCCACAGGGCTAACACACAGCAGCACGCCTGCCTCGCCGTCCTCTGGCCTCCACAGGGCACAGGGCTAATACACAGCAGCACGCCTGCCTCGCCGTCCTCTGGCCTCCACAGGGCTAACACACAGCAGCACGCCTGCCTCGCCGTCCTCTGGCCTCCACAGGGCACAGGGCTAATACACAGCAGCACGCCTGCCTCGCCGTCCTCTGGCCTCCACAGGGCTAACACACAGCAGCACGCCTGCCTCGCCATCCTCTGGCCTCCACAGGGCACAGGGCTAATACACAGCAAGCACGCCTGCCTCGCCGTCCTCTGGCCTCCACAGGGCTAACACACAGCAGCACGCCTGCCTCACCATCCTCTGGCCTCCACAGGGCACAGGGCTAATACACAGCAGCACGCCTGCCTCGCCGTCCTCTGGCCTCCACAGGGCTAACACACAGTAAAATGTAAAAACTACAGGGTGGCCACCAACCCCACAAGACTCTGGAAGGCGGAGGGAGAAAAATGCTTCAAGAAGACCCGAGAGCCTCAATTATGCCCCGCTGCAGCTGCAGCCGCCTGATAAAAGCGGCGGCGAAGACGAACCCTTTCAACTCAAGACGTCTCGAACATCAGAGGGCCCCCTGAGCGCAAACACGTTTGTGTTCGTGTGCCGGCGTCTGCCGGCTTTGGAACCAGAGAACGTTGTCTGGGCGAGCGCGCTGCTGCTTGCGGTTAGATCTACCACCACCCCCCACCCCACCCAAAGCATCCAGACACCTGCAGACTCGCCACACGAAACACACAGTTGTGGTCAGCCCCCCTGGGAAAAAATTTGTTTCTTTTCCACGTTTATAGAAATGTTGGGGATTCCGCGCCTGCGAGTCGTTGCGAGTTGGCACCTTAATAATCAAAACGTGCAGACAACAATAAATGCTCCCATAACACCTTACTATAACATACCATAACATAACTTAATGATGAGAACAGGCCATTCAGCCCAACAATGCTCGCCATCTTCCTACCACTAAAGGGTACCTAGTGCTCCCCTACAATCTAAATAGTATCCAGCACCATATCAAGCCTGGTCTTGAATTTCTGCCTCTACTACATAACCTGGCAAGCTATTCCACACAGTGACTACTCTCTGCGTGAAGTACTTCCAAACGTCTGTGCGCTAATTTCCATCTACGCCCCCCTCGTTCAACAGAACTCAACCTGAAGAATGTCCTGACCTGTAGTTCACTTTATTAATCCCTTTTATGAATCCAAGTCTCCTTCTATGCAGTACCTCAGCCAGATTTACCTTCATACCATGTGACTTTATATCAAAAGAGGGAGCAGGCCCTGGTAGTAAAAATACAAGGCGGCCAGCAGAAGTGAAGTTCCGGCCACTTCTACACGTTCGGCACTCAAATTGTCTGGTTCAGTTCTCTGCGTAAGCATGTAAATGAAGCCGGCTGCACTTCACAAGAAGGAGCCCTTGTTTCCTCATGTGCAAAGACCTTGGCTCATAGATTTTCCAGTGAAGTGTTCAAGAACAGATTGCACTGAAGCAAAAAAAATAAAAAATAAAAAATAAAAAAAGTTAAAACAAACGTGTTTAATGTGGAGGAGTAAATGGCTCCCAACGCTGCTTTTGTCTTTATAATCCCACCCGCTTCTCCCTGCCAAGTCATAACACACTGACGCTTTCTCACACATCTGCACAGTACAAAAAAAACACAAAGTGAATCAGAGACAGAGGCAGAGCGAGGGGAAGAGAGAGAGTGTGAGAGAGAAAAAAAAGAATGCAAGGCAAACAATAGAAAAAGGGAGAGCCAAGGGACAACACCAAGAAACAGAGCCTGACGGAGACCGAGGGAGAAAGAAAATGAGTCTGAGAGAGAGAGAGAGAGAGAGAGAGAGAGAATCGGATAGATAGACAGGCAGTGCGTCAGACGGCCGTGATTCAACAGCCCCAGTCTCCACTCCCTCCTGCTTCACCACTCCAGGGACCGGGCACAAATCTGTCTTGAATTAGACGGCTTCCGCTCGCCGGGAAAGGAAGAGAAGAGCGGGAAAACGACAGAAAAAAAGCCTCAACGGCTCTGAAGTGCACAAACACATGTCGCTGACGCACACGGGGCACCGTTTCGCCGTTCGGCGGCCAGAGGCTTAAGAGCACCTCGTCCGTCCCACAGAGCTGCGCTTCCCTGGCTGCAAAGGCAACACAACTGCCCCCCACGTCAAACCCGCGCACTCCGGAGACAGAGGAAGCTAGCGATTACTCAACACCGTTCATGCGATTACTAAATATCGACCCCTGCGAAACCGGTGTCCATCTGGCCGCGGAAAAACCCCCTCGCCCCTGGAGATGCTCCGCTTTGACATTCCGCCGATAGCGGGCCAAGGCTTAGATAAGCGCCTCCAATCAATCATCGGGGCCGGCAACAAAACAGCCCAATCAGTTCAGATTACCACAGGAAAACGTGTCCGCGACTAAACTCATGACCGTCTTAAAACATCCAATTCTCATTAACACACCTCAAACACACAACCTGCAAAAAAAGGTATTATAAGTCTTGCAAATTGCAAAATACAGAGGAATATATACGACATGAAATCACGTACAGCTGCCAAAAAGCATTTTGCGTGGCGCAATTCAGCACGGAAAGGCTACCCTTCCAAACGGCTGTTAAAACGATGTCACGTATTCGCGATGCAGGTCTTTACTGGATTAAAATCAGATGCTGGTTTTGGAATATAATCCTGCAGCACCCCACAGCATATGTCAGGGGGGGAGGGGACAGGGGACATATTTACAGCAGTATTGATTGCAGTGTATGTGGAATGTATGCGCAATTACAGGCTTCAACAGCTGGCTCTCCAAGTCCTATCCACCCAGTTTATACAGCCATCATCAGGGCTGCGAAAACACCCTTTCCCACCCAGTCCACAGATGAGATCTGCCTCTCCCTCACGTACAAACGCAGACAACACTCAGACATACACCGATTTTAGTGAAATAGAAACTCTGGACAGACTTCAGTTGTAAAAAGAAGCAAGAACTTGGAAGTTGAAAAACAAAGGAGAAATCCCTTCGACCCGCATTATTTCAGCTTTGAAACGAGAGAGAGAAAAGGAAAGTTTGACAGGGCAGGGAAGAGCCGAACTCACGGAAGAAATGTTTGAAGAGGTTTGTCATATCCATTTTGGACTCTCCTGGCGGCTCCTCGCTTCCCACTGCGGCTGCGGAGCTAATCCATGTCAACTTCCAAGTCCACAGCTAATAGCGGAGAAGCTCCACACCCTGACCATGTGACTCCCGCCAGCCAATGGGAAGCAGAGGGGCCTCCTCTGAAATTCTGTAGCCGCTGGCCTGCCCCCACACTCTCTCTCTCCTTTTCCCTGTTCTTGAATCTGAGAAGGAATGCGTCTAACCAGGCTCCAGGAAGCCTCTTAACAATTTCATTTGTTTCATCAACTCTCAGGCGAATTGCTTAGAAAATACTTTTCAGGCTTTCTGTATGTTTTAATCAATTGGAAAACGTTTTGAAAATAGTAGTCCGAAAACACGCACGCAGACCCACACACAGGCACACAAGCACGCATACACATGCATGCAAGCACGCACACGCACACATGCGCGCACGCGCACACGCACTTGAAATTCCCTTTCCGATTGAAGCCTTCTTTGCACGTGCTTTACACCGACTACAACAGTCCCCTACCTGACTGTGAGGTCATTTTTCAGTGATGCTACGTGCACTACATCGCTCAATACAATACAATACAACGTTCACCTTTAACCAGCCAGCCGTGCAAGAAAACAGCTGCTCCGTTCCAGGGCTGCCCCTCTCTCCTTGGGGTCGATCTCCGAGTTCAATGGCCGCCAGTTCCCGGAGTTAACGCGACCGGCTGTCTGTAATCTGGTCACGCACTGATTATTCAAATCAGCAGGAAGGCGGAGCGGCTCCGGGGGAAAGCCCTCTCTCCCTGCAGCCTACCCCTTGGCACGCCAAGATCAGCGCTAATGAGCAGGGATTCAAAACCAGACCATGTGCTGCTCATTTGTGAGAAGGAAATGGCCGCAGGTCACAGGAAGTGACCTCGTTTTCAAATGTTCTTCAGATTATCATTGCTGTTTAAACTGCCAGATAGCCGTAGCAAGGGTGACCTACAGAATATCAAAACAATGTGGAGTACATACAAATGTTATACACCTAAAATGTGAGATCCTAAGTGTTATCAGCGGCATTGAAAAACAACATTTAAAGGAAAAACCCACCCCAAATATAAAAAAATATATATTCCCAGAGTATAATATGTGTAACGCTCTGCTTTATATAGCACCTACGAAATGGACACTAGGTTGACACTATTTTTTCCATGTCAAAATCAGTCTGTACTTGCCCTCGCCAGTTGGCGGGTCAATAAAATCTTTAAAATTTTATCTCAAAAGACAGAGTATTCAGCAGTTTCCTTGTTTTTCTTTGCCGCATGCTCCCATGGTTCACTGAAAATAATTGTCCATAATGCGCACAAGATCATTCTGGAAACCTTTTGGGAATTGGATTAAAATGACGAATCTGAAAGGCAGATTTTGCTGAGCGTGACAGACATCCAATTTAAAACTCATTAAATCTAATCAAGCTATATGTATTTATGCCACAATAAACATAAGTAACAACACATGTATTAAATTAAATTGGGTAAGTCTTTGTTTTAAGTGCCCTTCAGGCTTCAGGTCTCAATCTAACTAAACAATTAAACATATCTAGTCTTCCATTAAATTTTTGGGAGAGGAGAAGTTTCTAGTTTCAACAACTTTTTGTACAGGCGGATGGCTAGAGGAATGTTTTGTCAACAAAAAGATTCAGGACATGTTTGTATTGAAGAGGAGAAAATAGCACAGAGTTGTTTTTTTTCTTCCCCCCCCTCATTCAAAGAATGGAGACGAGAGAGCTAATAAAAAGAGAGCTACCATGCTATGGAAAACTACTCGCGACAAATAGGAGCCAAGCGTGATTACAGGAAACCGAAACACAAACACACACACATGGACATGTGCTCTCTCATTCAAATATATGGCGCACGGGCTCACAGGCACAAAATATCAGCAATACGTTCACCCAACTTTCAGCAATGATATCAGGCAGGGCACCTGAGACACGAAGACCACGGTTCCTGCACCCCGCTCCCCAGAACCAACACAAACACCAAGCTTATCGCCAAGCGCGGCCAACTCGCAACGCCACCGCCCGGTGGTGACAACAGTCAGAAAAAGACAGCCGCTTCATTTCTACATAACAGACGCTTGCAGCAGCACACACCCCGCTGTGATGCTCTGAGATGTGAAAAGAGGATTGGGGGAAACTGCAGGCCCTTTGCCAGAGGCTGCCATAATGCCAAGCGGGACGTATTTTAAGCGTCAAATTAAGCAGCAACTCAAATATTTAAAAAAAACTGAGACGAGAGGGAAAGTGGAAGCTACAGATGAATGGGTTTTAGATAGAGCGTTCAGAATGAGATTGTTTAAAAGAAACAAACGCACAGTTATTATTGAAAGCGTCCTTTAACAAGAAAGGCTCGACGCTAGAAATTATTAAGCGGAAGCATCGAACCGCGTTGAGGCTTTTTCCATTTTCCATTTTTGCCGACGGCAATAATATCGCACCCTCATTTACACCGCTTCCAGGCATGAGGGCTTCTCAACTTTACCTGAAGGAAACGAAAAAGACGCCTCCCGTTGCACTCGTTCCTGAGTCGCGATTACGAACGCACACCAATGCCTGGGAACAACTTAATCTCCCCGTCACAAAGTGCGACGCAGGGCTGGCATCTGTGGCAATGCCACAACTCGTTTTCTAGGCCTGGAACAATAACCTCAAGACAGTGGAGACGCCAGAACTTGTTAGAGAAGTACCTTAGAAGAGAAAATGGAACAAAACTACGGCCCTACCTGAGGAGTCCATGCAGAGCAGAGCAGCTTTACACAATGAGCTTTGGACAAGCAGCTTCAGCCATGGGGGGGTTTTTATAGGAAGGGGCACTTGCTGGCTTAAGCATTATTATTCATGTGAAATGCATCTCTACACCCAGAGCGGGGAGCTGGCTTCCTCTACATCAACGCTGTGGTCAGAAACTCAAGCGGCGACCTAAATAACGCAGGATTTCTGAAGCTTTGTAGTTCTTGATGGTGCTTGATGAGTCAAATGTTCAAGCCAGATGCGTCAGCAATGCAGTCCATTTGGCTTGAAACAAGTTTCCCCAATCACTAAGGAAACTGCATAATGTAATGATGCAAGATGCAAGTTTATAGATTTGCTTAATCTTAGCAAGCCATCCAGTAATCCGCTAAGCAGATTTTAAGCAGTGCAGTATGGGAAACGTTTCTACCGGAGTGGAACATCGCAACGTCTACAGACAATATCATGAATCCAGCGCAAGCACTTTGTTTAAAGCTGATCGTTCCCCCCTGACTAGGGTAATCTGTCTGGAACTTCACAAGCCCAACGAAACACATTCCGTTAGTCACCTTCATAAATGCAACAGTTTGCGAAAAACCTAAATCAAGTCCAAGCACCTATGGATGTTCAACAATGATGGCATGGTCAAATTTGAGGTATCAACACTTAAGAAAAGCTCTTTGACAACACTGATGGCAAAAAACAAAGAAATGCTTATATAACTGAAAAAGAATCCTCTACCTAACGTATCCTTCAGGTTTTTCACTATAGAGGCCTTCCTGGCGCTGTTTTTCCTTTCTACGTAGTTGGAAGGCACAAATCCAGTCTTGTTGGTGGCATTACGAACCCGCCACCATGACTTGGAGTCGTCCAGGAGCCACAGTCTCTCGTTCTTCTTGATGTCAAGCTCCTGGTCCTGCTGGGCCATGTAGTCAAACTTTGCTATGACTATCACTTCGTCCGTCATCTTTGACTGGACTCAGCACTGAGGAAGGAAGAGAGGAAGAGAGAGATTAGATTTACAGACCAAGCAGGCAGAAACTAGGGGCCTGGACTCATACCACATCACTATTTTGCAATACACTGAGATACAACTTCTGAGACAACTCACAGTGCAGCTTAACTACGCACAACTTTATACCCACAGTTATAGCTACCTGTCCATGAACGGCTTTCACAAGATATAAAGAGTAGGCCTATGTCTCAAGTATGCCAAAGGGTATGTGTCAAGCATAAGAATGTGCCTCTCACCCTAGAGAATATATATAGCTTTATATCAATCATTGCTTTGCACTTCAAATTAATGTGAAACTGTAGGCTAGGGTTTGTATTTGCAAAGCATCTCAGAGTAGGAGTGTTGATTCTAGGACCACTTTTGCCTTTTAGCACAGAATGAACATGAATGGGATATGGACCTCGCAAGTCTGATCCTAGATCAGTGCTCCCACACGGATGTGCTTTTTTTAACAGGAGCACAGATCACGGAAACCATTACGTGGAATTTGATTAATCATTTGACTCTGCGGTTCAGCGCTGTCCTGGCTCAATCACACACACCCATTGCTTAAGCCTTTGTGTCTCTTGAATCCAATAATTAAGTTCTCGCGGGCCACAAAAACTGACGTTGTTTCAACTTGCACTTTGATTGGTCCTTTTTAATCACACTATAGACAGTTTTGTCTGTAAAGTAAGGATATGTAGCATATATTCAAATTGACAATTATTTTGTGTAATTCTCATTTTAAAGAGATTGCCAACTCAAATCGATGATTCAGCATTTCAACGGTTAATTGTTGTCATCCTGGGGGTGGAATAAACATAACCCGACTATCAGTACTAAGTTATATGACTAAATTGAGATATCCCTTCCTTTTTTTTCACCATTGCTTGTAATTGATCAGGCAAGGTTTTGACCGGGCGGGATTAAAACGCGACCAGTAAACGTCATTTGGTCCTCTCAGCCAATGATTCACTATCCAGAAATTCTTTACGCGCTCCCCTTCATCAGTTGTTATACACTCCCTTTTCTCCCGCTATCTCACATAAAATAAATTTTAAAATGCAGGTATGCAGTGCTCATTTTTCAGAAGAGAGTTTTGCTGTTCCCATACAGTAGCAAAAGTTACGTAGGCATTCAGCTAAAATCAGCAGAAAAGACTACCCAAATAAGCACACATGATCCAGCTTGTCAATGCACAAATTAGATAAGATAGCTAGCTGTCAAGCTGGGTCAGAGTCGTTGTGATTTGTGCTAACGAGCTTACGTTAGTCTTCACCAATGTGTAACGTTAACAAAGCTACTGTTGAAGCAAATCCGAGGTCCGTCTGTTCTGCTGCGAAGTCTGCCTGCATAACCCAGGACGTTGGAACGCAATGCGATATATTCGCAGAAGACGTTGTGTATATCAGACTGGCATTCTCCCTAGCCACAGGACAGTGGGCACCCAACTCTCACTGGGAACATTGAGTCAAAAAAAGAACCAAGGTTTGTGGCTACCATTTTATTTGTTTTGATCATGCAATGACCCATGATATTCTTCAAATAAATTAGATGGTAGTATTACTATAGTTTACACAGTATACTACTAATACTACTACATTTTAGCTTTACAAACCAACAATAGCAATGGTTTAATGTTGATAATTCCATATTATAAGCACATATAGGCTACTTTTTACAAAATATTAACTAGCTTTCACTGTCCACCCAGGCCAGAGAATTGCATAGTCGGCAGAAAGTGACACTATTCAATCTTCATTTTTTTCAGCTGTAGACTGCTAATTTTTTAAAGGCTTGATGGAGGATTATTTTAATAACGAGGAGTAATGTCAAATAAAATAATTAAGAAAACCACGTTTTAAGCACAGTTGGCAATGCCTTTAAACATGCATTTACCAAATGCATAAAAGGGAAGTTCTGTCTCTGTCTACTCTTAAATAAGGCCAAATACCTTAAGTACACACTGACCAAGCATGGCTGGCAGGATTTCAAGTAAACATGTGGAATATCAAGTCAAACTTCTTAACATTTGAAAAAACATGCCAGCTAATATTCATTGTACATACGCATATACAAAATTATGATAAATGATACATTTTAATTCATTATGGATACTGGATAACGAAAACCCAATGTATATATGGGATGCTTTGTTAGATGCGCCTGAGAATTTATCACTACATGGTCTCCAGGATTCCTTTTCTCACTCTGAAATGCTTTAGCTACACGCAGTACTCCTACTTCCATGATTTCATTGCACAGCATAACCATTACAGCTAAAACACACTGGTCTATGGCAAACATGACTGGAGGTAGGCTACATATATCAGGACATCAATGGAGCGAAGCACTGACGGGGAGAGAAAACTGTGTATAATACGTTTCCTGTAATAAAACGTGCTTAAGAGTCACCGTCACCGGTACCAGAGGAAAGAGCTGCCACCTCGTAAACAGCATGAGCTAAACATCTTGAGCCCTAATGGAGCTCAAATATGTCGATCCTATGGCACAGCTGCAGTTTTCAGGGTCATGCCACACTCAGCACAAAATTAGGTCATACGTCACACGCAAACACAAACACTCGCAATCCGTTCATTTTTCCCCCGTCGATGCATCATATCAGGTTCTCTGAACACAGCACACGCATTGAATCATTGAACCCGAATCCTAACCCTAGCAAGTAGCTCAATAGAAATGTTTATTTTAACAGAACAAGTAAGAAAGTTAGAGAACTCAAGACTCCTGGATCACACAACAACAACAACAGGCATCCTCTCATGCCAAGCAACAAGAAAATCTATTGCCCCAATGAAGTTTACAGAGAAATAAATAATAATAATTTGATAACAAAAACATTTTTAAACTCGAAGGCACAAAGCATCGCCATGCCTCCCCTGAATATCACAAAGCATGTCACAAAGTTTCCCACATCCCACATATTATTGTACAGCTCGGATTCACGCTCTTCACACAATAGCTAACGTATCAAACTTATAATTAGGGTTGTCACGAAAATATCACAGAGATATTATTTTAAAATATATTATTTTTCAAAAGAATTATTATCATATAATCTGCACTCTGAATCTTACTGCGTGTGCCGTGGCCTGCCCAACAAATCTGAGTGGAGCGTCCTTTCCCGCTCCCTTTTCTATTTTAGTTCTGATGCCTCGCAACAAATTCTGTATGCTTTGTTTTTTAAATATTTGGTTATTATTATTTGTATACAGGCTATTTAGACAATATCGGATATTGCGATATTTGTTAAAGGCATATCGACGATATGAAAATGGGATATCACGTCAACCCTACTTATAACACATTAAAAGCTTTTTTTTAAGAAATGATGATCTCCACAATCGTGTAAGGGAGGTTATGCTGTTAACTCCTTCTGCCAGCAAGGTGACTAAAGCAGTTTACGCACAAACTTAAAATCACGCTGCAACACGATCTGGCTTTCAGAAAATGAAGAAATCGTTGATAATCGTCTATAATCATTGACGCAATCATATCGTGAACCGGTCTGTGCATAACTTTGTTTCGTTATCCTGTTCACAGACAGGCAGCCCTGAAATAGCATGAGTGCATACAGTAGTCAGCTCTCCTGTTAGACACTCCCATAGGCTGCATGTGAGCACATTCCCATAATGCAATGCACTGTTAGGCTGCTTTTAAAGATCCATGTTGGGCACCATGCAAGTGCTATGATTTAAGATAATGTTGCCTTTGAGGATTACGTACGCGTTAGCGTAATGCAGGTTTGCTACTCCAGATAATTATTATGCACTTTGTGTAATGCTAAAACCTATTTTCATACAGTCTATGCCTAAAACTGTTACTAATAATGTTTAAGTGACACTGTCACTTTTGTTTCACACAGCATAGCAGCTAGATTACAGGAGTGTCCCACTCTGACTTTCCTATGCAAGTGATGATACAGCATATCAATCCGGATACAGAATAAAAGTGTGCCCACGTTTCATTTTGTTATCCCACAGCACTATTTTCAGCTGAGCCCAAGAAATTCTTGCTGCTGTAATATGAATTGAATGCCCTTTTAATCTTACCTTATGGGTTTGTAAGTCCATCTTGAGCATCATTTTGTATAAAATAATAATAATAATAACAATAATAATGCGATGAAAGGATTTCCTAATGAACAGGGGAAATACTACAGAATTTTAGGGGTGATGTCAAACTGGACAAGATTAACTGGACAGGACAAATGGTTTTGTGTATCAATTGAAAGCTCATTTTGAGCTTATATTTTGTCTAGAAATACCTGAAAATAACAAACACCTGAAAATGCTATTAAAAGAAGGTGATTATACTTGTAATCACAAGTATTTATTATTATTTGTATTATTATTATAATAAAAATAATAGCTTTATTATTATTATTATTATTATTCAGAAGGTAGTAATGCATTTAAACTGTATATTTCTGGTTTATAATACACAAGTGGCCCCAAACAATATATGAAACAGGGTTTTTGTAACACTGAGGAAATGGGAGATTGCCTTCTGGTCACACTGACATATCGCCACAGTCTTCCACCATCTCAGACTCTGCTACTGACTGCCTTCTGGTCACACTGACATATCGCCGCAGTCTTCCACCATCTCAGACTCTGCTACTGACTGCCTTCTGGTCACACTGACATATCGCCGCAGTCTTCCACCATCTCAGACTCTGCTACTGACTGCCTTCTGGTCACACTGACATATCGCCACAGTCTTCCACCATCTCAGACTCTGCTACTGACTGCCTTCTGGTCACACTGACATATCGCCACAGTCTTCCACCATCTCAGACTCTGCTACTGACTGCCTTCTGGTCACACTGACATATCGCCACAGTCTTCCACCATCTCAGACTCTGCTACTGACTGCCTTCTGGTCACACTGACATATCGCCACAGTCTTCCACCATCTCAGACTCTGCTACTGACTGCCTTCTGGTCACACTGACATATCGCCACAGTCTTCCACCATCTCAGACTCTGCTACTGACTGCCTTCTGGTCACACTGACATATCGCCACAGTCTTCCACCATCTCAGACTCTGCTACTGACTGCCTTCTGGTCACACTGACATATCGCCACAGTCTTCCACCATCTCAGACTCTGCTACTGACTGCCTTCTGGTCACACTGACATATCGCCACAGTCTTCCACCATCTCAGACTCTGCTACTGACTGCCTTCTGGTCACACTGACATATCGCCACAGTCTTCCACCATCTCAGACTCTGCTACTGACTGCCTTCTGGTCACACTGACATATCGCCACAGTCTTCCACCATCTCAGACTCTGCTACTGACTGCCTTCTGGTCACACTGACATATCGCCACAGTCTTCCACCATCTCAGACTCTGCTACTGACTGCCTTCTGGTCACACTGACATATCGCCACAGTCTTCCACCATCTCAGACTCTGCTACTGACTGCCTTCTGGTCACACTGACATATCGCCACAGTCTTCCACCATCTCAGACTCTGCTGCTGACCTATCAGTCTGGAGTCTGGAGAGCAGATTCTATGCCTAAATTTGCCCATCAGTCATTTTTTATATGAAATGCACTTAGCACAGAAGGCACTGACACAGCACGACGGTTGTGTCACCAACAGACCTAACATTTATGAGGTCAGAAGTTTCTTGGGCAGACATTCAGTTCTTCTGAGTTCTACTCAGACATATACTGCAACAGTGCACAGTTGACAAGAGCTAATCATATATAATGATGTATAATAATTATAGTTAAATCATAGGGTTTCATGTCATCTATGTACAGTTGTGTTCAAATAAATAGCAGTGCGTTAAAAAAAGTGAATAAAGTGCAAATATTTTTTTAATAGCTTTTAGTTCCATATTTCAAATGTAGTGGAAACATTACACATTCAATTCCAAATCAAAGCGTTAACAAATTTTATCAAGTCTGGGTTATTATTTTACAGGAAGCAAAAAAAAGGAATATTAATCTGTTCAAAAAAATAGCAGTGTCAACATTTTTCTCTTCAAACTCAAACACTTACAGTATGAACTGAATTTTTTTTTCAAGATTACTGAACTAATATTTAGTTGCATAACCATTGTTTTTGATAACTGCTGCGCATCTGTGTTGCATCGAGTCAACCAACTTCTGGCAGCTAGAAACAGGCATTTCCAGGATGAACAAACTACATTCCACAGTTCCTGTGAATTTTTGGGTTTTGCTTCAGAAACTACATTTTTAATGTCATCCCACAAGTTTTCAATGGGGTTGAGGTCGGGGGATTGAGCTGGCCACTCCATTAACTCAATCCTTTTTGTCTGGAACCAAGATGTTGCTCGCTTACTCATGTGTTTGGTGTCATTGTCTTGTTGAAACACCCATTTCAGGGGCATTTCCTCTTCGGCATACGGCAACATAATCTCTTCAAGTATTTTGATGTATTCAAACTCATCCATGATCCCTGGTAAATACGATAAATAGGCCCAACACCGTAGTATTCCCATACCATGATTTTTGCGCCACCATGCTTCACTGCTTTCACAGTGTACTGTGGCTTGAATTCAGTACCCGGGGGTCGTCTGTTATATGTAACAAAATTATATGTAACAAAGAGCTCTGGCCTTAAAAAGAGAATTTTATCCATAATACATTTTTATATGTTGTTCTTAGTCCTTAATACGAACGAAACTGAAAATATTTTTTTTTACAGAAATACTGAAAATCATTTATTACCAGGAACTTCCAGTTCATGTTAATAAAACCACAATTTCCCGTTATACATGGACACTTCCTCTCTAATCCTGCTCGTTTCACACCAAAAAAACACTAACAAGCTTGAAATCACATTAATGTCATAATCACTCATGTCTAGGACTTCCCATAGATGTTTCCCACTCCTTGAGATTTGTGAACACATCTGACAAATTACACCTAAGAAACTATGCAGTTGCAACAGTGAAAGAGAAAGAACAGTGTGGCCCAGCAGATATGTGAGGGTTAAAGATTCTGTTCTTTTTAATGGAGTTGTCCTCCATCCGACAGACGTCGTCAGCAACCGCAATCTACAGACTATAAAACGAGGCCGGAAAAGTGAGGAGCTATCCAAAACGTGTGAATCAGATGTTTTTTCTTCTTTTGTGTGTATGCGTGTTTCTGTTGATGTGTTTGTGTCTAGCGGCCCGGAACTTGAGAAACAACAACAACCTACAAGTCAAACTCCAACTGCCCAACATAATCTCCTCCACAACACTGAATCATTTATTTGTGTGTGTGAAAACACTTTGCTGCACAACAGACAACCAATTAATTGATTGACTGATTGACAATGGAACACTGCCCAGCACTGCTCCTCGCTCAACACCGTTTCCCCACCAAACACCATTCCCCACCCAACACTGTCCTCTGCCCTCCATTGGCCCCTGCCCAACACTGGTCCCTGCCCGAAAGTGCATAAAATTGTACCCTTCCCAAATCGGTCCACTGTGACACAAAAACGGACTTAAACTTTTGATGAAATGTGAGTGGTTTTTAATTTTGGATTTTATGAAACAAGTACAAAAGAGAATGAGAGCTAGTTCTTTTTATATTTTTGAAAAGATGAACAGACCTCAACTTTTAATATAATTGAATGGCATCTCACCTCCCAAGGAGACAAGGGAGATAGATTGCGCAACCTCATGCACCGAATTAAATTTCACTTGGAATTTCCATAGGATAAAACAACATTGTGAATGTTAGATCTAGTCTATTAAACGCATAAAAAAAGATGTGTCACAAGAGAACAGATGGACTTTGTAAATGTGTTAGAATGCCTTTTATGGAAGTATAATTCATTCTTATATCTTACCTGTGCCACATCAAAGCTGTCAACTTCAAAGTTGTAATGTTGTATTTTGATCTGTAAAAAAAAAAAATGCCTGTGAGACAACATACTGCAAGATGGTTTCATATTGTTCAGTCAACAAAGTTCAGGATGTGAATGCCTGGAAAATAGAGAAGTGAAAATGCAGAAGACCTTAAGTGACGACACAATTATTCTGCATCAGATAACTATGGTCATATATATTCCCCTGCATGAAGAATGTGTGAGAATGCAATGGTTTTAATGGACAACCTTTAATGTCATTTAACACTTATAGCCATTGAATTTTTTTTCTTTAAAAACACAATAAGGAATTCAATTTAGATTGTTAGAAAAAAAACCCCAATAACGCCTTTAAATCCATAAAAGAAAAAACAACAGCCTACCGATTCTGAAACATTCTTATTTTGAGATCAAAGTACTTTAAAGACCATTCAGTGTTGTTTATTTATCGAAGCAACGATTCCTACTGTATGGGTTAAGATAAATCCCTGGGGCCACATGTATAAACAGTGCTGAGCTGAGAAAAATGCCCTCAGAAAGCCGCGTAAGGGAGTTTCCACACAGAAATTCCGATGTATAAAATAACACGTGCTGTGAGAATCTGCGTACCTCTGCACACGTTGGACATCGCGTGTACGCAATGTTTGGCGTCAGTGTGATATGGTGACATAATGACCGAAAGGCAGAGGTAGAAAAAGCAAAACTTTTTTAAAGCAAATTTACAACTTTCACCCTGAGCGTTCTTTTACGCATTCTTGTACTCAGTTTTATACATGTGGCCCCTGGTCTTACAAGTCAACAGGTCACTACCGAAGTTAATTCTTATAAACTCCTATTTTTAGGTTTTCCATTGTTAGGGATTGTCCATTGTTACCTGAAAAATAACTCAGGAAGTCAGAAAGACAGCGCAGGAACACATGGGCCAAGTCAGGCTGGGTTTCTTCTCATGCAACAAAGGGAGGACGTGGCACTTTTGTTTTATCGTTGAACTTTGAACAATGTTACAGTCGTAGTCTTCACGATATGGGGTCTACTCTAAGAGTTATCTGGGGAAAAGCCTTACTGTAAACAACTCGGTACTGCAGTGATGGTTGGAGAGCTAAACACTAAGACACAGAGAGCTTATATGTTCACAAGCCCAGGAACAAGGCGCATAAACCCACAAATCACAGTTCGTCAATCAAAGTTCAAAGTTCAAATAAACAAAGTAAATAGTCTATATAATCAGTCATCAGTCTTAACTACAACGCTAGAGCCCTGTAACTCAAATCACTGTCCTCGAGGGCTGAGAAGGGCTGGTTTTCCAACCTTCTTTTACCTGGAAGACAGGTGTGAAGTCTGGCCAATCGGTAGCACTATTTGTTCAGTTAATTAACTGAGAGAAAAGAAAACCAGGGCCGGACTTGAATTTGAGGGCCAGATTTGACGATCCATGTGGTAAAGGCTGGATATAGCTAGCCCTTTCGTAGACTATCTTGGCTACACTGTAGGCATTTAAACTTCAAAAAAAATCTTCTAGAAGGTTTGTGAGATATCTTGTAAATATTTAAGTCTTTGAATGCAACCATAACTGTGCGACGTGGACCATTTGGTCACTGCAAAAAACTGGCAAGTGGTGTCACAGAAAGCAGTGCATTATGGTAAAAAGTATACTGTCTGATCCCCATCGGCAATGGCATGTGGGAAAACAATGTACTTAAGCCATTTCTGTATTGCTTAGGGTTAAGAAAACACACCGAAATGTTAAAACCGAAGGTATTCACTATCAGAGGTGGAAGGTCCAGGGGTTAGAAAGTAAATGTCCTGCCATGCGTTTATTCCACCCATTAACTCAGCCAGCTGATTTCACTAACTAGTTCTACCTCCTGGCTGAAAAATTGTGCTAATTAGCAAATCCATGTGATTGGAACACAATACTGGGGAAGACTTTTACTTTTTGAACTTGGATTTTCCACCTCTGTTCATTATTAGCATGAAGTGAGCTCTGTGGACTAATTACCCGTTTAAACCAAGCACTTCGTTAGAGTTGGCCATTGCTCTTTGGTGGTGAAACGTTTGATGAGTTACAAGCCTATTAAAGTGGAAACCACTTCCTGAAAGAGCCCAAGAAGAGAGCTTGTAATGTTTAAAAGCTGCAACTCCAACCTGAGGCCTTCACACCAATTACTGAGCTTGGCTGTGGGGCAAGAGGTCGTTTTCCCCTCCATCCGTCCCTCCCCCTCAACTCCGAGATACTGTTAATCCAAAACCAGCTCCCGGTTTGAGTTCCAGGACAATCCTGGGACACGGTGTGAGGGGGAGGTGATGAAGGCCAGGGCACACTGACCGCAAGAGCAGAGAAAATATTGCATGTGATCCAAATAGAGAGCAGAATGACCTGCAGGATGTGCTTTTCCCGCAATGGCCGGCCCCCACACTAACCATTAAACCACCACCTTTTGCTCCCATTGGCCAGTCAAATCAAATCAAATCAATTTTATTTGCATCGCGATTTTTGCAGAGAACTGTCACAAAGACGCTATACAGAGAAACAAAAATCAGAAGGACACAGACTGGGAAAGGCTATAAGGACAGCTGACAGTCAACTGACGGGTTCAAAGCGTGTTGGTATAGCTGAACCGTCAGGCTGACCATCTCTGGCCTCGAATGACCGTGACCGGGATCAGAACAACTCTTGCCTGCCCGTGAATGAGTGAACACTTTTGTCTGTAGGCCGTCTGCCACATCAGGCATGTTGCAGTCCGTTTGACCAACTTTCCACAGCTTCCCGGTTCTCCTCGTGTTCAGTTCAGTTACTGCGGTTGTTCCAGAGGTAAACTGCATCCGAGCTAAGCACCTGGCGCTTAAAGCTGCGGTCTGAACCAATGTGGGGTCAACCTCACTAAACGGAGAGGGCAGAAAGAGGCAGGAACACCCCCAGAAAGGGCTTCTCATTAATCTCAGCACTCTGTCGGTGCTGACCAGCAGAGCAAATGGGTCACAAAATCAGCAGCTTGTTTCTTTCCACATCACAACCTCAACGTGCCCGCTGAGGGGGGGGAAACCTGGAGCCGACTATTTACTTTTCAGCAGTATGCCAGCGTGAGCTGGGCAGGATGTTCATGTATTTTTACCCCTTATTCGAGGTCTGCACCCTGAACCGAACCCGACAGGGCCCGAAGATATGCTATGAACGGGCTCCGTATCGGGCCTATTTTTAGCTCTGTGGCGTCGGGTTAGATCGAGTATAGGCCCGTTGCCAACCCGGAAGTTTACAAATAGTAGCGTAGCAACACTTCCGCGAGCTGTTAAAAACGATTGACTGATTAAAACACCAATTAAAACAGCCTTATTTGATAGCACAGGAGCGATTAACTTATCAGCGTAATGATTAACAGATGGAACGACGCCACTAAAGTTAGCTGGCTAGTCTGTTCTGATCATTACACATATTAAAATATTAATTATTCCTCTATTTTACAAACATACCTTATGCAAATGCATACTGAAAGAGGATGCTGCTCCTGTGTCGTTTGTTGCAGAGGTACAACTGACAAACGTCACAGTAAAGGAAGGAAAAACACGTTTAGAAAATAAGCAAGAACGTTTAAATACGACTGCTTTAATTAGCTAGTTGAGCATAACTGCAAAAACTAGAAGCTTTGCACCAATCACTGTTAACAGCTGGCAGAACTCATTTCTATCCGGATGCAGACCTCTACCCCTTATCAACCAGGAACCTGTTTTTTGGTCTTTCTCAAGCAGAGAACCCAGAGGGTTTAACCCACCCTTGTGCACTGATGATTCCGCAATCCAAAGCAGTGGTTCCTCATAGTTCTCATTTTCACGAGCTCCTGTGACCAACAATTGGTAGAAAATGTGGAATAGATTTACAAAGAGACCCACTGACCTTGTCAAAATGTCAGTCTTGTTTTCAAATAGAGCTCAAACTCTAGGCCTGGGCCTGCCCCACCAATGAAATGCTGCAAAGAATTTTCACATTGATGCAGTGGCGTTTGTGGGTGGGGCACTTCAAGTGTCGGAGGGGCACTGTCTCCATGGGAGGGGCAAATGGCCGTAGTTCTTTGTGCATACTACGCTTGAATCCACACAGAGAAAAATCAGAGATCAGCCACCATGTGTTATCTCAGTTTCAGGGCAATGAGCTTGAGTGAGATAAGCATTCTCAACATGCAGCCTTCAGGAGAACTTTCTCAGAATGCATCAAACAGGAAAACAAAACCGAACCACACCATAATGCAGATGTAGAACATAACAGCACCTCCCTCCGGAAGCATAGAACACTAGTCTCACGTCACCAACACCTCCAAAGTCGTGCGGTTCTCAGACTCCGGTGTGCATGTGACCACAACCTCATTGTGTCTGTACGTCTAAATGCTGCCAAATGCTTTGTACTGTATGTTAATTAAGCATTTCACCTGTACAAATACATAAGATTACCTACTCTGAGGATGTCTTTGTTTACAGTGTCTCTTTACAGTACTGACCACCATGCTGCTTGCCTCGGTTTCTGCTCGCTAAATTAGACACCTGTCCACAAAGCCTCAGAGACTCCCTGCAGCCCCCATTCCTCCAAACACTACCCTCCACGTGCTCGTGCACCCCGAAAAATCAGATGCTGCTGCCGCAGAAACATTTCAGGGTGGCATTTCAACAATAAAGGAAACTCCACGCGCATGTAGCCTGTACTTATCTCCTGTAAACACAGGGCATTAGAAAGGCACCGTGTTTTGAAGCGTAGAATTTTGTTTTCGGTCTAGCCGGGGATGCCAATAATATCCCAAAAGATATTTTCCACAGAATTTTCAGGAAATAGTGCACCGGACACATGATGTTTTTAGAGTCAGATATGAAAACGGCACTCCCAGTGCGTTGCATTTTCAGCCATTCCAGACTAGAAGGGAATGACTGACCATTATAGTTACTAGAACAAAGTTACCTGAGAAGCAAGTATTGCGTGGCAGCTCCCAAGAGGCACTGTATTCTCAGTCCACTAACCTGCTTATAATAAAAGCTGTAATGGCTCAAATTGCAATGCACTGAGGATGGTATTTCTATTCTTGTTTCTAGCTTTGCACGAGGAGCTGGGGAAGGTCATTCAATCACAGGAACCATTTAATAAAGGCCATGATACAAAAATGAACCAAACCTGTGTGTTAACTTCAGATTCTCTCACACAATTTATTCTAGAATTCAAAAAACAAAACAGGGTTTCCTCATCATTACAGACAGCATTTAGGCTACACTTCATACAAAATCATACCACAAATAAGCAAATATTAATATTTTTTTTTGAGTAAATTAAAGCAAAACAAAATAAGGATTTTTCCCCCCCCCACACAACACACACGCTATTTGAAGACAACTTATCTGTCCCTAGCACCGTGGCTGTGGGTGACACGGCCGCCATTTGTTTCACAATCAACATTGTTCTCCTCCTCCTTTACGGGCAACAAGATCAAAGGGGAATATTTAACAGACTCCGTCTCTGTAGGAGACTCAGAAGAGAAGGCGGTAAAGTGACGCGGCTCTCTCTCAGCGCTCGTCCCACTCTACGCTAACCTACAATGCAGCACAGAGAAACGCAGAACGAGAGAAAGATCAGCGTTCCGCCACAACTGCAGGGATTCCCAAAGCATGTAAAACACCTCACCAGCACAATGGCCAACCATCAGAACCTGTGTGAAAGAGCATGATTTCCTCTCAGTGCTTGCATCACAAACGTGGTTGTGTTCGCGTAAAAAAAAAGCAGGAGGAAGTTTATCACCACATCCTCAGTTGCTTACGGCATTAGAGCGATGCTCGATACGTGACCTGCAGAGACCCTGCAAAACCTCTTCAAAAGGCACACCCCAGAAATTTCCAAAGCAGGTCGACATGCTTCCCCGCACACTTGCGATCGCTCAGCGAAAGAGCTTCGGCCCTAGCAGTCTGAAACTCTGTGGGACTGACCTTAAACACAACAGTGTGGGCCAAACCACAGAAGGTAGCGATGGCTACTTCTCCTAAAGGAATTAAACAGAATCCAAAACTGGGATTATCATTAATTAATTTGGGTATCTTGCAACTCAAGCGACCACCTGTTTCTAGAACTGTGATTAAGGTTGTAAAGTTCTGGGAAAATGTCCCTTTTTGAAGACTTTTGAGGTAATTTTGGAAATTGAGGTAATTTGGGGAATTTATACTGTTAACAATATTTTTCTAAAATCCTATATGTCTTTGGTTTTTTTTAAATGTATCGGGCCCATTTGAGGAGTTACAATGTGAACAAATTAATTTGTATGTTTGTTTTTTTTCAATGCAGTTTTTTTTAACAAAAATCATATTAAAAAAGGAAACATAAATGCTAAAATATATTTTAGTAATTTCCCTTCCATCTAAGACCGCAAATTAGATAGGCCTTATTTAACCTTATTTTAGTCAAAAGATGAAGTTATTCCAAATACACCTTTTGACTTAAGTAAAGTTTTTGCTTGACCTAGGCTAATTATTTATTTAGCTTAATTATTTAATTATTATTTAGCTCCGACTACTCTCAATTCAATGACACATGAATATTAGTCCGTGAACAACACAAGCTTTTGAGATCTCACGAGATCTCACTGAATCGCAGAAGTTAAATCCGGAATCTTCAGTTCGATTTGACCCATTTGCATTTAGAAACCCAACAATGCTAAATCAGCTCTGTCTGAAGCGAGGAGGGCAGCGTCTCACTGTACGCAGAACTGCGGCGGCCCAGAGACGGCACAGCATTAGCTCGCTCGCGCTGTAACGTAATGCTGCTGACAGCGCGCTAAAAATCACAAGGCTTTTGTGTGATGGTTGGAATGTGCCCTCTGCTTTCTTCTCTCTCCCCTCTGGCACCACGTTTCCTCACCACGGGGGCAACCCGGTCGACAGAGAGCCCGGGGGAGGAGACCGGTTCTGGTTTGACGTGTCCGGTCGCTGCAGCACGGCTGCCCATCGAACGCCGAAAATGTACAAACACAGAATTTACCGAGCTGCGTCGTGGCCGTTCGACGGCCGCACAGCTACGCTTCACACGACTGGTCGTAGCTAATAAGACAAACAAGCACACTTCTAGCGACTACAGAACGAAAGCTGGTGAACACAAGTCAAAGAAGAGGGCTCTTTTTTTTTTTTTTTTACAAGCAGCAGCTCGATAAAAAAAACGTGCCTTCGAAAGGAACGCGTCTCAACTCCACGACTTATCCCAAAACACCGCCGCCGCGGTACCAGAATCTGCGGCAACATCACTTTCGCCAACCGCAGCTGCGCGGAGAGTTTAAAATGTCCTCGTTTCCTTATCGGCCGCCCGATTAAGGCAGCCGCTCCTTTCCCTCCCTTCACACTCCTTCTATCTGCCGCTGAGATCAGGACACACAAAGGCCTCCTGTAACGCGCCCTTTTTAAAAAAATTTTTTACGAAAAACAGAAATAAACCGCTCGTCACGTCTCGTCTCGGAGCGCCGCAGGGGTTTTTCCGATCTGTGTCACCCCACATCGGAGCGCAGGGATTAACCCTGTCAGACAACACTGCGGCAAATGAGCAATGCCGACGATAAAGACCCACGGATCGCAGAGAAGCCCTAACAAACCGTGCGTGCAAACGGGAGGGTTGAAATCTTCTAGCTCCTGACTCAATCAGAACTGCATTGAACAAGCACAGATCTGTAAAGCAAGGTCCCTGCAGGGGTCAAAAACCCTGTGGAATACTATACACAAATGGAAGAGGAAATACTCACATACTGACTTCAAAGTAAACTTAACTTCACGAGTGTGCCTGCCTTTTGGCCTGCCCAAATGGCCCCTAACACTTATATCCAGGTCATAATCGCAGCCTGCTCAAGGGCTGTGGGACATGGGTCAGGGAGTACCCGTCAAAAACAAAAGTCACGGAAGCGACACTCGATCGTTGCTTTCGGCCTCACACACATGGCTTTTTCAGAATGTTTCCAGATAAGCCACAAAACACACCACAACCATGAACTCCCTGCACACGTACCTTTAAGACACCGCCCATCAGCGCGGGCTTGTTCAGAATGAGGCTTTGAACCCCCGGGAGCCCAACTCAAATATCAGCCTGAGAAACAAGGTTTTAAATTGTTTAAGAGCTTCTGGATACCAAAAAAGCACAGAACTACAAAGATAACTACTAAAACTAAGCTCAAACTGATGAATAGCCTATTAAAGCAGTCTTGCACTTCTACCGAAAAACTGCATGACAGACGTTATCTCACGATGAACATCCACCGCTTACAAAAGGGAAAAGGACTAGCTAACAGCTTGAGGTACCTCTCTAATCAAAAGCCGGGTGAGACATTGATCTGTCTGGTCTACCCACCTGTCTCCAGCATTTCCCCATGACATGAAAACAGTAACATGGGACAATCAGTAGGTGGAGAACAGAAATGGACAGCAGGATAGCTGGAAAACAGATGAATGCGTATTAGAGGAAGCAGGACAAAGAGTTACCTATGTGTGTGCGTGTGCGTGTGTGTGTGAGAATGTGGGTTGGTTGTATGTGTGCAAACGTAGCGAGTTGCATTAATTTGTGCATGTGTGTGTGTGTGTGTGTGTGTGTGTACGTGCAAATACCCTCACACATCACCATGTATGTTTCAAGTAAGTATTACGGTTTAAATACACACATTAAAACTGGACATTTCTTCACGTTTCGTGATGAACCAATCCACGGAATGACTTTTGCAATTGGCCACAATTGCCAGTGAAGCATGTATAGCCATGATCTCAGCTGCAGTTAGCCACAGCTGCAGTTAGCCAGTGAAGCAGGAATAGTCATGACTTCAGCTGCAGTTAGCCAGAGCTATAGGCATAGTTATGACCCCAGCTGCAGTTAGCCAGTGAAGCAGGAATAGTCATGACTTCAGCTGCAGTTAGCTAGTGAAGCAGGAATAGTCATGACTTCAGCTGCAGTTAGCCAGTGAAGCAGGAATAGTCATGACCCCAGCTGCAATAAGCCAGTGAAGCAGGAATAGTCATGACTTCAGCTGCAGTTAGCCAGTGAAGCAGGCAAAACAATGTAATACCCAGATTCAGTGACTTCCACAGAGGCAGTTTAAAACATCATTGTCGTTTAAATTGTTTAACCACTGTGTGAAATGCTAATAATAATTAAACTGAAAATAGACAGAAGCCACCAACTGGTTTTTTGTAAAAGTGAGAAATTGATATCGCTGGCCTAGAAAGCTTTGCACCCCTCAAGTCTAAGTCAAGAAACCTGTCCTCATAAATCATCCTGGCTGCTGTGACAGAACCACCCTGATAGGTCAGATCTAGCACCTGAACGACAAAGATAAGAAAATAATTCACAGATCCTGGGTCAGTGTCACCTGTCCTGCGACCTTGACCTGCGATTGAGTGCTCCATAGCCAAGAGAAATGATTAATGAAGATGAAATTCACTGATCCAAGATCACTTGATGGTGTGATCTACGTCTCCTCATTTATTCCCCTCTTCAGTTTGTGAAGCCAGAAGCACTTACTGTGAAAGCCTAAACACCGTATCATTTTAAACCAACACAGAGCGTGAAAAATGATACAACCGCAGCCGCTAGATATTCGCCTCAACACAATTTGACTGGCCCGAGCCCTGGGGCCTGGCAGTAAATGCAGGAATACGCGCCTTTGCCCCGAACCATCTGACATACGCGCTGGGACTTGCAAGAGCACGAGTAAAACGAGGAGACACATTCCAATGACATCACTGTGAGCCGCGAGGGAAGGCCAAGTGAAGAGGAAAGAGACACCGCTCTCGCCGTGAGAGTTAAGGCAAGAGTCGCACCTGGGGAGCCGTTAGTGCGTCGGCCTGTCACCGTAAACCAGGTCAACGCGCTAAAGTGCGCGCGTCGCCAGGCAACCTCCAACCGTCGACGCCGAGGATGTCGGCTCCCCAGAAGGCGCTTACAAGACGTTCTTTTTAAGGAGGTCCTCTAGGCCTATAAAACAACAGAGAGCATTCAAATTGGTGGACGGGCGTACGTGTTGGGCGCAGAAATCCATTTTTGATTTCACTTTTATTTTTTTTAAAAATGATTTTACTTTCATTTTTAAAAAATAATTTTAAAAACTCATCCCAAGAATTGTGGATGAGAAAATGTTGTTCAAGCAGACCAATTTGTGTGCAGAACGGAGAACAGACAGGGCTCAAAATGAACTTTTTTTTTAGCACTGGTGCTCGCAACTTCAAAAAGTTAGGTGCATCAGCAAAAATTTAGGAGAACCCACCAAAATGTAAGGAGCGCCAACAATATATGCAATAGATTTATTTTTATTGATAAAAAAAAAAGACAATATAACAGTACGGTTTACTAGTAACATAACACGGTGAAAGTAGCCTTAAAAACGCATGGTAGGCCACTACTGGGGCTTTACATCCTGGGGCCAGGATTTAAAATTTGGTCTCCTGCTTCACGCTGTGTTAGTTAAAAGGCCTTAGTTAAGCTCTCACGCTTAAAATGTGTCGACTCCGTTGCAAACGCACTGGTACCTGCGATCTCCGTCCCACAGGCTTTACAGTGTACACAGTGAATTGCGCCACTCTCATACCTAAACCATTCGAACGAAGTCCTTCAGCCACTCTCTCCGAAAAGTGTACACCATCACCAACTGTTTCAGCAGCCACAGCGACTACATCAGTTACTTAGTAACGTTAACGTTACTAAAAAATGTCGTAATCGTTCGCTTAATCTTTTTAGTTTTCGATAACGCTAGCTAACGTTAATAAATTGATCATAAACGTTTGTCTTCAGGTAACATTAGCTTGCTGTGTCACGTGACAGTGGAGTGCCGCGAAAGAGAGTGATTGAAGGCTAATATTGACCAATCTAAAATCAGCATTAAAGGTAAGAATGTCAAGATCACGTTTGATTGGTTATAATGGTCACTGTCAGCTCACAAGGCACACACTGAGTGTACCAACTAGCGAATGTACAGAGAAAGGGACGTTCGACTGGGGGAAAAAAAGGTTGCACCAGAACAATTATTTGCACTTGCACAAATGCTCCCAATTATATTTAGAGGTCGCACAGATTAAATTGCGGGAGCATATGCGACCAAAACGGTCGCAATTTCGAGCCCTGACTACTTGATTGCAGAAGTGGAAACAGCAATATAGCCTAATGTTAAAAGGCACACAGCTGGAAAAAAGATGTAGCTACTGCAGAAAACACACAACAGGCCTGTCCACACTTAGATGTCCTTCAACCACATAATCTATCTCATCACTGATGCGGTCTTGCATTCATGCTATATTAATGGGACTCTACTGAATTAAGAATCTGGGGCTCAAACTAAAGGTGATGCTATGGACTGCAGGCTGCTTTACAATCTGCAATATATTCAAAATACTTTAATCAAAATTATGTTACAATTATCGTTTCTGACCTTAATCCAATAATTATTAAATCAATCGTATCTCAAACTATGTTAATGGCCAAAGCACAATTCACATTTGCCCTTCAGGAAAAAAGTAATTTTAAAGTCTATTAATTTAGGATACAAGTTTAGAAGTAGTACATAAGTGGTATTTCGTTTAGTTCAAGGAAATACTTTGAATATATATTTAGTTTTATAAACTAGCCTACGCGAAATATAGCCTACTACTTCATGTAGGCCCACTACATTTTTGTAAATCTTTCAAGCAACTCATCTCCGTAGTTATCTAAAGGGTAGGCACAATCACAAAGAAGAGTCTTTCTGGAGCGTACCTCCATCTCCACACAATCAAAAGAAACGCAATAGCCTACTTGAGGGAAGAATTGGATGTGTGAGCGGCCTGTAGTCGTCGCACTTTTGTTTGCGACTTCAAAGCGATGCGCATGCGATGCATTTTTGTGAAACGCAATCTGCAAGTGAAAATCCTCGCAAATCACTTTCGAGAAATGAGCCCCCTGCTCTCCGTTCCTCATTTGTATTACGAAAATTCCTAAATCATAGTTCAGGGACTGCCCTCACATTACACAAACGGCATTATTCATTTTCTACACAGACACCCTCGCCAGACTTCCCTCCTCTCCTCGCTTAGGGCAAAATAATGGTTGCGATACTGCTAATCATTAATGTGTTGGGCTACTGAAGCAATTCAAGCTGAAAAGAGTACAACTACAGTACCCCCCAGGAGATTTGAAACCCAAACCCTCAGATTACAGGTCCCGTTGTCCTAAACTCTGCTTTTCACAAATCAAAGTTCTGCCACTGTCCTGTATGCATATACCTACCTCCACTAGGGTCCCCAAAATGCCCAAATAATAAACAAAACTCCTCACAATTGGACTTATGGGTGGAAAAATAAGATCATACCAGCAAAGCAGGTCAAAAGACAAAGCTGTGATACATGAACCAGCATTCTTTCAGCCCCCTCCGAATTTTACACCTTTACCAATCCGTTAACCATACCGGCTCTGTTCACTGACAACATGGTCTGAAACCATGCCACAAAAACAATCGGATTATTAATCCCCTCCAAGCACCGTATGAAACTCAAACTAATATAGGCTATGCATTTTGCAAGATTAAATCATTCACACTTTCTATTGTAAAATGCATGTTCGCAACGTATTATCTGATTCATTAATAAAGGGTTACTGGGCCCTTCTCCAACAAGAATACTAAGAAAGGCGTATCAAACACACAATAAGTATAAAGGGGGAAAAATAAATCTTCCAAGAAATTTCACCACACTGAAATACAACTGCACGAGCACATTTTCTTCCTTGATTTCCACGATTGGCTAAACCCCACAAACCTAAAAGGCGAAGTGGTCAAAATATTAAGACAGAACGGATCATCATTTCTGCGTGAAAATGAGGAAGCAAAAATGCAGACTAACGCCAACAGACAGTTTCAATATTATAGGTTGAGCTTGTTTTTTTTTTAAAAACACATTTTCAGGATTTGAGCACTGTGGTAACCTTTACAAAAAAAATTTGGTATAAAAAAAAAAAGCCTGAACAATAAATCCCACACCAACACAGGTACCTGCATGTTCCATCTTTAAAAAGTAATGATTTAAGGCAAAATAAAAATCCATTGTGATTTATACACTTCTGACCAGCGCAAACAGTCCTGTATAATCCTGACCAATAACCTCGATTTTATGCCAGAGCAGTCCATCAGTACACAGCCAACTGTCCAATCAGGACAGTGAGGGTCAGTCTAAGGCGCCTGGGCCTGGTTGCCCTGGCTGATGTGCGGTGGGTACATGGCATCTCTCTGTGAGACCCATGCTTCAGGGCTAACTCAGGAGACGAGCAATACTATAACTGAGAGAGCCAGCAGGCAAAGCCAACAAGACCAGACACACAGATCATAGGAACACTCACAACCTGAGAAGCAACAGTTACCTACACATCAAAGATTTCTGCCAAAACTGCACGAAGATGCTTTGTTTTGTCACTTTTTTTTTTACATCAAGAGGTAGGCTAAATGAACGTTTATAGTTCATTTTAATTTGTAGTCTATAAAACGATCGTTTTCATGAATAACTGTCATGGAAACAGCAGGACTATTGGAGAGGCAAGCTCACAAAGCCACAGAACATAATAGATAATAGGCTAAATGTGTGTGATAAAACAAGTTACTGCTTCATATCCAGCATGTGAGAGATCAAGGTGATAAACACTGATTCAGAAAATGTGTTCAGAGCTCGGCTACAGCACAATTCAAGCAGGAACTTTTCTTCCCCAATTGAAACAATATGAGAGTCTGGCAGACACACACAATGAAAACTGATTGGCCACGGTGACTACATAATTAACCACAAATGAGGAAGACGAAAGGCTTACTATTATGAGACCGATACAGGCACAACTGAGATAATGTTACATTAGACAGGCCTAATTTTAAACTTTTTGCAGCAAGAAAAAGCACGCACACTACGCACACACAGCAGTCGTCTGGGAGAATAAGGGAGGAACCCAGTTTTCCACAGGAACTGGACATTTCTGCTTAAGCTGAAGTTGCTCAATCATGTGGAATGGCTTTTGCCCTCAAAGAAAATGGCACTTTATATAAATAGCTATTCTCATCCCATCTTATCTCCCAGAACCCCAGTTCAGCAGGCCCTCTTTCTCGGTCTCAGCTCGAATGAGGGGCTGTGAAATGGTATGTCAGTGTGACAGTTATTACAGAAAGAGCACCCACCTGCCAGCCAGCTGCAACAGCCCCCTTTCTTCTGTACTATATTTATGTCTGTATGTCTGTCTGTCTGTCTGTCTGTCTGTCACTCATTAATTCTGTCACTCATTAATTCTCTCTCTCTCTCTCTCTCTCTCTCTCTCATAATCACACACACGCACACGCACGCACACGCACGCACACGCACGCACACGCACGGCCCTAGTATCATTTTGACTATCTACACATCAGATGGTCTTAACAAGAGAAACTTACAGAGCTCACATTTGTACACATTATATAACTTTACAGTTCATTCTGGAACAATTGGGCTACTTAAGCAATGAAAACACCACAAAAGAAGGGGATATTGCCACTCGTTGGCATCGTGCCACTTTAAACAGGAGACAGAGCCTGGTCTGAAATTAAAACAGAATGCCTTTTAAGCCCTGCAATTGTGACAGAGCTGAAACCCGGGTCATTACTGGCAGGCTAGAGCAAGGAGGGCCTCAGCACGGCGAGGCTAATGTTTAACATGCTAGCACAAAGATGGCGAAAGAAACAGCACAGGTGTTGGGGCCTTTCTGCCATGAAGAAGGGAGAGGTTTTCCTTTCACTCAGTGCGTGGAGCTAGACTGTCCACTGTAACCTCCCGTTTCAGAAGTATTACAAAGCATAGGTTACATCTCCACCGGAAAGGCAACTAGCAATTGGTGGTAATGGCAATAACGCAGGATTAAAGTTGTAAAGTTTGCAATCCATGGTTCAAGGCTACTAATTCTGTTTTTGGATAACTGACAGAAGGGGGGGGTAGAAAAACACAAAAGAAATCCCACAAGGTTAATTTGAGACACATTCCCCAGAACTGTGATAAACACAGACACCGTTCTGCACCACCACACAGTCAGGTCAGAATGAAGACTATACCAGCCAAGCAAAGGCAGAAGGAAACATTCAGCAATGCTTCAAAACCCCTATGGGCAAGCGAGAGACAGCGCTGAACAGAAAGCCACAACCAATGACACTGAAACACCACTAAACCAAACCAAGCACCAATAGCCTCACCTACAGGACACTGGCTTAGATTCATGACGCAGATTAGGACCGAGTGAATTACCACTCGCTCACTCTATTAACCTCTGTAATAAACCCACAATTTTGTCAAGCCCATTTCACTATGAAGTTTTATTTTTTTTATGAGTTAAACTATGATACATCCGTAGTGCAGGACATTACTTCATAATACCACACTGTTGATTTAAAGCGTTTCTGAATCCATACTATAGTCAATGGCTCAAACTTCTCTAGTCACATCCAGAGCCAGGAAAAGCACTCGTGCAGAGTCTAACCACACGCACATTAGAATAGCCTATTTGGGAAAAAAACTAGCACACATCATCATCCCACAAAATATATTTTTGAAATAACAGGAAATGTAAAGACAGAGAAGTATGATAGAACCAATCAGTATGGTGAATCAGGAATAATATTATAGTAAAAAATGTTTTGATTAGAAGCATACGTTTTCATCCTTAAACCCTGCCTACTTTTCCCATCGTAATACCTACAAAATCTTCCAATCGTGAATAGTTTAAAGTAGCCTAAACTTGAATCTTTGAGCATCCCCAACACCTTTTATCATAACTTCAGCCTACAGCACAACATGCGTTTGGCTGCAATTAGGGGTGCAACGGATCACAAAACTCACGGTTCGGATCGTATCACGGTTTTGAGTCACGGATCGGATTTTTTTTTTTTTTCAAAAAAAAAAAAAAAAAAAAAAGTATATCTTTTTTTTTTCCATTTATTCTGTAAAAAAACTTAAAGCAGAAGGAACTTTTGCCATGGTCTTAAAAAAAAAAAAACATTCAGATGTCCAATGTTTAAGTAAAAAAAAAAAAAAAATAAAATATATTCAATACTCAAATGTTAAATCAAAGTGCAATATGAGGCATGATTACTTCTTCTTCTAAATGACATAAAAAAAAAAAAAAAAAAAGTGTGAAAACGTTTGTTTATAATATATTATTTAGGGGAGTCTTGGCTTGGTAGGTTATAGCATTAGCCTGCTTGGATCAAGACGGTCAGTTGTACAAAGGCAAGCTAGTATATATATATATATATATATAATAATATTATTAATAATAACAGTTAACATCTTAGCCTTGCCTTATAAATATGAATATAAAAAAAAAAATAACAACCCCGGGCTTTTTGATATATTGTTTTGACGAGGGAACAGAAGAAAAAAAGTAACATAGCGTTAGAGACGCTCTCCTTCTAACGCTACTATGGCTAAGAACGAAATGGTAAATTTTTTAAAAATTTTTTTTTAAAAATTTTTTTTTGCAATAGTTTTTACAGGCAGACACACAGATGATGAGATGATTTGATTCGATTTCGTTAGCTCTGGTTCCAAAAAAATGAGGTTAAATCCGTGAAAATTACATTACATTAATTACATTAATTACATGAGGCTCTCTCTCTGTCTCTGGGCCCTGCGGGCCCGGGGGGGGCGGGGCGGGGCGAGTAAATGGGGCGCGAGGTAACAGCAACAGCACGCATCTGTCTGTTCTTACTGCATCTATCTACTTTTTAAAGAGATTATTTATAAAAAAAAAAATAAAAAAAATAGCTAAAAAATAATAATAATCAGTAAATAATTAATTTGCTATTTTTTAAATGGCGCCGCCGACATCACGGGGGGGGTGGGGGGGGATCCGTCAGGGAGCTGCAATAGCTCAGTTTTCATAAGAACCGTAGTTCTTATGAAAAGCATCTGTTAGCATCTGTTCTCAGAAAATGAGCAGCACCTCAGCAATACCCAGAAAACGTACGTAATCACTGTGGGACACAGGGCATCACAGATCAAAGAGAGGCAGGACAGAGGGGACATTTTGGTCAAGCTGAGAGCAGCAAACACAAGATGGACAATAACAGGAGGGTGACACATGTAGCTGTAGAATCTCCATTTTCCTCCAGTGGGCAATATTACATCTTGTTAATGTTTTTGGCAAATCCCTGAAACTTTCATATTGGAAACAGAGATAACCAGTCTCAAACAATGTCTTGCAGCAATTCAACTAATTGGTTTTGGATGGAATAAAAATAGCCTTTTAGACCTTTCAATGGAAATTTTATAGACTAGGCTCCATTATTGGGACGCTCTTACATCTAAGTGGAAGCTTAAGAAAAATATTGGACATGTCTGTTTAATGAGCTGTAATTATTTAAGGGCTACCCAAATTGGCATGTGCCTTTTATGAGCTTTACGTCATACATACCGGAAATGACATTTCATTCTCCTCTAATTGGCACACAGAGCATGGCTCACTCCCTGGAGATATAAATTAATAATTTAATAACCTACATGTTGAGGTTCAGAGCATTTCCAAACGATACATATGTGCTGTGAGCCTGTGACTAAACACCTAACCTGGAGGTTTACAAAAATACGGAAAAACTCATTTCGTCTACTAATTGGTGTCACAAAACAGTAAATTTTAAAAAAGGAGGCCAAAGTAGCCCATATCTACAATGCACCCGATCCAGCATCTGATATCCTGCAAAATCCATATAATACAGCAATAGCTGTTTGAGGGAGAGTGCTACCCAAATCTCCCTTTCTCCCATTCCAACGGCATGTGGCCGAGAAGCAGGCCTACTACATTCAAACCATAATCCCGGTTGCGTCGTAAACACATCGACATAACCCTACCATCCAAGTGGCATACTGAATAAATGCTCAACGTGTAAAATGACATAGCCTAGCTACATTTCCTACACCTAGAATTCACTTCGTATTAGGACTGAAAAGTGGGCTAGCTAACATTATTCTCGGTATAGCAGAAAAATGTTACGGATAGCAGCCTACACTATTAAATTGCCAGACATTCCCGTTTGGTTTATCATAAGAAAGCAAAAAATGAAAATGCCCCTTTGATTGACTTTTCTATTTAAAGTGAATCGTGTGAATGAAGCATTAGATTAACACTGGTTAATACGTGTTAAGCAGCATCTTCCACATCCCAACAACAAGGAGAGAGCAACATCACGGACTGCTTTTCTCCTTGACGAAACACGAACCAAGACATCATCTTGAAGTCATACAATAAGTGACAATTTGAGCACTCACATCGGAAAGGGCGGAATAACCGCCGAATAGGCTATAACGTTACTGCTGGCACGCATATCGTGTTAAACAGACTTGACTGGTCATATATTTGAATTAAAAAATGTTTTAAAATCTCTAGGGGGTTTTCAACAAATCTTCCATTTATGACAGAATGAAACAAGCCATCACATACTATTGCATCAAGTGAAACGAGCAAAGAAAACAGACCATATATTCAGTAACGTTAACAGTGTGAATTGAGAAGTTGAGTCTCTTAAGTTTCCATTAGCACGGAGTAACGTTAGTGATAAAAATGCCTTGGCCACAGCGTGAACGGTGACATCCAAATACAAACAACAAAGAAACTCATATTCTTACCTGCTATCTTGCTCTGAGATAAACGATTGTATCTCTGCGTGTTAAATTATGAGTACACACATTTAGCCCAAAAAGACACACAAATGCCAATGCTTATATTCTATTAGAGCGCCTTGACTCGGGTTTATGCTTTTCAGCGTGAAGCGCACCTCTCTATCTAACTTGTTTGCAACCGCAATCCCATGTTTTCTTCGATTGGCTGCTTGTAACCAGACTCCCCTTTCCATTTGACAATAGCTGCGTCCGTCAATAATCATAGACCAGCAGAATGTTTCAACACCCTCGGGGATTCGAGGCTCTGAAGAGCAACTGCTTAGTGGCGAATTCCTTCATAGGAATATGTATTTTCTCCTTGTGAATTTTCTTGAGTGGTGTCAGATTGGCAGGACAAATCCACATGGTTCGACAATGTGATGAATACGTTTACGTGACCATGTCAGTGTTCAGTCAAGAAGGACTGTAAAATATCCACATGTTTTACTCATACAAGCACATACACAATTCTGTGTCCTTGATCAATTTTAAATACAATGTCTGAAAATATTAAATACAATTTTCACTGTAAGTTGTCATTTTGTGTTTTAATCAATTTACAGAAGAATACGGAAAAAATATGAGTTATAACTTATGGCTGGCTGACAGATCATTTGAAGTCAAAATGATGATTTCCACCTCAACGGTTAGTCATGGTCAGTGAGATGTCTCACACTGAGTTGTTCAAAAAAATAAGTGTTGTTTCTGGCCATGGAAAACAATGTTCTACATTCCATATTCCATACATCTGTGACTGTGTGTCTGAAATGACTATCAGTATTACAGTATACAGTTTGGTATATAAGCCTTCAGCGGAGCAGTGCTTGATTGATTTGAGATGTGTCAATAATATGGATGCTCTGAAGTTTCTACAGTACCTCAATCTGTAGGTTTATCTCAGCTGTGCAAATTCAGGGCGCTCAAATTGTACCAAAAACAGGAAATGAAGTGTTTCTTAATTATGGTCTGTGAGTGTGCCAATTAAATCAAGGGGACATTCTTCCCCTACAACCACAAAAGCACAATGCTGATGCTGGTCAATGAACTTTCAATGAAAAAAATAATCAACACAGCATTGGCTTCCATGGTGTTTTCACATAGACAGGAAGTGATGCATTTTCCTGGGAATGGACTACAATATCTCTGACAGGCGGTCACAGCCCTGCGTTGGCGCCAATTTATGTAATTTTTTTAAAATCTCTGACAGGCGTTGGTGACAGCGCCGCATGGAAGGGTGAAAGGCACGCTGCAGGATGCAATCTGTTTCCTGTACAAACAGATGCCCCTACTCTCAGTGTCCCAAGTGCCTATATCCGTGCGTGTTAATCAAGAGGACACACTTGGTTAGAGCAGGCACTCATCTGTCTCTCATGTGCAACCACAAACATAACAGGTCACTGCTTTTAATATTACAGCTTGTATAGCCTACTGTAGATTTCCATGTTTTTCAGTATTTTTTTATGTGTGTTCATTTATATTACAAGTCTATTTTTGTATTATAATTTGATACATTTGAATGTTATCAAAATGTATGTGTGTCTGTCTGTGAAAATACTACCATGAATACATTACAATCATTATGCATCAATTATAAATGCATCTGAGTATGTTAAGAATTACAATGAAAATTATGTGCATGTAAAGATTTAAATTGTTTTATGGTAAATTGATATGCAGTTACAAAGTATTGGTACCTGTAAACAAATAAGTGTTTGTGATTTCCACCTGGTGGTCAATGTGTGAAATATACTCTGCATACAGTAATGAAGATAAAAAGGCAAGTCAATTCGTCCTTAATATTCCTGATGAGAAACACTTGAATTTGCTGAAAGTACATTTTCAGAGATTACTGTTGTACAAACATATCCTCCCACACTTTGGGGCAGTGTGTTCAGTGTTTAGTGAAAGGCATGCTGTCACATTAAATATGAAACAAAAAAACATCTTTTCAAGGTGCCCCAAATATGTCAGCAAGTCTCTTCTTGCTGCTATTATCAGAGCACAACTAGCCATAATGGGTCATTTTGGGTATGGCAGGTATGCCACATTGCATGACAGCATCTGCTATTAGAACTGACTAATTCTTGATCAGCCGGTGGCATGAGGAAGCGATACGAGGCTGCGTCCCAATATTCTTCATTCCCCACCGCCCTTCCTCCACTCCCCCACTACCACTCCTCACCTACCCGGAAGTATGCAAAAGTGTCTGAACGTTTTGAGTACATGCATTTGCATGTACAGTATACAATGTACCTGACATTGTGATTTGCGTCGAGATGTAATCAGCGAAATTAGATTAAAATACAAAGATCTGTTTCTGGGGCACGGGGTAGAGGAGGTGGTAGTGGAGGAAGAAAGGGTGCATTTTTCGACAATTGGGACCAGTGGCAGCTGCTGACCAAAATTTTTGGTGAAGCAAACCCACAATTTCTTTTTTTATACCTGTGAAAATCGAAGATCTGCATCTTATCACCACATATTAATGTTTTTCAACCTACTAATAGTTTTACTATTGTTATTAATTATTTCAATACATATAATATTTTAATATAGGCCCTAATGAAAAAGGAAAGAGAGACAATCACCATTGTGGGATGAATGAAGTTAAATCAAGTCATACATTTTGCATATAATCAGGTATTCCCGTTTTTATCATGCTTTTTCTTTATTATAGTATACATACTTATGCTTACTTCTGTTTTTATTGTACTGATATCACTGTATTGATTTAAGGTACGACAGCAGCTAAGACATATGTAATAGCAGTATTTACTTGACCATTATTAAGCGAAGCTCACAAATCCGCAATGTAGATTGTTTGTTTGTACAGCGCGTCTTTGTCGTTCACGCGCAATAAGCGCCTGGTGGGATCTGGGCGTCCCAGCTCGCGTATAGCGCGCGGCGCATGGCATATAGCGCGCGGCGCACGACGTACTGCGCGCGGCGCATGGCGTATAGCGCGCGGCGTACGGCGTATAGCGCTCGGCGCTCGGCGCACAGCCCACGGCGTATAGCGCGCGGCGCATGGCGTATAGCGCGCGGCGCATAGCGCAAAGCGTACCGCGCACAGAAACCCATTCTTGGTTGCACCTCAGCTCAAAATAGGAAGTGCGTTCTTTTTGAGAACCAGAATAATTATTCCTTGTTCTGAACATAATATAAATGTTCCATTTATTGTGAATTACACAAGCCAATTGCACTCACATAAATGTCTGCAGTTTTGATTCTTGAATATGCATGAAGAGGAGGCTGGTATTACCCATATTCTTGTTTTATACCCATGTAGTGATATCATTTTCCTCAGAATTTAACGTGACTGAATTGAAAGGAATTGTAGCCTATTGGACTCTGTAGCCAACTTCAACACACCAATTTGCATACGTTGGTGCAAATGTACAGAAAAACTGAGAATATGGAAGTAGCCTATAGAATTGTTACGTTTCATTCGTACCCATTGATAATCCCATTAATTTCATAAGTCAATTTCAGTGAAATACTGACTGTGTTTATCCCATGCGAATGCGCCACATGAAACTTGATGTCACCAGGTAGCACAGTTACACTACTGTCATGCTCCGTCGATTTTTCATACATTTTGACAGACCTGAATTACGTAGCCTAAATAATGAAAGCCATCTCTCGCAAACAATGAACATCTCCTGTAGCAACACACTTGGATACAAATAATATGCTTTCCTTTAAACAACAAACATGGCCAGCAATACATGCGATTCCATTAGCAAGTTGCCTGTAACTAATCCACCTCGATGTAGGCTACTACGAGCATTTAACGTTAAAGCTGATTTACCGAGCTTAGTGCCCACTCACTGGATAAGATTTATAGGAGGCTTCGGTCTCCCATCCACCTTCACTTGCAATCTTTCTTCACAGTTTAAGGATTGAAAATGACATTACGTTAATCCTGCAGAATCCTATCCAGGATCTTTACATTCACAGGTTCAATTTTGTTTCAAATGCAGCCAATTTAAAATGGCAAAAGCTACATTACAAAAAGTGAGCTAGTTTAGGCCAACGTTAGTTACATCACTAACGTTAGCAATTAGCTCGTTATTAACACTACAACACAATAAAATAAAATTACAATTTACAATACAAATCACCACTGACCACAACCATAAAAATGGAATAATCTTTTTTCCCAATCAGAGAAACCTCCTCTGATTGGGACCCTTGGGACGCACCCTCACTGTACTGGTCTACGGGATGATTTTGATTCAAGTTTAGATAGGTCCTTTCCTCCACACTCCAGCACAATAGGTGGCGGTATGCACCTTTTCAAGTTTAAAATCGTCGGCAGTAACGCAAACTTAGAAAAAGAATTCTAAATTCACTTCCTGAAACAATATGGCGGTGATTTGAAGCCAAGCGTCGTGTTTTCTGCATTATCCTGTCTAAACATTTTTGTTTAAAAAGGGCTCAATGGCAAACTTCATACAGCAGTTAAAAATAAATAGATACAGTAACGCATGTTAGCAAACCAACGTGCACATCAGAAAAGACGAGCTAAAGTGAGTACCTAGCGAATGCAGTTTTTTTTTAGCGAGGAATGGAAATGTGTTGTCTTGTCTTAAATAACGTCACTCTGATTTATGTTTAAATGGTTTCCAGTTAATCCAAGCAAAACTCATTGCTATCTAGTTCGCAAGGCATGATTTCAGACAGTTGTTTTTTCCCTTTAGCCTTCAAATTAGATAGTACAGTCTTGTTCATCTTTGATTGTTTACGTTATGGAACGTTATTACAACTGACTTTCAAATTGAGTTTTGCACAGGAATCAACAATCAATAATGAAGTTATGTGGGACACTGTTAACCCAATGACCCGTGTTTGTTTACACCCAGTGTGGTGCTACGATAGCCTAATATGCGACAACCGAATAAATTGTACAGCTCTCGTAATATTCATGCATTTATTCATGCATTTATTCTGGTAATCCGGTTAATCCTATACTAGTATGGAATTGAGGTCTTTTGCATTTAAATGTTACCCAATACGAAGCTATTCTGTGTTGCCGATGTGCCTGGAGCAGAACTTGAAGGACACAGCAGAGAGGGTATACTAGAGAATCCTTGGACACAGTGTGTAGGCCTGCATATCCAGTTGCGTTGGGCAATGTTTACAACCTTTCCCCCTGTTTAGCGGTTTTCCGAAGGTAAAAGCCGTGCAATCTGAAATACGATAATGTAAACTGGTGGGTTTAAATCCATTCCGAATCTACGTGAGAGAGCTGCAGCAGCATTGAGCTGCTTTTCAGGGACAGTACCTGCATCCAGAAAGTTGGTGATTGATATCATTTCCTGATTCGTTTTGCAGACTCCCCTATGGGGACTGCTACCATTGGGTGACAGGCTCAGCTTCTTAACCCATACAGCACATTATGTGTTAGACACCTAACAGGCTGAAAACTCAATCATGTCCCTCCAAATAAGCAAATGTGTGGTGAGCTTTGGCACAAAATGGCTACTGTGCATCACCAGAGTATGCTGCATGTTGGTGGTGAATTATTATTATTGACCCTTTTTTATTTTTTTGGAAGGTATGCCGAATGCCAGCACGCGGCCCAAGCGGGTGAGGCGGAACCGGCGGGCTCCCAGAGAAGACCCGGCCAGGAATGAGCTGGTTTCCAGGTCTCTAGAGAGCGCGCAGCAATGTCTGTTCAATCAGGACTACGGGACTGCCTTTGTGCACTACCTCCTCACACTCAACCTCGCCCCCGTGCTCAAGGACTTTGCCAGGGTACGTAGTCATCTCCTGAAATGTATTTGATCACCCTCAATTGGAATCATCAAGCCATGCTTATTTGGGTGCCAGTCGTTCAGTGGGTCTCATAGTCACATGTAGTTCTGTGTGGTTCTGCAGGAGTCCTTCAGATTCACCCTCTTCAAATGGGCTGAGGAGCTGGACTCTCTGGGCCGGGTACAGGATCTCTTTGACTGCTATGAGCAGGCACTGGAGCTGTTCCCTGTGGACGAGGTCATTGTGAACAGCATGGGGGAACACCTCTTCAGGTGCCGCACTCTACACTCATTCAGTACTTCTGTTTCTATAGCTCTCTCATTCCGCACTGTACTTTCTATGGTACTCTCATTCCGCACTGTACTTTCTATGGTACACTCATTCCGCACTGTACTTTCTATGGTACACTCATTCCGCACTGTACTTTCTATGGTACTCTCATTCCGCACTGTACTTTTTATGGTACTCACTCCATACTGGACTTTCTATGGTATTCTCAGAACACACTGGTGTGCTCATTTTACACTGCTATGTTTGCGCTATGTTTGCACTCCCTTACCAGTGCCAAACACCACATGTTGCCAAGTGAGAATGATTGTAAGTATGAACTGTATAATATATTACTGAAGAAAATTCAGTTGCAAAAAATGAAAAGCAGGATCATTTGTTTGTTGCATTTATACACTCAACTTGTAAACCATGGAGTTAAGTTTTACTTTTGTATGAACTGCACATGTATCACAAGGAATAGTGTTTATCTATTAGATATCAGGTTATTATTTTGTTGATAAAAGAGAATGGCAGTAATTTAGTCAGGCACATATTTGATACTCAGTCAGGGGAATATGTAAGCTCTTCACCTTTCAGCCAATAAAAAGTACTGTGCTGTTTATTATTTGTTGCCAGCTCAAACGATTGAAAACAATCCCAGTGATTAGCCGAATGTGTCTTTGTTCTGTACATTGAAAAACTGTACTCGGTTCTCTTTCCCTCCTCTCAGAATGGGCTTCAGAGATGAAGCTGCAGGGCACTTTCACAAAGCGCTGAAGCTCAAACCGGACTTTCCTGAAGCCAAGGAGAACTTCTACAGGGTGGCCAACTGGCTGGTGGAGCGCTGGCACTTTCTCATGCTGAACGACCACCAACGCAACAGGAAGTACCAGCAGGCCATTCAGAAGGCTGTGCGCTCTGGCTGCACCACCGTGCTGGACATCGGCACCGGCACAGGAATTCTCGGGTGAGATTTAACTTCCCGTGATCCTCACTCTGTCCGACATTCACATCCATCCAAAGCAATTTAAATTGGAGTGACATCACTGCCATCCAATGGGATGAATTTTGTTATCAAAACACAAACTGCGCCTTATTATCTAGCATATATACACAGAAATGGCTCTTGAATCTAAATCCAGTCCTGGTTTTCCTTTCTCTCAGGTAATTAATTGAATAATTAGTGCTACTGATTAGTTAGTCTTCATACCTGACTCCCAGGTAGAGAGTGGAAAACCAGCAGTTCCTGGCCCTCAAGGACTGTGATTTGGTTTACAGGTATCTATAGCTTTATATCTAGAAAATACAGCACTCTTCCCAGTTAATCATCGCTATAGTAGTTTCTGATATACACTGCACTCCAAAAGTGTTTGGACAGTGACACATTTTTTTGTCGTTTTGGCTCTGTACTCCAGTGCATTGGATTTGAAATGGAACAGTGACTATAAGTTTAAAGTTCAGACTTTTAGCTTTAATTTGAGGCTTTTAGATCCATATCAGGTGAACCGTCTAGCAATCGTAGCCATTTTTACACATAGTCCCCCCCATTTTATTAATGGACAAATTAACATACACTTAAATGGTCATCATAGTTAATATTTTTTTGCATATCCTTTGCATGCTATGACTTCCTGGTGTCTGACCCAACAACATCAAAAGACTCTTGATATCTTATTTGCAGGCGATACTATAACCTCTCTGCATTTTAATGGATCTCTATGGGAATTTGGGGGTGAGACTAGATTAAAACCTCTTTGTGCAGACACCTTAGTGTCGTAGACCCTTGGGTCTACATCACAAACATCCTACTGTGTCACATCAGAAAACCTGCTATCATGGAAAACTGCATATTGTCTTCATCAAAGTATAGGCTAATCAGTATATTAGTGGATAAGATAATTTTATTACATTTTAAACCCACCTCCACCCCCTCAACTTAATTTATGCCCAATAAGACCAAATCATTATCTAATCTTATATGGAAACAAGTATATGAAAGATGAGCTATATTTCTTAATTGTTTCAATCTCTTTGTGCTATGTTCTGTTTACATGTGAAACTAAGGTACTGTAATTGGCTCATCATTTCATTTATATACAATATATATATGTATTATAATAATTTTTTTAAAATATCTTTTATGCCTGAGACGTAGGGGCGCTTGCCTCTTGATGGCTGCCGTTTCACCGTGAGAGTGATGGTGAACGTAAGAGAGAAAGAGAGACTCATATGATAGTGTATTTTAATATATGTGAAGTATTGAGTAAGTAAGTTTGAGGAAAGTAGGGCTGACTAGCCAACACGCAGCAGTAGGCTAGTTAATACACACACGCGCACACACACACACACACACACACACACACACACACACACACACGTGCAGCCAGCTAATGCAGTGCTGCTGATGTTTCGCTGAATTGCAGCTATAACAACTAGGCTAGTCCATTTACTTTTGGTTGGGTAGGGGTGGGGGGGTTGGTTATGTGTAAAAATGGCTACAAGTGCTACACGGTTCACCCGATATGGATGTAAAAACCCTCAAATTAAAGGTGAACGTCTGCACTTTAACCTCAGTCACTGTTCTATTTCAATTCCAATGCACTTGAGCACACAGCCAAAAGAAACTGTCCTGAAGACCTTTGGAGTGCACTGTATGCCTGTTACTGCCAACTAAAATATACAGGGTTTCCTGCAACAAAAATAGTCCACCCTTTATTTTTTCTCCCACTTTTTTTCTACTTTCCTCTATGGTGTTACCAATTATCGTTCCTGATGTGTGAACTACTGTAATCTGTTAAAAAAATAATAAATAAATAAAGTTCCTACTTTAGAATTATGTTCAGTTGATAATTCTGTGAAAATGCAATATAATGACATAACTTTCTAGTACTGTAATTGTTTCCGTTTTCACACGTGGTCATGCTTAAAGAAATTGTAGTTGACCACAGAATCCAAATTTTTGGTTTATTATTTTCATGCTGTGTTATTCTATGAATGTGAAGAATAATGATTGTGTGTGTGTGCGTGCGTGTGTGTGCGCCAGCATGTGTGCAAAGCAGGCCGGAGCCACTGAAGTGTACGCCTGTGAACTCTCCAAGACCATGTATGAGCTGGCCTGTGAGGTGATCTCAGCCAATGGGATGAAGGAGGACATCAAGGTTGTCCACATGAAGTCTGTTGAAATGGAAGTGCCCAGAGATCTTCCTCAGAGGTGAGGCGTATCTCCTGTGACTTTGCCTAGACATTGCAACCTACTTGGAACTCAAGCTTACCTGGTTGCGTGTTTGTTTCCGGAAGGGTCTCGCTGGTGGTGACTGAGACTGTGGATGCAGGCCTGTTCGGAGAGGGCATCATCGAGAGTCTCATCCACGCCTGGCATAACCTTCTCCTGCCCCCTCAGGTACCCAGGGCCGTTGTCCATCCAGGTTTTTAATGTGGAATATTATTTGCACGTCATGCTCAGGCCTCGCGCCGAAGGTATTTCAGGTGTAGTGTTTTGTGCTCTTTTTCTAAGCTGTTTTTATGGCGATACTCTGATCTTTAACTATTTAAATGGCTGCTGTATGACTAAGTTTATTCCATCAAATTTCATTCAAAGTTATTATGTAATTGATTAAAAAAAAAAATAATAATCTTGATAAATGACATTCATGGTAAGATCAGTATGCAAACAAAAGCAAGCATGTTTGCAAGCAACATGCAGAAGCAAAGGCAACATTTTTATTGTACCATACAGTGCAGTGTGCCACCTAGAGCCTAATGATTGTATTGCGTGTAGAAAGGTACAATTTATTTATTTTTTTAAGATTGAGCTGTAATGAACTGATGTTGTAGAGGGCGCTTGTGCCCCCCTCCAGAGTTCAGAGGATCCGTCCCGCAGCGCTGCAGAGACGGGGCGGGTTGTTCCAGCTGGGGCCACTGTCTTTGGGATGGCTGTGGAGTGCCAGGAGATACGCAGACACCACAGGTGAGTCATTCAGAACGGGTGGCACTGATCTCTTTGGACAAGCTGCACAGTGTGAGTAATCCCTGGCACTGCTCAGACAGTATCTGTTTGTGTTGGACACGCAAACACAAACACAGTTGAAATAGTAAGAGGTATTGCTTTTCAAAATTTTGTTGTGTGTGTGTGTACGCGTGTGCATAGGTTGTGTGTCTCGGAGGCAGGTGACCTGTCCTTATTGGCGGCAGGAGGGCTCCACAGCCCTGTCAGCTGTTCTCCGGATGCTGATGACTCATCAGAGCCCTACACCACAGAGCGACTGAGCAGGCTGCCCGGGGGCTACTCCGCCCTCACTCAGCCATTTCAGGCCCTGGACATTGACTTTAACAATGTACAGGTGAGCACAAACATTACTCCTAGTGCCCCGATGTCACCAACCACACCCCTACTCCTCATCCAGCTGGAGATCTCACAGCAAGATATCAAATAGCTAAAGATATGATGGCTCTTTTTCTGGCATGTAAAGATGTCATAACACAACTCTGACAGGAAATGATATCTAACAGCTGTGTATCTCTGACCGGTAGCGATCTCTAACAGCTGTGTATATCTGACAGGTAGACTGTAGGTTGAGCTTTTTCCAAATCTTTTGCACATTGAGCACACTGAAGAAGGCTGGTGCCAAAATGTTTGAGCATATCATGCCTCAGGTGTATGCAATTAACTCATAGTTTCATGAGTAGCTAGCAAGTGCTATCTGTTTTTTCTATTATGATCTTACATTTTGACTGGCAGGACCATGTGCATAGATTGACAGAAATGAGATGTGCCTGAATGTATATTTACTTGACCTTCGGGCACGTGGAACGCTAACAGCAGCCCTGTTCCAGGAGCTGGAGGGGCTGTGTACCCGGGATGTCACCCGCTTCAGGCTGCCTGTGACCCAGACGGGCGTTCTGGATGCCCTGGCAGTGTGGTTCCAGCTTCACCTGGATGAAGAAAACAGCCTGTCAACTGGGCCCCAGGAAGACACCTGTTGGGAGCAGGCCGTCTACCCCATCCAGACCCGCTCCAGTAAGACTCAAACGCATACCCTGCAATAATGTATCAGGAATAGTTCTACCTTCCAACTAGCCACATACTCTTCTAGCCACGAGCCACATACTCAACTAGCCACTCACAGCTTTCTTTGGGTCTGTTCATAAGGACTTTTTTTTTAAGCTTATATAAATTTAGCCATGTACGGTATAGTGTGTGTTGGAAAGCACTGTCATAGCATAGGTCAAGTAAGAGTGCCCTGACCCTATTATATGAATTATATGAATTTTAATAATAAAATCTTTTTGGTTTCCCCCTAGTTTTTGAATTAAAGAACAAGAACCAAACTTACTATACAAAAGTGTAGTATATCCCTAAGCACTGTACAAGACATATTTCTACTTAAATGTAGTAAGACTTTCTGGAACTAGGATTAATCCCCATTACAGCCAGAAGTCAAAACTAGCCTGTATCAGTAAAAATACCACATTAGAGCCAATTATCTGTTCAAAAAGAGCACGAATAAGTGCCACACAAGCACACGAGCACCTACAGTCCCAAACTATCCCAGTGTTGCTGTCATTAATGAGCCAAAATTCAACAGAACAAATGAATCTGAGCGCCTAGCCGAGATGTTCAGCAGAAGTGTTTCACCAAGGGGAGTGCACAGTATAATTATATATAATACAATACAACGCAATACAATACAATGAAATACAACAAAAACTTGCTTTAAGTGTATCGCACACAAAAATGAACTACATTAGCCTTCATTAATTAAGATTACATATTTATTTCAGTTAGGCTACTGAACATTCCGAATTGTCTCAGGTTTAGCTTTAAGAGGACTGAACATTTACTACATTAGCCTAATTAATATAGTGATATCTCAGCTCAATAAAAATCCAATACAAAAAGTTAAATCAATTATTATTGTATAACCATTTTCTTTTACAGTGTCCTATTCTCACTGGGATTTCCGTAGGCTTGTGTTTAAAAGTGCTGATCTGGTGTCTGCTTTGACACTTGCGTGTGGTGATATAGACATGGGAAAAATTTTCCCTGAGCAACTCTCAAAGTAATAACGTTGGCGTCTGCTTACATGCGTGGCGAAAATATAACTGACGTTCCTCTAAATCCTTTGCGAAGAATGTAAGAGAAACGGTGTCATTTCGTCTCCATGTGAGGACATTTCATAAAATAAAGTCAAATATAAACTTTACGACCATGAACTAACATACTCCAACGGCAGTCTGTAACAATGCTAAATCATGTAAGATATAAACACTTGACAGTGAAAACCGTGTAGCATCCGCATTATCAGCTCAAGTCGGACCGCGTCTAATTCTTAGTAAACATCAACATGAGAGCTTTCACTTTCAAAATGTGCGACAAAACTAGGCAAGAAAATACCATGTCCATTGGTGAAAGCTTTCTGGACATTTCTTCTTGTTACTGAAAATATATTAATTTAATATTTTGCCTTTGATAGCCTACCGTTGTAGCCTATCCTCTCAACATATTAGTCCATTCCGTAGGCTTTTCGTTATTTGCGCTCACTAGAGATCACAGTATTTGCGTTTGAAGTCCGCCCTGTGATTATTTTTACAACTTTGTATTTAAAGGCACGTCATTGCTATAATTAGGGTAGTGTCGGTTTAAATTGAAATACGGCAGGTTTAGAGAATAATTTTTTTCCCCCAGAGTTTTGCGCATCCCTGCTAGAAACTGTTGACAGGGGGCGTGGTGTACGATTGGTGGGAGGCTAGGCTACTGATTATTATTATCTACGCTAGGGGAAACACTGAGCAGTATTAATCCAGCTCTGTTTCCGCAGACTTTACGGTGAAACCCGGGGACGAGCTGAGGGTGGAGGTCTCCTGCGAGGACGCGTACCTGCGCATCCGCACCGTCGCCGTGGTGAGGGACGGCCGCGCGTTCAGCCTGGAAGACTCTGACTCGGGCCCGGGGCCGGCCGGCGGGCCGAGGGCGGAGTCGGTGGCAGAAGCGGAGGCGCAGCTGTGCAGCGCGCTCTCCTCCCTGCAGACGGACTCTTTCGGAGACCAGGGCTGCGTGCTGGAGTGCTCCGAGATCGCCCTCCTCAACAACACACACTACCACCAGAGCTTCAACCGGGCCCTGGACAAGCTGCTGGAGCAGGGCTTTGACGGGGGGCCCGCCCGCGACCCGCTCTACGTGCTGGACGTCTCGGAGGGTTTCTCCGTGCTGCCGCTGATGGCGGCCAGGCGGGGCCGCGTCCGGGCCTACAGCTCGGTGGAGAAGGAGCAGCACCAGGCCGTGCTCCGGCTGCTGGCGCAGGGCAACGGCGTCCAGCAGGAGGCGCTGGAGTTCTGGCTCAACCACGTGGAGGACGACTCGACCGTGCTGCAGAGGCCTGACGCAGAGAAGCTGTGGAGCGCCATCATCCTGGACTGCGTGGAGACCTGCGGACTCATCCGGCAGAAGCTTCTGGAGAAAGCCACTCTGGCCAGGTCAGCACAAGCACTTTCCTGCTCTGTGTCATGCGGTCTCCTATGTAATGACACCATTAAGAAGAAGACATTTACTCAAATGTATGCGCTTTCTTGTGTGTGTGTGTGTGTGTGTGTGTGTGTGTGCGCGCGCAGGTGCTTGTTGGAGGACGGTGGGCGGATATTCCCGCAGCGCATCGTGGTTTACGGCCTATTGGTGGAGTCGGACACCTTGTTGTCGGAGAGTGCCGTCCAGGGCAGGGAGCCCACATTAGGGTTCAACATCGCACCCTTCATCAACCAGTTCACAGTGCGTGCTGTCCCCTTCTCTCACGCTCATCACACTCCTCACTGTGGGACGACCCACCCTGGTCCTACAGAGCCACAAGGTCTGCTGGATTTCATTTTCACGTTCAAATCAGCAACTAATTTAGACCCCAGGAAACGGGTGAAATCAGCTGCTTTATTTTAAGCTGAGTAGGCAACTTTTTTTCTTTTTTAGAAAGAAATTGGGGTTCGGTCATGCTTAGTTGGTAGCAATCATCATAGACAGAACTGCTGTGAGAGAAATCCAGCACCATACCCTCAAGTTCTGCATTCTAAAACCAGTGATTAGGCCCAAATTCTTGTTTTCAAAACATGAGTAGTGAATCAATCAAAGGGATAGGCCAGTTAACGCCGTGAACCAATCAATTATGAGATTGACCCTGCATGTAACAGTACAGCTAGTTGTAAAATAATGTTAAGAGAGTTTCATCTGCTCTTGTATCACTGAAGGGGACTAGAGCCTGGCATCAGTTTATATATCTGGGGTCTTTATAAAATTGGCTCGCTATGTAATTCAGCTTGCCATCACTGTTGATTGTACTGTTTGAGTAAAACTGGCTAGCTGACAGATTAGCGCCTTTATTTTTAGAGGGTAGCCTAGCTTGTTCTATAATTTACATGTATAAAAATATTTTGCAACGTTGGCTATCGCGAACCAAATTTTAAACTCACTTAATTAGCTACTAAACTCGTTGACTAATTGAAAAATGTTTTAACGGTAATGTTATTGCGTTATTGTTGAACTCTGCAACAACAAAAAAACATTTTGTTGTTTTACCTGGACTCTTGGAGCTGACATTTTTAGTGTAGCTATGCCAGTCTCCTGTAATCGTAGCTAGAAACTTTGATGCACGTTTTGGAGAAGCAGTGAGGGGTGTCTTCTATGTGGGCAGGGCGAACGGGTGTTATGACTTTCAAAATGTTTTCACAACATTGTGACCATTGCCTACTCCAACTTTTAAGTTCTGAATAACAACAGAAACGGCAGACATTTTGGCTCTCTAGGTCCAGGCTGATGCATCCGTGAGGTTGCATTGACTCTACACGTTTACTTTGAGACATTTCACACAGATACAAGTGCCAAACAGCCTTTTATATGTGGATCCGATCAGGGCTAAGGTAACAGAGTTTTGCATCTTCTATGCGAGGCCCTGCTGTTGTACCCTTGAGCAATGTACTATAATCTGAGATGACTCAGTAAATATCAAGTTGTAGAAATGGATATGTGTGGTGTAGGATATGTTATGTAATCCACTCTGGTGAAGGTGAATCTCCAAAACAAATGAATCGTAGCTTACTACACGGATGTTGGCTTTGTTTCGATCTCTGTTTGATGATGGGCTTCCTTCTCGCTTCAGAGCCTAAATCTTTTTATAGCTTGTCTTTAATGCTGTGCTAGTTGTTCATTTTCAGTCTATCGCTCTCCTGGCACGGCAGATTGCTTCAGCAGATATGCCTTTGAAGTTTGCCTCCAGTTCGCCGCATCTCCTACAACAGCTGTTACCATGAACGACCGTACCTCGCACAAGCTGTTGCTGCCTTTATATACCATAAAACATTGTCGGCTTCACAGCAAAAGCCAGGGAGCGCAGAGAGGAAAGGCACTTACAGACAGCGACGCGCAGTTATGTTGAGCAGTTGTGCCGGTGCTTTCCGCCGGGCATCGCTTCCCACCGTTTCCGAAAACACAGATTATCTAACCTTCTTGTATCTTTCCACACGGATTAAATTATGTTAATATTTTTCCATGGAATTTAACAGCAGTTCTATCCTATGTCAGAGAAGACCCTGAGGTTTAATGCGGGTTTAGCTGAGGGTGGTGGTGTTATCTGTGTTCTGGCCTGTGCTGGTGTGCGTGACCCGCTGCCATGTCCCGCCAGGTGCCTGTCCATGTGTTTCTGGACCTGTCCACCCTGCAGTGTAAACGCCTCAGCCAGTCAGTGGAGCTGTTAACCCTAGACCTCATGAACTCCAACGAGACCTCCGCACACCGACAAGTGGAAGTAAGGACCCAAACGACACACTTGCATACAAAAGCCTACACAACACAATATTACAGTGGATAAAGAAGGTAATATCGCATGAGGAGCCTCGCAGCTGAGTTGATGTGTTAAGCATTGTACATTTTGTCAGTTACATGTTGGAAATGGGGTGTTTTTGTAGCATTGGGCGGGTAGGCCCCCGGGTTCCTGCACAAATGTTGGCGGCGTCATCAATAGTCTACGCACACATCTCTCGTGTGATTTGCTTATATCTGCATATATGCATGCGGGCTTGTGGACTTAGCGGGTGCAGCAAGCCATAGGAGCAGGCGGGTGCAGCAAGAGAAGCCGCAGGAGCGGGCAGATGTAGGCTAAAACAAATCAGGCCCCTCTAGTTTGTAGTGAGTTGTAGTAATCTAATACTGATCGTTGTCTTGTGCTAGGTGCTGGGGCCCTCCTGCAGGTTGAACATAAGCTTGTGTATTGTCCCCTGCTCCTCCCTTCCAGGTGCGGGTGACCTCCGCAGGCCGGCTCACCGCCATCCCGTTCTGGTACCAAGTGCACCTGGACGAAGAGATCAGCGTCAGCACCTTCACTCAGGACTCGCACTGGAAGCAGGCGGCCGTGGTGCTGCAGCACCCCCTGGAGGTGACTGCCGGAGAGACGGTCCTCCTCAGCGTCCACCTCCACAAGAGCAGCATCTCCATCACCGCCTGCAGGGAGGGGGAGGGGCCTGCCGCCATGGACTCCACCAGCTCCGCCCACTCCCTGGCTTGACCCTCTCAGCCTTCTACGCCTGCAGTGGGCTGAACTCGAGGCGTGTGCTCGACTAAATCGTGACGTGTCGTATCTGTCTACGCAGCTGGTACTGTAAAGCGTTGTTTATAACTGTGGGTGCTGTTGCCAAAATGCTTTTTTCCCCCCCAGAAAAGTACTTGCCTTCATGTAAATGGAGCATTTTTAAAAATATATACAGAGAATCCATATGATAGTTTTTGACACGTCTGTTCAGGAACTCCATTTACTATGGTACATTTGTACAGTATTGACTGCTAGTTTAAAAAGGATTTGTTGACAGTTCAACACAAGTATTATTGGAAATGGATTAATGTATTTAAGAGTAAGTCCAGTAAAGTATTTCTCTTTAGTATTCTGAGTGTGCATCAATAGCAACCCTGCACACCCATTTAAAAGGCATTCTACAGGTTAGTAGTCTGGTGTGCACTGCAGTTCATGGACGCATGTATATTTAGTTCATTTCTGCTGTTTCATCCATTAAATTTACTTGAAAATCGAATGAATCTGGGCTTGTCTAATGTGAAATCGGCAGAACTTTAGAGACACTCATTTTGTTGTTTAGAGAAGCCGTTCATTGGATGGAAGTAAGGTTATTTCACTTCCTGTGACCCGATTCCTGCTGATTTAGTCAAATTGAATGCAGAAATCCATAAGCAATCTTTCCTCCACCCCCTTAACGTAATGTGAACCCCAAATAAAGATAGAAATGGGATGGTGTGTCTCTATTAGTGAGGCACAGGCAGGCGTAGACAGAGTACAACATTTATTATGTGGTTTGACAACCCCACCCGTCTATTGGGCTTTATTTTGAGGACACAAAAAGCCTCAGTGCGCACGCACACCACTGTCACAAGGGCAGAGTGACCTTTTGGAGTGGCACAGTCGTTCTTTCTTTTCACCGTTTTTAGCCCTTGTGCTGGATGAGTGGGGCTGAGTCAGCGGTTTATGGGTCGTCTGTGAATAGGCGTCGGCGCACGGCGAGGTGGTATTGTAACCGATTTGAGGGGTCTGAAAAGTCCACCCCAAAAATGTGGTCTCGGTGCCGTGCAATGGCTATAATTGTTTTGTCTTTGATAGGGCACGATTATGAGAGAATGTCGATTTGAGGAATGGAGGCATGCCACACGCATATGCTACTACGGTAGCGACATCGCACTTGTATGCGTCATGCTTTGTTACCGTAGCAACGAAGTATAACGGTAAACTGTGATTGAAAACGGAGGGCACAAACAACATGGAATGATTCGATCGTTGTCAGCATTGAGCTGCGGCAGTGCAGTTCTGCAGTAAGGTAAGGTAGACACAGGTAAGGTAGGCCATGTACAACCGTAGCCAATCAGTGTCGTCCTTGCATAGAGATGGACCCAGTTCGCAGTCGAACTGAGTTGTTCAGCATATGCAGTACTGTGACTAAAGATCAAATTATTCTATAATCTTGCTAAATAATTGCTGGTTCAACAGGCCTACTTTATACGCGCTGTCCGAACACACAAATTACCTTCATGGGCCAGGAAATAAATCTATGATCTAAATATCATTGTATTTTAAAATAAATGTGTCCATACAGGGTCAATCTTGGTGACATTTTTATATCATTTTCTCTGTCTTGTCAGTGTATGTGTAATAATGTAATTAGTAACCCTTCCCTCCAAAAAATATAAACATTAAAGTGTTGCCTGCTCAAAATAATTGCAAAGCAAAAAGAGAGATTGATGCCAACACCCTAATTGAAAATGTTCAAATTCTGTAATAAAATTAAATCTTTGATTATTTTTGGGCAATGAAGAGATGGACATGAGATATTTTGGCCCAAGTGGTCTACAGTGTCTCAAAGTTCTCTGAAAAATGTAAGTGTTAAAAAGGGCAATGATGACGACCCAAATTTGGGTTATTGCACATCATGTCAATAAAACAATTATACAATTAAGAAATGTCCACTCGCTATTTTACCAGTGTGATGCAAAGATCACATATGTGTAATACGCGGCTGAATGACTAGTTACATCGATTCCTATTGAAAAATGTCTATTCAATGTCGTAAGCTGTCAATTCTATCAATCTACACGTGTCCTGATGCAAGATGCCTTGTGTCATGTTAACCAATTGTCTGTAGAATTTCACAGCTGATCTGTTAATGACACGGTGTGGGCATCTTAACATGACTCAATCACCCAACAGCTTCAGAACTTTCCATAATTGGCTAACAGTGGTGTTTTGTTATTTATAAGACTAGAAATGCTTCACATCCCTTTGAGTGGCATACTAAAATTGCAACTTAAAAATAGCTGCATGTGCCCATGATAAGAACACAAATATTTAATGGTAGTAGTAATAATAATCATTTTTTAAATTTTTTTTATTATAATGCCCTAGTGCAGTAGTTCTCAACCCCAACCCTGGCGATCTGCAGTGTCTCCTGGTTTTCATTGTTACTCGGCAGCATGTAATCGATCAACTAAAATGGCTGATAACTGTTCTGCCACTTAACCTGGGCCGTGTCCAAATCAGCGCACTTGCCTACTATTCAGTATGCCAGTTGAGTATTATTTTTTATTTTTTTTTTTAAAACTGTTAAGTACGTGTCAATTCTGAAAATTGATGTTTTCAATATCCCCGGATGATATACTTATTTCTGGGTTTTCGCTGATAATAGTATGGAGGATATTTTTTGCATACTGCATGTCATTAAACTATGCCGTGAGCAGTATAGAGTATGCTAGTAAACAGGACGCAGTAGATAGGGCTCTGATTCGGACACAGCCCCAGTTTCTCAAGCCTGAATTGGTTACACATTTTAAGGTGAAAACAAAAACCAGTATACGCTGCGAGCCAGCTAGGATCCAGGTTGAGATTCACTGCCTAATGTGCCCTATGTATCATTTGAAAGCATGAAACGTTGTATGTTGGAGATAATTGTGAGGAGCAAACACAGGATGTTTAGGACGGAAATGGTTAAGCCTCAATGCTGCTCAATAAAATAAATTTCTCCAAGACAAAAATATTTCATGTGATTCAATATGTAAATCCATTACAAAAGCACTTTCAGTTCTGAATGTGTCTGGAACAGGTTCATCACAAACTAATTTAAATATAAAAACACATGATGCGTTCAAGTGGCCAACCTGGGAGGATTGTGCGTGACGTTTGCTCTGACGATGGTCACGTTCATTACGATAAAGGAAGTCTGATGGTGTTCAAATGCTTAGCGCCAATAAAATGGATGCCCGCCAAAAGCTGATGCTTGTTTGGCTGGCCTCTGAGCAGCATTTTCAGTTTCAAAGGTTTTACATGGCATATGAGAAAATGATTGACGATGACAACAAACGCAGAAGGTGAAAGACTATGGGTGTGTACCAATACTCGAAAAATGCACGCTCCCTTTCTCCACTACCACCTCCTCTTGGATCTTTGTGTTTTAATCTAATCTTGCTGATTACATCTTAGTTATGTATTAATGGTTACGTGTTAATTAATGTCTCGACGCCAACCGCAATGTCAGGTACATTGTATACCGTACATGCAAATACTTGTAAAAATACTACACATTTTTCGTCACCTCGGTCATCTCTGGGACCTCTGGAGGGACCCGAGTTGAATGTCGGATTTCAAAAATCGTCTTCTCGTCACCGGGTGTCACGTTCAGATCATTTTTTCTTCTCGGAAGTCGGAAATATTCTGACATCCGAGGTCATTTGAACACACCATTGACATCAACAGACTTGAAATGTGGACAGTATCATTGCTGCAATCATGGAAATGTCACTTAACCCACCGTAAGACCCACTCAAAGAGAACCAAGGATTACACCAATTGCATGAGCTGGCAACAAACAATCCTGTCAAATGCAATTAGTACCACTGCACTTGTGAAATGTGGTCTCAGGTTGATAGTCCTCCTGTAAATTGCAGAAAGTCCTGACAACCACCTTTATAGATGCTTCAGTTACTGAAGGCAGAAATGAATCTAAAACAAAGAGGGAAAAGTACCTGTCAATTCCTTTAGTTCCTTGTCTACGCTCTTGTGATTATGACTTGCCTGCTTAAATATCTTTGCAATAATTCACAGATGCAACGTGGCATCTTAACGCCATTCAGAGTACCTTCCTGTCTAGATGAACAGAACCGTCTAGTTTCCTTAGATGTCTAACTTCAAAATCAATTGCACGAAAGGCAGATCTGAGCCATTTTCTTTATTTTTCGCACATGATAGTTAGCAAAGACATTACAGAACTGCCACTCTTTCAACAGCACAATACAAAATAAACATCAGATTCAGACATTCATGAGACTGTTCAATTACATGTGGGGGGGGGGAGGCGGACTCGTAACACTGTACGTGATGGCGGTGGCGGGGGAGGGAGGGGGGTGGTGCTCATTTGATTGGCGAATCGAGGATTTCTTGATAATCTTGCCGCCTGGCCCTCTCCACCCTGTACAGCTTCACCCCCGTGAGGGTGAAGACGCTGACGATGATGATCAGTCCGCCGATGACGTCATAGACGGACGGGATCATGCGTAGAACCAGGAGCTGGAGGAACATGGCCACCACGATCTCCAGGTGCTGGACGGTGCTGACCAGAGCCGGGTGGAACCTGTTCAGGGCGTAGTAGACACCGAGAAAAGCCACCGTGGAGCAGATGCAGATGCCGATGAGGTAGCCCCAGGTCTCCCCATCCAGGGGGATTATGGGCTCCTGCATTACGAACATGGTGGATGCCCCCCACACTGTGCCCGTCCAGCCGAAGGTGAAGAGGGCCGTCCACATGCTGACCCGCTCCTTGATAGCCCGGTAGACAATCATGGAGAGGGCGGCGGTGAGCCCGGCCATCACCGTCATGGTGTAGCCGAAGGCCTCCTTCCAGAAGCCCAGGGCCGTCTTTTCCTCATCTGCGACGTTGGGGATCATGACCAGGCACAGGCCGAAGACGCTGCTGACCACCGTGACCACATCCGTGTACCCCAACCGCTCATCGACGAGCAGGAAGGCCAGCACGGCACTGAAGACGGTGGTGGTCGCCCGCCACATGATGGTGCCGTTGCTAGGTGGCACAATGGCGAAAGATGTGTAGGCGCAGGTGATAGAGATGACGTTGCAGACACCATAGAAGAATAGGCGCAGCCTGTAGCCCTTGGGCCCGAAAGGGGCCTCCTGGTAGTAATAGACCACTGTAATGGAGAGCACCTGGATCACCGAGCGGATGAACAGGAGTTCCAGGGAGGGCACTTTGGAGCGGTCCGCCGCCAGACGGGTGATAAGCGCCACGCAGCCGTGGGCCAGTGCCGCCCCGAACAGTGCGGCCCACGTGACCCGCGAGGCTAACACTGAGGCCTCGCCGAAGCTCTGCAGCTGCTCGCCCACCCCGTGCTCCCTCCTGTCCCCGCCCAGCTTGGGCTGGCTGTTCATGGTGCCAAAGAAAGTCCTCCCATGCTTGCTGTCTGTTATCAGCCTCTTTTGAGGGTTGTCATCCACAAAGGAGCTGAAGTCTTCAAACGAAGGCGCGTCGTCATAGCCCTCTTCTCCCGGCTGGGGGAAGTGCGTTGTGTACTTCACCGTCACAGTGTTGGGGTGGATCTTAACTCGTTTCTTTGTCCCATACTGCTGCCTGGAGGGTGACGTATCCATTTTTTTGCTTCAGCTGAGGGAGATTTTCTATAATGAGATACAGATCTTAGAGAGTGACCCATTCCAGAACACCCACATACATGCTTTGTAACTTTTAAAACCTAAAAATAACTTCCACCCTCAACTGTTTATTTTTATAGCATCAGGAAAGATGATGTTAAAATACATCACATTTGCTGGGAAACCGAAAAATGTAAGAGCAACAAGACCCAGGCTGCGTTCGGGTCTGAAATGTATGCTTTCTTCCTGTCATTCCCTTTCCTTGCTTCAAGGGGGGAATCCCCAAAATGCCATGATGAAATATGGGAGCCACACCAAGTTGGATTCGGTTCCAATTTCAGAAAGTGGAGGGAGTAATTATATTCCCTCACTCGCTCGTTTAGCCGCCCTTCTGCCAAGGGTATAAAATGAATATAAGCTTCCAGCAAGAAGGGAGTCCCACAAAGCAGAGCACCTGTTAAGTTTGCTTACTGCATGTCGCAAATTCCATCACAAGATAGCTCACTCGAGGGAAGAATGGGAAGGGAATGTGTTAAATTGGATCCGAATGCAGCCCAGTACTCACATAGAATTTAGTAATTGTATTGAATATAAAATATGTAAGAACTACTAAACATACTAAAATAAAAAATATATATTTAAATATTTTGGCCAGCTCAAGGAAATTATATGCAGTTATATGACAGTGTAGATTAAAATCATTGCATAATTCCAAATTTACATCATGACATGACTGATTTCTCCCCATTTTTATATCGGTCTGTCTCACTGATACCATTTAATGTTCCTGCAGGTTCATTTCTCTCTCACTCATACACACACACACACACACACACACACACACACACACACACACACACTTGTAGATGTGTGCTGCCATTTCTAGCAAGGCTGATTCAGTCTGATGGGCCAGGAATTATGTAAATCAGACAGTGGAGTTGTATTCATATTTAGGCAGAGGATATGCTGGAATATCAACAAGATATTTCTGTTATGAAGACATTTTTATCTGTTAATTATCTGTATACTACAGAAAAAAATGTCACTATATAACTAGGAAGTGCAAATGTAGTTGTGCCAAAGACAACTGTGTGCATTGAAAATTGCTACTACACAAGAGATGTTTTGTGTTAACAATGCTCAATAATGAAAATTATTAACATATAAACGTATTTTTTATTAACAAAGAAACTTTTTTTTTCGTTTTATAGGCTGTAGGCCTATGTCTAATCAAATGTATAAATAATCTGTTTGACTATTTTCCGTTATTACACAGAATAAGCAACATACAAAACTGCATGTACATTCCAGTAATTCCATTTTTATCATTCCACAAGGGGGTAGTAATACTCGTTTTACCATCCCTCTCTTTTTCTCGTTCTGTTCCTGTCTGTCTGTATTTCAAGTCATACGGAAAATACACAGTATGCATTGAATCAGAAGCAACATTCCAAATAAAAGTGTGGGTTGTCGTTTGCAGCAACGGAACTTCTCTTTAATTTTCTATATTATTTTCTTTTTCACCAATGACTAACTCAGACATCCAGTAGCCTATGCAATTAGGTTGGAGATGAATGATAATAGCGTCCCATCCAGCAAAGCAATTAGTTTTTTTTAGCTGCAGTTCTTCCTTTTTCCTAAACCTGCCCAAATAAAACAGTACCATACGTTATTTTGAACTGTAAAATTCCATTTGCTTCGCTTCATTTTATGAAAGAATGAAATACTATGTAAACTGATGCAAGGAATACAGTATACATACATGCATATGGGTTAAATTAAATATCACAACGCATTAATTAACTGAACTGTTGGGTTGACAGGATAGGCAATTGAGCATCTGTTTAGATGTTTTCGCTTAAATTGAATCCACGCATTCCTGAGACAATCAGCAATGCAAAATGTGTTCTGCAGAAATTAGTCGTCAAAATATGTCTTGACAAAGCGAAAAAACCTCGTTCATGAGAACATCTCGGTTTCTGTTATGTTCAACAATAGGCTACAAAGCATGGAAAACGTAAATGCTACAACGTTACTCACCTTGTCAAAATAAACAAATCCCACCGGAATGAATGCAGTGACATGTACTTAGTACCATAAATTAAAATGGTTAACTGGTCCTCTCGATATAAAAAATCGCGCTTTGCCTTTCCCCCATCATTCCCTCGAATGACTGCAGAGAGCGTCTCCGAACAGAGACAAGGTGCGCTCGAGCTCGATATTTTGGTGTCCACGCCTCTCTCTGGCCGCTGTCTTTTAGGCGCGATACACTGCAAGGAAGGATGCAATAATCCTTAAAATCTCAGATTATTTCCTCGATCGTTTCCTCGAAACCACAACTGTTCGCACGAGCAGTCGAGAGGGTGTGGAGTAGGGATAGACAAATTCATTGGCTCTGAACAAGTGATCATCATGATCATCATCATCAGTATTATTTATTGTAGCCTAATGTAGACCAGCATATGCCACCATTAGCCCATGCGAGTAAATAATTCAATTAAAACTTGCTATCAGTAAATTTACATTTTGTGGATGGATTCTTAAATTCTTAACTGCAATACATCAGTAACAGAATTTCTAGCCATCATATTATTATCAATTGTAAGTAAAGTTTGTTTGCTGAGCAATGTGCATCATTCCATTTGTTAACCATTGAGAAGCATATTTATCTTTGTTTTATCATAAAGAAGATTAATGATTAGGCCTACAATGCAAGTACCTATATAAAATGACAGTTTAAATATTGACAGCATGGGCTACTGCGGGTGGTTATCCTATTATACATTATATAGTATACAGTATATAAAATAAGAAAGTGCTGAGGATAGAACTCTGTAGAGAAACCGAATAATCTCTGTCTGTCCTCTCACGTGATTTAGTCTATTTTTATGCATGCATTATTAATCAGCTGAACACATTTATTAAAGAGAATATGCAAAGCATGCATTTCACATATAGCATTTTTCTGTTCTACTCATGCAAAATGAAGTTCAAGTAATTTTGCCAGGTGTGAAACTCCAGTTCCCAGCCCAGAACTCAGATCTGTCACCAACTATAAGTTTATCTCTATAATCTAATAACTGTGCTGAATGTCTTATGCCATTGCTGTAACTCAACATACTCTTCGCATTACCTGGTGATCGTTTTATCCCTTTAATGAACAAAGTAATATATGTTGTTCACATTGCTTTGTCATAACTGACTGTCTATGAGATCTACTGCTGGAGATTATGAATATATTCAATCAATCTGTAATGGTTTCCAGTGACGGAGAATCAAATGCCACGGGAATGGGAATCGGAACAAGTCACCCACAAAGGTGAGGACCACTAATAGCTTAAACCCCAAAAGGGTAGAAAAGAAAAGGAATAATCCTAGTAGCTAAAACAGCCAAATAATTATCAGCCCAGAAAAATAGGGCGAACTCGAAACACGAGTAAGAACACAAAACTAAGTCTCCCAAGCTCAATACGAGAGCTAACACGGAAAACTAGAAAAGAAAATAACACCTTCGGCACGTAACCCTAACACGGCCAGAAGAAGGTGAAACAAAAGTGAAACCACCAAAAAAACTGTCAGTGAGAACAGCACGGACAAAATAGCACAGTGAAACTAACAGGAGGAAATAATCCTATACCCGAATAATAAAGCTAAGGAGCAAGTCTCTCGTGAACATAAAACAAGTTTAATATCACAAGGTCGCTTGTACCTGGCTATACCTGGTTCAATGTAATAAGGAATGACAAAGAAGCACCGGGGAAGCGGAAGTGAAGAACTTAAATACCCGCAGGTAGCAGTGGCGGCTGGTGCCAGTTCTCCTATGTGGGGCGGGGACACACGACACGACCCCCCCACCCGCCAGAAATTTTCGACTTGGGTAGCTTAGGTGGTGCTATATCTTGGGGGTGCTTCTCAAATTTCCACAATCAAGCAACACATGCCCGCACGCAGCCATAGCCTACTATGTATCCTACTAGATTAGAATTTACAAGCGTTTCGAAATTCGAAACTAAAAGTGACTTACAGAGTCAATACAATGCACTTTTATCCAAAGTGACTACAGAGTGAGTTCAATAACACTATAACAGTCAGCCAGCTATGCGACTGCCACCACACACTCACAAATGTATACAATTGTCCAATCTAGACCTAACATGAAACACAAAAGTAGCCTATTGTCATCATCACATATTGCCAACATGACAAAAAAATCTCTCACTCATGAAAAAACTCCAACATGAATAGGCTACATTGATGCGATCAATACTATCAACAGCCTAGGCCTATTGTCATTGCCAACACCTATAGCGTTACTACACATATAGCACTAACGTTAGGCCTCCTGTGTTAAACTAAATCATCTAATTCAACGTTAGCCTACTCACCAATGGACGTCTCTCATACTATAGCAAGCCAATGCCAAAAATCATCAATGATGTCCTGCTCATCAGGCCCTTTCTCCTCTGGAGTTAATCGACAACAAAGCCAGGTTGCTATTCCGTGTCCCCACTGTTGCTCCTCATGTAATTTTTTACACGCCATAAACAAGAAAGGCTGCGTTCACAGAATCGCATTTTAACTCCGCACTTCTTAGCTGGGTATTTTCGCAGAATAGGGCACCGTTGTCCTTCGTCTGGCTAATATCAGCAGGCCCAGTGCTGCGGGGGATAGGCATGCTGCAGCTAACGGTGGTGGCTAATTGCTGATCAGATGGCGGGGACAGCGGCTCTTCTTCCTCCCGATCTTTTCTCGCAAATGCAGATCTGCTCAATATCCTGGCTGTCGTTGTCCTACTCTTCGACTTCGCCGGGGACAGCAGGGTTAACTTTTTTCTCTGACCCTGGTGTTGCTGAGGTCCCTGGTCGTTTGGGGAAGAGATATTTCTCAATTTTCAGCTTGAGTTAACGTTAGATAGACGCGGTGAAATTCAAGACCTGACTCATTCTCGCGAGTCCCGAGATCAAGGAGTAGAACGAATTATCGGGCGACTTCGTTTGAGAAAATGTTGTGTATATTTATTATTAGTCAAAACGATATAATGATTTAAAAATTATTTATTTATTCATTCATTTTCATAATGAAATTAAGCACCGGCCTGGCGCCGCCACTGAGCAGGAGTGACAGTCGTGCACCCATACTACATCCAATTACATTACATCAAAAAACACAAAAACAATACCAATTCACTGCCAATAAAAGTGGGAGGGTCTGGGGCGCAGAGAGCTGCGCCCCGTGGAAAATCTGAAGCAACCAATTAGAGAGCAGCCTCAGGTCACCTGCTTGCCAAAAGTTGAAGGACTTACATACACTCATTTGGCCGGCGCCCTTCACCGAGGAAATATATGTATTCACACAGAAATTAACCAAATACAATTTGGAACCAATGTTTAATGAAGGCGCTGACAGGCGCATTGTATGAGTAAACAATTTGTATTTCACAATTATTTTGCATTATCTAATTAATTTATGTTTAACATAAGTTTAAGTAGCTTTCTTCTTTAGATAATTGGAGGGGGGCGGCGCCCCAGCGCCCCGCATTAACGAACCGCCACTGGCAGGTAGTAGCACAGGTGAAATGAATAATAAGCGAGGTGAAGCAAAACCCTGGAACGGAACGTGGAAAAAATCCGATAGATTCTCAATCGGGGAAAAAGGACGAGAACCGCAACGGAAAAGGAGAAAATAACCCACGAACCATGACACAATCTCACATACTAACAATGTGTTTTATTTGATTTCCATGGACACAACCATGAAACTCAATTCCTTTCCATTCCTGTGACCTCTCAGCTGGAGTTGAGATAGTTATCGTATGCAAGACCAAAGGAAACAGACCACATTATATGGTTAATTACATTTGCTTGAGCATGACATTTCGTGGGAGCTAATCTTTGCATGGTCTTTCTTATTGATCATATGAGAACCGCCAGGGATTTTGGGCGCCATGAAAAGATGTGACATTGAGCCCCACCACCCCAACCCTGCACAATTACAGCATACAATGATCCCAAGTGCCCTGACTGGGCCCTAAAAAACTTGTGCTGTAATCATGCAGGGTTGGGGTGGTGGGGCTCAATGTCACATCTTTTCATGGTGCCAAAAATCCCTGGCGGCTCTCATATGATCAATAATAATAATAATAGCTTCTAAGGAATACAATACCTTTAATTTGACTTCATTTTAATCAATAGAGCCCAGTTATTTATTAAAAAGACAACAATTTGTACAAAAGCATTTATTCACAAATAATTATGAAAGACATACATATTTCACAAGAAAACAGTCTGTGGTGTTGCTGATTAAGGACAGTCTTGTCAAATCAGCTGGTCCCTTTCTGGGGTGTGTCCTTTGTCCTACATAAAACAACTGGCTGATGAACAGCTGAGCTGATGCTTAGGGAAGTCAAAAGTTGGTTCATCTTCCAGGGTTTATGTCTGTCAAAGGCCTGCTGGTTTTGATTTTATCACCAACATTAATTTCTTGACCTCAGGCCTTCCTCCTGAAATTTTTCTGTCCACAAAATCAAGCGCAGCCTACTAGAAAATGGCTCATAACCTACAAGTTTCATCACAATGGCTTTTTCGGGGCCCAGGAATCTGTTCTGATCAGGAACATAAGAGAGGCAGCAATCATTGCTGATTGGCTCAAGGGGAAAAAGAAGTCCATCCAATATTCAGAATTGGTCACACAGTAGAGCTTACTACTCAGTTGAAGTCTCTACTTCTTTCTTCTTTCATACTCTTTTGAGAAGATCTTGTCTGGTATTGCATAATAGTCGCGTAATAAAACAAATCCGCACATATTAAAATATAATTAAACAATCTATGTAACAAGTGTATGCTACAGCCTGAAGATTGACCTCAGTATGTACAATTATTTAAATTCCCTGAATGAATTTGCTACTTGAGTTGGGCACAATCATCAAATAATCTTTCAGAGAAAGTTGCTAGACAAAATTTTTTTTATTCACAACATTAAAAGAATTAAAAATTAAATATTACCAATACAAAAAGGTCTTATAGATCAAATTGGGAGATGCTTGCAAGAGAAGGTCTGGATAATTGATGGCACGGTAAGAAAAATGAGAGTAAACTGTAATTTAAGAGGATTGGAAGGTCAAGAATTGACATCATGCAATCTATAATGTTTTATAATGTATCTCATTCATTGCAAAGGGTCACTATTTTTAGCTGCAACCAGCAGCTAGTACAAGTCACTCTGGTTAGTCTGTCGGTCTGTCTGTCCAAATAATTTTTGCTGCTTTGTAGTATGCTTGATCCAGGTTAACCAGAGTGACGTGTGCAGCGCGTTAGTGTTTTTGAATTAGTAGTGGCTTCCTGGTTGCGATATTAATCTCAAATAATATAAAAGTAGCAATTGTGAACAGCTGGTGTCATCGATGATTCAGAAACAAAATACGAATTACAGAAACAACATCACTTTTGTGGAAAGACTGCACGCTGATTTGCTAGAAAAAACAAACTAACCTAGCACTGACGTTGAGTTCTAAAACTCGCCACCTGTGATTAGACAAGGCGAATCGCCTGCAACTGCAAGTGCCAACATGGGACGTTCACACTGCTGCAATTTCTCTCTGCAACATTCTAAAACGGTTTTGTTGTGTCGCAAATCTTTGGTCTGAACTGGCCTTTGCGTAACGTTACATTGCGTGGATTATCTGTTAAATTGAAGTTACCGATCAAATGATAACATTGGTATTTTGAGTTAGCTAACGCAAGCTATCTGGTAAACTGACTACGCTAACGTTATCTGTTAAATTTAGCATGCGTTTACATGTTACTTTTAACTAGCTAGCATTAATGTTAAATACGGCCTGTGTTTTTGAGTTGCCTGATAGTTATAGCTAAACTAACATTAGCTAACGCGAGCTAACCTTAAGTGTTAGCAAGCATTTCCATTCGCCCATGTAACGTTAGCTAGCTAGCTGCTAACGTTACTGGGTGGTGGGGAACACTTTAAGGTTGTAAATTGTTAAACCGATTATGTTTATGTTTATTTTTGGTACTTACATTTTAAATCAGATACTTTTGTACTTTTACTCAGCTGGTGTTTGAATGAGGGACTTTCTGGAGAATTTTACTGGAGTAATTTTTAGCTGACCATGCAGCTAATATAAGCCACTCTGTCGGTAATAAGGTCGGTCTGTCCGATATTTCTGCAATAGACTACACCCACGCATATACAGATACTTATGATCGCAGGCATATAATCGCAGTTTATCACTGCAATGGTTTCCAGTAGCGGAGAATCAAACGCAACGGGAATTGGGAATCAGAACAAGCCACTCACCAACAGTGAGGACCACTAAAGGAAATTAACCTACGAATAAATAGAAAAGAAAGACAGGAACTAATTCCTGGTAGCTAAACAGCTAAATGAAATCTACCCAAGTAAAATAGGGCGAACTCGAATAAAACGAGTGAAACACAAATCTAAATCTCCCGAGCTCAAAACTAGAGCAATACAGAAAACTAGAAAAGAAAGTACACCTTCAGCATGTAACACTAAAACGGCCGATGGAAGGTGAAACAAAAATGAAACCAACAAAAGAAAACACTGTCTCGGTGAGAACAGTAAGGAAATAAATAGCACAGAACGCTAACAGGAGGAAACAATCCTATACCTGTAAGATAAGCTAGAAGCAAGTCCCTCGTGAACATAAAACAAGTTTAATATCACGAGGTCGCTTAAGACTGGCTATACCTGGCTCAATGTACAAATGAATGACAAAGAAGCACTGGGGAAGCGGAAGTGAACTTAAATACCCCGCAGATAGAAGCACAGGTGAAATGAATAACGAGCACGGGGAAGCAAAACCCCGGACTGGAACGTGGAAAAAATCCGATAGATTCTCCATCGGGAAAACAGGACGAGAACCGCAGTGGAAAAGGAAAACAATAACCCACGAACCATGAAAATGCTAACGTGCTTGTTTTACTCAGTCTCAGCCCATGGTGATATGAATTCAATCACATTCCTATCAGAGTTCAAATAGATTTTTGTTTGTTTTAGCAATTTATGTAATAGTTTATGTAAATTGATACAGATACAGATCCAGGATCCGAGAGCAATTCTGTATTCATTGTGGCTCTTTTTTGTTGTTGTTGCAGACTTTGTATATCAGATTTGAATCTTGCCAGAGTTTGACCTTTCTCCATTTCTGAATGAGTGGACCCTCAGTGGACCATGAGCGTCAATCATCCAGCACTCATTGGCAAGCAAATTCTACTGCCAATACTGCAACACACTCCATGTCTGGCTTTGTTTGTAAACTGAAGCTCTTTCAGTGTGCCATATACATAAATTGTTTTCTCCTTGTCTTGGTGTCAATAATGAAAAATGTGAAAAATAGGCATCATAAAGCAATTAATAACCCTTGAGACTTCAATTACAGTACAAATTCGAACTGGGATGGACATGCCAATGCCTAATATAAACATGAATGATGTCATGAAATGAGCCTATAAGGCTGGCAGTATAGAATAAGAATAATGGTTAGGAAACTAGGCTTGTAACTCAGAGGTTGCCGGTTGTACCCTTGAGCTAAGTACTTGTATTGCTTCAGTAAAGTATCCAGCTATATCAGTTATATAATGTAAAAAGTGTAAGCAGTGAAAGTTGCTCTGGATAGTGTCTGTCAAATGATTAAATGTAAAGGAAACATTGGAGTGGTAGATTACCCAGCCCATTAGCTACCTGTTCAGTATGCTGGTTGAACATACTGAGCTTGTCTGTGAACTAATGTGATTACAACATGTGGTCTCATAAATGGCTATTAACTCAAATGTGGCTCAAAGGTTCAAGAAGCTGATCAATTTGAAAAGGTGAATTACAGGTCTGTACTCATTTAATGTCAATGTAATAGTCATTCACTCATTTCTGCACAAAATGACCATTATTGTGCATTCCTATGTAAGTACAGAATGGGGAATATAAGAAATGCAATTTGTTTAGCTAAATGTGTCCATATCTTGTTGTTTTCTATCTTTTTTTTTTACTTCAAATTGTTCATTTTTATCTATGGAGAGATTTTTAAAGGCTTTCATTATAAATAGCAGATTCTGCTCACCTCATTAGCTTACACAGAGTATGCATTTTAACACAGAAATCAAACAATACCTAATTAATAGTGTTTGCAAAAGTTTTACCAACTCAAATCATCCTTCTGTAATTATATGATACATAAAAACAGAAGTTTGTATTAATCTGTTTACCGTAATAAACCCTGGACAATTGAATCTTCAATCAAGATTCAATGTAATTTAAAAATACTTTACAGCGATAATTTCACCTCTTTAAATGTTTCACATGGGAAAGTTGCTGGATCCATCCCTGAAAGCTCCTAGTTTTCATAAAACAACCGTGGCTTCCACCAAGCATTTCATGAGCACATTCAAAGAAAGTATATTGTGTGACAGACCCAAGCATTCAATGGGTAAAAATATACTTCAAAGCCATATGAGTCAAGGAACATTAAAGTGAAGGCAGTCAGCAATTATATTTATTTATTTATTTAGTTATTTTATATGATTTCATAAAACTCCTGAGTCACTGCAGATACTGCTCAGTAAGCTGGTTTTGACCATTTAACATTTCCTCTCTCTCTCTCTCAAACCTTGCTTTGTTGGATTAGATTATTGGTTGAACAGAATTAGCTTGCCTCAGGGCAAGGTTCCCAGCACAAGTCCATAAACTTTACAAAAGCAGTGCGTCTGCATGTATATGGTTTTCACATGCTGTGACAACTCTTGTCTGATAAAATGTTTCTAAAATTGATTTAAATTGATTGAACCATCAATAAAGTCCACCTCTCTCCCTGTGGTTCAGTTTGTGATATTTACAGAGCTAGCCTATTACTAGCCAACAACTATGATACATCTTTTAAAAATAAATGTAAAAATGCTGTTAATGTCTAAAATGATTCCTGTTTGTAATGGAAGTGATTGTTTTAATGCAATGATTTTCATGGATATTTTTTGAATTTTTTTCCTGGTTATTGTGGCATGAATACTAACTGTTTAGGAGAGACCGGATAAGAAAGCATATGGAGAAGCTACTTGGCATTCAAGGTAGGCCACACATATTTATGTCTGTCAGGGATTTTTGACAATAGCCATATCCATGTACCAGAAGGCACAATGATTTGATTTTCCCTTGTCTTCTCTTCAAGCCTCTGTCTGTGTCATTCTCAGTACTGGTAGGCGTTATTTGACTTTCCATTTGCTGTTAGGGCCCCATAGACGGGAACAACCTGCCTCAGGATATACATTCTATTGAGTAGCTTTTGATTGATGCTGCCCTTATTACTCTTAATACATTGTGTTTTACTGTTTTACCATTGCTTTTCTGTGTTTCACTGATATTTCTATTGTTATTTTGCACATCTTGTATGTGTTCTGCACAATTGTAAAGCACTTTGTAATATTATTTTTGAGGGGTGCTACATAAATAAAGTGTATTGTCATTATATTATTGGGTAACACTTTATTTTAAAGTTCCGTTATGATTAATTTGTAAACCAAACTAATGCTTTACAAATATGAGTTATGTCTTAACTTATCTGTACTTAATTCATATGAATACAAAACAAACTGTGGCCTTTAGTTTAGGTGGTGCACAGTCAAGCCGGAAGTCTGAACACCCCTTTCACCTTCTCCACGTTTTATTACATTACAGACATATTCTACAATAGATTGAGTTCATTTTTTGCCTCAAAATTCTACACAAAATAGCCCATAATGACAAAGTGAAAACATGTTTTTAGAAATTTTTGCAAATGTATTAAAAATCGAAAACTGAAATCTTTCATTTACATAAGTATGCATACCCTTTGCTTTAACATATTTTTAAAGTATCGTATTTAATATTTGGTCGCATATCCTTTGCATGCTGTTACTTCCTGAAGTCTGTGACCCATCAACATCAAAAGACTCTTGATATCTTATTTCCAGGTTCTGTTACAAACGATAATATAAGCTCTCTGCATTTGAATGGATCTCTATGGGAATTGGGGAGTGAGACGAGATTCAGTTGTAAATTAGACTGGTACAGTATGGAACACATGGCTGGCTAAATGGCTGTAAGTCATCAAGGGTCTGAACTATCGAACGAGCCCCAAACCATCACTCTGTTGCCAGATATGGAGTAGATGTGGATGGATCACTGCAAGGGTTATTTCTCCTGACTCATTTTCCTATAGAACTCTATGGGGAAAAAAGTCAGGAGAAACAACCCTTAAAGGGATCCATCCACATCTACTCCATATCTGGCCGCAGAGTGATGGTTTCGCCTAGGTCCTGTCACGTCCAGTTCTTGCCCAGTCGTTCCCGGCACGTCTCCTGTCTGTCTGTCTTCATGGCCCGTTTCCTGTCTTGCCCCTTCCTGTTTCCCATTAAGTGTACTCCCTGGCGGAGTTTTCCCCTGAGCCGTCTCTGAGTCTTGCATTTGGGTCCAGTCCCCCTCGGGAACCTAACACCATTATTTAGTTTAGAAATTAATTCAGTTGTGCCATTCTTTATTTCAAGAAAATTGTTTTGCAACATATGGTTTCACGGTCTTTCTGTTAAAAGTCCTTATTTGAAATATGCGTTTCAATAACAGTCCGATAACTTCTTGAATCTTCAGTAACCTAGCCTATAAACAAACTTTAAAACGTTCGCTTTTAATAGCGTCGGAAGGCGAAAACTTGCAGACCCGGGTCTTGGTGAGAATGGTGACGACCCAGGACTTACCCGGGACCATAGTACGATGTGAATGGGTCAAAGCGGGTCAAACCCATGTTCAATATCCCGTGTAAGTCCTGAGTTTTGTGTGTGAAAGGGGTATTATTACGGTAACCTGTTTTATCTGTTTTGTTATATTTTTTGTCATAATGTGTTTATACATTTTATTTGAAAATTCATAATAAAATAATTCAAAACTAGGGATATACTGTAATCACCTTTAGAATAATACTATTTTGACAGCAATTTTCAATGAAATACTGCAGGGAAAGGCATGTGATATGCAATGGTTTTATTATTTAATAATAATGATTAGGAACCCCCAAGTACTGCTGTTGTGCCACACTGCCATGCTCTCTTCTCCTCTGGAGCTGAAACCCTGAGGAGACACATCCACTACTATTCACATAGAGAGGGAAACTTTACCATCTCAGGAGAACACACAGGATATTAATATTTGCCCCCTGTGACTGTGTGAGATAGAACAGATATACGGGAACCAAGGTCTTGAAACTTTCGAACTCACAGTACCCTGTTTTTGTACCCTGATATTACAGGAATTTGGAGCATTTACTTCATGCATGTCAATTTAATTACACTTGAACATTACCAGCTGCTTCTCTCATTCCAAGTTCCTTTGTACAAAAAGAGTACATGATCCATTATATATTGTTCATTATCTAACCCGCTTATTCTTGGTCAGGGGCGCGGTGGGGAGGGAGCTGGAGCCTATCCCAGCATACACCCTGGACAGGTCACCAATCCATGATCGCACACAGCCCATTCACTCACACACTCATACCTATGGGCAATTTAGAGTCTCCAACTCACCTAACCTGCATGTGTTTGGACTGTGGGAGGAAACCCACGCGGACAACATGAAAATTCCACACAGAAACGCCCTCGGCCGGGATTGGAACTCGGTACCTTCTTGCTGTGAGATGACACTGTTACCCACTGCACCACCATGCTGCTCGCAATGTTCTTGTCATGTAGCAAAAGTCACAGAGCATCAGCAGTTAGACCCAGTGTGTTACACCTTTTTCTCAACTTGTAAGGGTTTGGGTTTGTAACAATGGGCTAAACGCGACAAAACAAAACACGATTACGGAACAAGTCACTCACAAACGTGAGGACCACTAAAAGTCAGCAAAATAATAAACAACCCACTAACACGGGTGTGGCTCGTAGACACAAGCAGAAAAGTAAGAGAACAGAAACTCACAAGCATAAACTTGAAAAGGAGAAAACAAAGAATCACCTTTGGAATGTAGACTATAACGTCTGATAATAGGTGAAAAATAAATTTTATAAAAATAAACCTCTCACTCTCAATATAGCAGAGAGTAGAAGAGAGCTTCTATTAGGGACTAATCCTAAAGAGCTTCAAGGGCAGCTAAAGCCAATCTAGTAGTGAAAATATAGAGCAGCTATTTTCTAACCAATCCTGACTACGTGAAGGCACAAAATGACAAAGAAGCGCCAGGAAGCGGAAGTGAGAGGCTTAAATACCTAGCAGGTAATCGGACAGGTGAAACGAATAATAAGCGGGGAAAAGCAAAACCCCGAACCGGAACGTGGAAAAAACCCGATAGACTGCTTACCGGAGAGAGAGGACGAGCACCGTACCGAAACAGAAAAAGATAGCCACGGACCATGACACAACTAGTGTTCATTTTGGAGAAAGTAGACATGGATTGAATCAATGGTTTACATTTGCTCAGGCGCAACAGTTATATGAACACCAATGATGGAGGAACAAAGAGAACAGTAAATACTAACATATACAGAGTGTGCAAATTATACAGTGGCAATTGGGTGAGCTCACCACTCTCTTGTTTGCAATACATTCTCTGCATTAGTTTGATATGCTCAGAGGCTATTATAAAATTAATAAAAAGTGAGTAACCATGAAGTGCATATGTGTATGTGTCTTGAGCAGTATATGAAACACATCCCATTAATGACTTGCGTGTTAAAATATTTCGTGCACCATATTTGGCTGTGGACAAATCATTCAGTGCAAAAAGAAATGTATTGCCAGTTAGCCAGTCAGGGCCTGATGCAGGCTAGGCCCATGGAAAAAATATGACACTCCACCTATTTTATTATATTGATTTGCTTTTGGCCTAGATTCTAAGTAGGCCTTGAATCCCTATAAAACATTTCATAAATTAGAACATTTTTCAATATTTGAGAGATGATTTCATGATTTGTTGCTTTCTGGGACCTCGTGTCTCATTCTGGGGAGCTTAGCTCCCCCTGAGTACCCCATAATTTGCACCGTGCATACTGTAGGAGCCAAATTCATATTTCTATTATTTAATACATTTTTATGTGTATGCATCTTAATAATTTGTTCTATTTTTGGTGTTTAAAATGTTAACTATTTACATTGTATTAAGATGTATTATCTATAGTGAACTCAATAGCAAGAAATTGGTTCATGAACAGACACACATTTTTAATAAGAAACCAGCACGCAAGTTTCTTTAATTTGCTTGTATGAGGACACGGGAGCCACACAGTTTTTAGACCGTGTCTGTGGAGTGTGGATATATTGATTAGCTAGGATTACATTTATCGAGCAAGTTGTTTGTGTATTTGATGTGGGAAAAATAAAACTTTCTTTATTTTGCTTATAAAAACTCACGGTGTGGGCAGGTTTTGCGACATGTGTCAATTAAAGGCTTCAGTTTCATATGCGCATTGGATGCTACACATACAATACAATTCCTCTAGAGTGCCCGGAGCCTTCGTTAGGCAAATTATCTAAGGGGCTACAATGTATTTATACCACTCTGACCAGCTCTATACAATACCCTAGCTATTGGTGACTAATCAAGACTTTCATTGATGGGACCACGCAATTTACAACACTATCAGCCATTTAATGGTTGAACCATGTTAGCTAAGTTGTTTATGGCAACCTCTTTGGAAGTTAAAGTAGGTGTGGACCTCCTCTTCTTGGGGGATTAAGAATTTAAGAACAATATTTTTATAGCTATCATCATCATTATCAGCACCATTGTCTACCAGTGTCTGCACGCCAGCTAACCCAGTGTATTAAAACCCAATCTCATTAAAACCTTGATGACACTATCAACATATGTTCGAGGAGGGCTTTAGCAAGTAGTTTGTTCTGAAAGAGACCATTTGTTAGCTGTTCAATGGCATGTGGAAAGCTGATGGGTTTTAGACTTTTCTAGTTATTTTCATGTGATTGGTTTTCCATGCTGTGTACCGACATTTCAATGGATATCGGAGTTGAAATTCCATTTTAAATTAGTTCAGAGCCTCATTTTCCATTCCCCAGCTGAGTTGTCAGGCATATGGACACAATCCACAGGAAACAGGTTTATCCAGAGTTGTCAATTTGAAAATAAGCCATTTTTATTCTTCTCCTCTTTAAAAGTTATCCACATTGCATGTTTCATCCCAAATGTAATACCAAAGACTATGCATTCTGAAGTTTGGCCTAATAATTATTAATAAGCAGCACCAGGGGACATGCAATGAACCTTTCATCTTCCTCAATAGAGGCACATTCACCCCACGGTATCAAGCAATGATAGAGTGAGCTGTTTGTTCCACTGAACTCAGAGAACATGACTGCACTGGTTTCCCAGTTGATATACATCCTGTCTTGTGTAACGGATAGTTTTACTTTATATCTGTGTGTATAATGTAAGAGTTTCTATATAATTTCAACTTTTTGTGTCTGTAGACACAATGGGAAACCTGGTCTATGTGACACTGTGGAAATGGAGTTCAAACTTTCGCCCCTTTCACCATCTGTTTGTTCTTTTCTCCTTCAAATGTAAGTTTCCAAGCAACCACTACCAAGCTTTGTGCACTGGTAATATCGCAGGTAAATCGGTTGGGGTAAATTTATTTATTTTCCCTCCAAAAAAAATATCACATGTGTGCAGTATTGTTTTAAAGTGTGGGCCAGGTGCTAAGGTGACCCTGGTGATAGCAGTGTATTTTGGTAGAATGGGGTCTGTCTGTCCTCTCTCCTGAGAAACATCCCTAATGCAATATGAGGATGGGACTCATGCATCAGATTTTACGATTTGGATGCAGATTAGATAAGACATTTCTTATCTAAAATTATCGGTGGCAAATTGTAAATTACTGTATGTCAGTAGTATTCAGTTGCTTGTTACCAGAACATTTAAATATGGTTTGTTGTTTCAGTACATTGTTCATGACAGATGATTACCTGCTGAATAAATATAATTCAAGAATATTTATTTTCCCTCCAAAAAGGATGTGTAATGAGAGAGAGAAAGAGAGAGAGAGAGAGTGTGTGTGTGTGTGTGTGTGTGTGTGTGTGTGTTTGGGGGGTAAATCAAATTTCCTGTGCAAGAACAAGCTTTGAGAACAATATGGTACAAATAATCGGTTACAAGCCCACTGACAGGTGACACAGCTGTGCAACACATAATTAGTAATTGACGTCGCTCCAACTGACGCCTGACTGAGCAAGAACGTTCCATTTGCCTAAAGCATGTTGCCTCGATTCCTCCGTCCTTGTATCTGATCCTTGCATCCTTTCCTCGCGCCTGCCATTGGGTGAAGCTAAGTAGCGAGGACAGGTGCTAATAATAATTTCTCAATGCACACAGAATTTTCACCATTTCTGTCATGACAACTCACACATTCAAATAACATGTTTTAATGAATGAATGTGCTGCATAATTCTTTTGGTTTGGTGCTGAATGGATCTTCTTTAGGTGCTCTGGATCATCTCTCCACTAAACAGGAGATGACCAGAAACCCCTGTACTAAAGCAGATTCAAACAACAGCAGGGTATACTACGAAGCAGGATTATGTAGGTAGCTGGATAACTGCACAGAGTAAAACCCAGAACCATCCCAAATCTGGACCACGGACTGAAGTAAAAAGTTATCCAGCTAATTAAGTAATCCTGCTTCTATACCCCCCAGGTGGAAGCTGGGGTGGTGGAGGGTAACACAGAAACCACACAAATTAGGCAGCAAACAAATGAGCATCAAAGCGAGGTCTGTTTCTTGGTTTAAGAAGGGGCGCTCCATTAGAGGTATGTGCATGTGATTGGTTGAGTATGAGACGCGTGGTTGCTAACTGACCGGCAAGAGTTTCCAGACAGAACTTGCTATGCGCACTACGTTCACAACACTCATTTCTGTATGGTGAAATGCTGAGTGCCACCAGCCCATGGTCTCCTGCATTCATGATATCTGATTAATGAAAATGAATCCAGTTATGCAGTTATAGCTTTGGATGGAGGAAAAACCAGGACCATCTCCGGCACTCCAGGACCAGGGTTACGTAACCCCTGCCCTAAACATTTTGCTGTGTTCGGATAGAGCATATATAGAAACAGGGCTGCTGTCAGGATTCAATTTAACACATTCTCTTCTCTTGCTCTCTTCCCTCTAGTGAGCTATCTTGTGCCGAAATTTGTGACATGCAAGAAGCTAATCCCACAATGTAATGCTCGACACGGAAAAAGTAGGCGGTCTCGTCTATGGGGTTGCACTGGACTATATTGCTTGCGAGGGCGGTTCAATGTCAATCCCCTTGCAGAGCACCTTTTAAGTTTGCTTGCTGCACGTTGCAAATTTCGTTACAAGATAGCTCACTCGAGGGAAGAGAGCAAGGGAATGGAGTGTGTTAAATTGTATCCGAATGCTGCCATAACAAGTTATCATTTCAAGTGCATTGGTTCATATGTTTTAACGGCCACAGGATATGTTTGTTTTTAAATCAAAATGGCTGTGCTTGTGGTAATTTTCCACACAACTGTGACCAAAAATCCAACCACAAGTAGTCGGAGTGTCTCTTCTCTCACTGTCTGACCTTATATTGTGGAAAACGGTCACGGATGAGTCCATTGATGACTGCAGTACGTTTTGTGGTGGTACAGGGGCACAATAGGTTATTCCAAACTGGGAAAGAAAAAGAAAACAGGAACGTACATTCCTCACAACCTTTCTGCTTGGTAAAGATATCAATGCAGATATATGATGCTTACTGGTAAAATGCAGATTACTCCTGTTAGATCATCGTTGGAACTTTTCCAGCAATGTACATTATTCATTGTGTTCTTTTCCTTTTATTTCCAGCAGTCCAGTTAACAAATAACGTTCTCCCAATATATATTAATGAGATTTTTAAATATAGGCTGTTAATACTATAACAATGAATATATGAATAATTTCTTATTCTTATCTTACATATTATGTAAGATATATTTTTGGCTGGATATTAAATGGGGCATTGGATTTAAACAGCTGTTCTCAAGGGTACCACAGAGAGTGTTCTGGGAGGGATTCAAACCTATGATCCTTGGGTCCACCCTCTAGGGCAGGGGTACACAATTCCGGTCCTGGAGGGTGGGTCTGCGTGCTGGTTTCCGTTCAAACCAGTTGCCTGAGGTTTCATTTTCTGATAGCTCTATAAACTACGCTGGTTCACACCTGCACTTGAGCACGGTCAAATTTTTGGAATACACTTGCAGTCTACAGCTGTAGCTGGTGCTTATACAAATGTCAGTTCAAGATATGATTGAGCTAATTAAATAATTAAGGGCAGAAGTTGGCACAAAATCCTGTAACGGATTACTCCTTGTTGTGCAACCCTGCTCTAGGGCTGCTATGCCATGCTGAAGTGATATGGGGTTTTACTGAGACGGAAGATAGTTCCAGAATATTGTATTGTATAATATTGTATAGTGGCTGAGATTTTCCTCGGTCACGGGCTGATAAGCACGCGGAAGAGGAGATTAGTTTGGCCACCTCGTATAGGCTTCTAAATCACACATGGTATAATTAAACGGCTTTCTCAATCTAATTACTGACTCTCAGACTCTTCTGGGCTATGTCCTCCACAATCAGTCTCCATGGCATCGAGGCATAAACAATGTCATTATGATTGATCCTTCACCCTTTGAACATCTACTCAGTTCTGCTGGGCATCAGACAGATAGAGTGGCCTATTCTAACATGGGGCAATCAACATGATTAAGAGATTTAAAAATAACACAGTGTTGTCGGATCCTGGCGCATACTAGATACACTGTTGAATGCTACTCAAGTGGAGTAATTGGAAAGTTTCCAAATTTCCATCCTTATAATAATAAATATGGTTCCAAGAATCCTCTTTCGAAGGATTCAGGAAATAGAATATTCCGCCAATCTTTCCTCCTACTGTACACGTGTAGCAAAATGGTGACCTTAAACAGACTGCCGAGGCATTTCATATGGGGAATAGAGCAAAAGGCTGGTGGTGTGACTAGTGAATGAGAAGAGCACCTAGCTGCCGCTAAAGTCTTTGTCTGGGGGTGAAGGTAAAATTTAGTGTTCCGCTCAAACGCTCCTGAATATTTACCATCGATCTCAGAATCAATGTGTCGAGCTTGGCGATATCGACATGCAACTGCAGAGCATTGTCTGGGCCTGGCGATTGTCTGACGTCACGGTGAACCTCTCTCACAAAGCACATTCAAATACGTGCAGGCAAAGCTGCAGGCAGCCAAAGCTTTATATGAATAAACCATGATGCTGTACTAGATGAAAGATTATTGGGGAATGTTTCCTTGTGTAAATGGATCAATGCCATATTCGTATTGTTCTGTCCATTTGAGTTATATGCAGCACGCCGTAGAATTATTCAAAAGGGTGATGCTATGAGGCTAGAATAAATCAATGTTCTCGCACTTACGATGCACAATGAATTGTTTTTGCGACTGGAGAATTTATGGTGTCTGTTCATATGTCTGTTCATATGGCATTATATTTATGAATTTGCTTATCATTAGGTAACACTTCGAAGCCTCTGTGACACAAGTTGCTATAGCACTCATCATAAACAAATTACGTCAAGCAGCTCTGTGCAAGTAACTCTGGTATCTGGGCCATTTTCTTGCAATCCGTCACATTCATTTTTAGCGTCACTCCTCTGGCTGATAGCACACTGGCTCAAGTAGCTCTGTGCAAGTAACTCTGGTATCTGGGCCATTTTCTTGCAATCCGTCACATTCATTTTTAGCGTCACTCCTCTGGCTGATAGCACACTGGCTCAAGTAGCTCTGTGCAAGTAACTCTGGTATCTGGGCCATTTTCTTGCAACCAGTCACATTCACTTTTATTGTCACTCCTCTGACTGATAGCACACTGGCTCTTGCCACAGTGCTGTTGAAGACATTGGAGGCATAATCACACCCTATAGTGTTACGCTTGGAAATTCATGGCTGCATGGAGAGATGGTTATTGCCCCTATTACTAATTATGAGATCAGAGAAATAGAGGATCTGTAATCGGAAATGTGGAGGTGCAATAAAGCGGTCAAAGGAGCTCTGAGATTTATGGGGGTCCTGATGCGCTGCACAGGCCTAAATCAAAATGTGGCCTTCTAATCCATGTCTCCTCATAAGAGGCTGAAACAACAGATGATATGATCTGCCAAAGGCCAGAATTGATGTCAAGAGCTATCTATGGAAATGGCCATCTTACAAAACAGCTCGAACTAGCTGCAAGCCCAATCAAACTCAGTTTTATTATATTTGTTTTGAATTAAATTTAATTTCTTATTGTTATGTTTAAAATAAGACTGGAAAGGATTATTCATTTATGTTGTTGTTGTAAGAATGTTCCTTCCACTGTATTTTTATTGTGTATAATTATTTTATCTTCCTACATATTTTTAATGAAAGCAGGGCACAAATATTGGCAAAAGAGTGCGGAATCTTACTCCCAAAATCCCAAACATCAGGGAGGATGTGAATAATTGTTTAATCTGAGGGCGGCGAGATTACATTTCCTGTGCAATCAGGGGCCTGCAATTGGCTGCAAAGTTGTTTGTATGGTAAATCAAAAAGGAGGAGCCCATCTGTAGTAGTGCTGTCTCTGCAGCCTACAGTGATTAATGCAAATGACAGCCACTCCATTACTTTTATCTCTGCTCAAAAAAAAACTCAAAATGTCTCTCCAGCCATTGAAACTGGAGTGGAAGAAATTCTTGGAATTATGAGAGAAATTAATTTCTGGCGCTTGCAAGAATGATAGAGCTGAGAGATTGGTTGTCGACAGAAATAAAAATGGTTGGAAAGCAAATCAATCAACAGAGAACTAATATTTTAGAGTACTGCCTATGCATAGCTTTGGTAGTGCGGCTTGAAGGCATGGCTATCCAATGATGAGCTGACAAATTTAAAACCATGAATTATTACATCACATATTTTAAGATAATTAAATAGCCAGGTTATTTGTTTGATACAAATTTTCTCAATACAGGGCATTACTTTTATAATATATATATATTTAAATTTTAGTGCCCCTTTTCTGCTTGGAATGCCCAATTGTATTTTTTCATGAACACCCATTGCTGCAACATCTGTTACCAATTCAGGAAATAGAAGGCAATCATATAGCTCTCTTTGAAATGCTAATGGCTGCTTCTTTTCAAATTGCAGCCCACAAGTAACACTCACACAGACAGACTTGTGGGCACCCGACAGGGCCTTAACACGATGAGCCACCCAGCAGATCCAATAAATAATCTGTTAACAGACCTGTAACTCTGAAATACGATAGCAAATGGTGATTTTTGCTTGTTAGATATATTGTGTACATTAGACCAGGATATAGTTCTATGTTTTGTATTGAATAAAAGCCATTTTTCTGGCTACTTCAGTTTGACTTTGGATCACAATTTAAGCATGAGCCAAGGAATGTCCCACAGCTCAAACAATATCATCGATTTACTAAGTCAAGCTGAAAATCTGTGCTAATCACTAGATGAATGCTTGCTGCATTAACAGCTGAAAGGTGACTGACTAATTAGCCACCATTCTTACAGTAGGTGTATCTTACAGTAGGTGTAGTCCCAAAATAATGGCACATAATATTGATATTGATAGCATTCATTTGTGTATATTAATGCAATATTATATTTAATGCGTTTCATTTAAAAAAAAAAAAAATTATCCGCTCAGATCATTAAATGTTATTTTATGTTATATAAGACAATAGCATCTACTGGATATTTTGTTGTTTTGTAATGCTTGTTTTAGCCCGTACACTAACACGTACACTAATATTTCATATCATCATTTTCAGCAGAAGCAGGGCTGCACACTGAAAAATCTGATGGTGCAATTTAAATTTTAAGCTCCCACTGAGAGAGAGGCATTCAAACGGATAGAATTTTGTTTCCAAATAGAAGAGAGGAGAGCTAATCCTAACCTTGGGGCTCGCAATGTGGGCTGATCCATTTTGGGATTTCATGCAAATGTCTGCTCTTTATTATTTAATTAGCCCAATTTGATCCACATTTTTTTATTAAGTCTGCACACATGTGCTTATTGAAAACATTTAACTGTGGTTCCAGTATAGTAATGAACCAGAACTGATATATGCTGCTGTTTAGAAAAGTACAGTAGTTGATTCTAACAAAAGTCAACACGCTCCCGCGGTTCTCAAGGTTTGTTGTGTAGTTGTGTACCCTGATTGTAGAAAATATGTAGGATACCTTTGGATTGGTTATGGCCTAATTCAGATGTTCATAATCACATAAAATGGCAGCTTCATGCACACTTTGAATGAAAAAAGCTTGGGGCAGTGAAATAGATGTATTCACACATTTTCAAGCATGCTGTTCTAGATTCACATATATATAATAAATTCCTTTTTACTTTGAAAATTATGCTTTATTTGTTCATAATTATTTTATACTTTTGTGTACTACGGTTGTGCCTACTCGTTGGACAATAAGAATACTGGAATATTCCAGAATACTCACCCCCACCTTCTTCTGAACTACTTCCGTAAAATTTATTAAATAAAATCTGTCTGTGTACAGCATAACAGACAGACACTGTTCTAAAGACATGTTTTTGTAGTATGCACATGTTCCATCCATTTGTGCTTTCCATCGTTTCACTCTCACCATATTAACTCAATGAATGGTTTTAATTCACAATTAGCTACTCAGTTGTTTAAGTGACTGTGCCATTTGAGTGCTTCCAAGGACCCCTGGAGGATAACAATTCGAACAGAATCCCCTCTGGGTTACATGGCAGAGACAAACTGGTGGCCCTCATAATGACACCTGGCTGCACGTTACTACACATATCCCGCCATTTTGTAAAATAACCCAAGTTTATTTGTGTGTATAACTGTATCCATTCCATTAATAATTATGGCTTGTTTGGCTTGCTGTACACAGCAGCTAAGGCTGAGTAGGGGGAGCAGAGCAGATCCATTCATTTCTAAGTAGCCCTTTACACTGGAATGAACTGTAGGAGTTTGATACACTCAAGTTGCTGAATTGATACATACTGCACACTCAAAAGATTAGTTCAAAGAAGAAAAAATTGTTTGCTTACTGCACATCACTACTACTACAGTGGTTAAGTGGTAGACTGATTATCTCGGTTTTTCTCAACCTTGCTCTCAAGTGAACAAGGGGTCCAGCTATGCAATTTATTGTATTTATTCTGCATATATTTGTGCAGCGAATCAATCCTGTTAAGAACTGTGTTAGTTACTTTAGGCTGGTCAGTTTGAGATTGATTGTGACGTCTTCAGGACAGGTTTAGCTGAACTCAGCTAGCAAGCTAGCCAACCTAAGGCCAATGATGTCTGTTATTGTATGATTTTTGTATTTATTTATTGGGCTGCCCTCTTGCCAAGGTCTCCTCCAGTTTAAATGGGATCCCCGGGTTAAACAAAAAAATGAGGTGTGTTCCTATGTCAGTAGTGTTTATGGTTAGGCTACAAATCATCACCTAATGCAATTCATAATATAACATGAGACAAAATCGGTTTTACTGAATACGACATGACAGTTAAATAGGAATAAAGGCATTTTCTTGTACTTCCATTTTTTCTGACCTGTAAGGACATACGATTACATATGATTATCGGACGGTCAGCATACCCCTATTAATTGCAGTATCCCAAATCCAAATTATGGAAAGCAATGACTACTCGTATATGTCATTTTAAGAATATTACAAATGCATGAAGTTGATCGCTTGTGGGCCCTTTATACAAGAGACAACCACAAAACAGGCTTTAGTCTCTTGAGGAAACTTTTTTAACCTGTAGGAAGATTTTAGCCTTAATTCACCACCAAATGTTATTCAGTACTGTGCAGTACCAGTATTCCCCCAGGTAGGAAACTTGGCCTAAAGGCACTCTTTTCATGACAGTGGTGCAGTGCAACTCGACAAGGGACTACATCCTCATCTTACCGGGTTCTTGGTAGACACTCAAAACACAACGCCACAATGCGTTCAATTTTACTCGTCACTATGCACTCCGGCTTCTTCAATTGTTAATTAAAATAACTTTTTGGACAGTTTGATGCTCCTTATTCTTTCATTGACATTCTATTTAATTGATAACCGTCTTTGGGTCTTTGACTCACCGCAGCCGCAATTCAGTCTTAGCATAGCGACAGCTGTGAAGGCTAAACACGCCAGAGGGGTTTCCCTGGCAGAGACAGATTGGCTGTTTATGGCTTTACGCTGAAACGAAGGGAAGGTTTCCTGTTTTAGGTGACCGTTATTTCAGAGTCGCTGTCAGATTCATTTATCAATGTTTTCACTCGCGGTGTGGTCCAGCCAAGAAGGCGCACGGATATTTGCTCTGAAATAGGACAGGAGACTGGTGATGTCTGGTCACTTTCACAGGTTAATTGGTCTTGGTGTGTGTAAACCTTCCTCTGGAAATGACAGGGATGCAGCAGTGTCTGATGTCTGTGAACACGGGCAGCGGATTTCACAGCATCCCAGGGGCCACATGTATAAAAGATTGTGTAAAAAAACGCTCAGGGTGAAAGTCGGAAATCTGCTGAAAAACGTTTTGGCAGCGTGCTGCGCCTCTCCCCATGACAGGTTCATCCAGTTCTGCACCAGGTGGTTTTGGGCCTCCCAGGTTTTCTTTTGCCTGGCGGTGTCCGTCTTAATGCGACTTTTGTGATCCGGTCCTGCTCCGTTCCCAGCACATGTCCTAGCCATCTCCAACGTCTGTGTGTAATTTCCTTGGTAATTTACGGCTACCTGTTTTATTATATAGTTGATGGTTGGAGATTTTGTTTGGCCAAAAGATCTGGCATATTCGTCTGAGGCATCTGTTGTGGAAAAACTTCCACTCTCCTCATGTCTGTTTTGACCACTCGCCATATCACACTGACGCCAAACATTGCGTGCGTAGAGTGTGCAGCGGTACGCAGGTTCTCACAGCACGTGTTTGTTTTATACATCTGAATTTCTGCGTGGAAACTCCCTTACGCAGCTTTCTGAGGGCATTTTTTCTGCTCAGCACTGTTTATACATGTGGCCCCTGGAATCCTGTGTTTCCCAAGAGACAGGGACATGCACAGATAGACGTGAGGTGAGGCTTGAGCCTCTGCCCCTTTTGTCTTCAGTCACAAAGTGCCCTCTTGGCGATTTTATTAAAAAAAATTTAACTTGTGAAACTTTTCTTATTTTCATGAGAGTCAGCGATTTGTTCTTTTATTTTTAAAGGCATGCCTCCCCATTCCTAAATGGCTGCCCCGCGAGAAGGGTCGCTCAGCGTGTGCCCCAGAACGGACTCCACTGACAAAAAATGTTGCATCTCAGCACCCCTCGTTTCTGAGGCCGGCTATCCTCCTGCGTGTGCGGCGCGCTGTGAATGATGCCTTGCTCCATTCCTACCTTGCCTTTCCTGACCTGTAGAGAAAAAGGTATGCATGGTGAAACCAATAGCAAAAGCAATATCCTCAACACTATTTCAGCTAAACGAATGCATTAGCAGCTATACTTTGCTTATCTAACTAAGTTATCTCTAGGCTAGCTAGCTAGCTAGCTAAACTTACCGTTAAACTGATCATTGGTCTCAACCTATTTTCATTTATTTTCTTCAATTAACAAGTATGCCAACAATCTGAATAATCAATTGGCAGCAGGGGCGGGGCCAGTAGGGGGCCAGGGGTGGCACTGGCCCCCACTGGAATCTGATTGGCCACCCCTGGTGCCCCCCCTACCAGAACCGGAATATGATAGGCCATTGTCTTGTCAGTATCGATGAAAGAAGCCTCTGTAGCCCAATGGGAATGGACATAAATTGCGTCAGCCCACAGGCCTATTGTTGCGTCAACACGCGTTTCCCAAAATAGTTTTTAAAGCGCGAACGCGCACTCAACTCATAAGCGCTACTTAACTGTGGTCTGTGGTGCTGCAGACACGGTTAAAAAAATGTATGTGCAATTTAATTTAGGCAGACGTTCCTGAATAAGCGTGGCGTTAGTGATTCATGTAGGTGTTTTAATTCAGATTTATTTACCATGGTATAACGTTACGATAGTTATGCTGTCTTCTAGATATGTTACGAGTCATAACGTTAAGTATAACGTTAACTGTCTGCATGGTTAACGTTAACGTACTTGGTGTAACGTTAACGTTAGCTGGCTAAGTTGGAGGCTGTAGGCTACGTATGAAATATATATATTAGTCTATATGTACATCATAAACATTTTTGTTGTAGAAAATCGTGGTTGTGCATAAACAAGCTTCGTGCCTGCGAGTTAGCTAACGTTAGCCTATCTTGCCTGCCGGACCAGTGGCATTCGCTGCCGCATTCATTGCTCATCATGCCGCGTAACTTTAACGCGAAGTGTCAGGGGTTTATAGCTGTTTTGTTAGCGAACTTGGTATCTTTCTACCTGCTTTCTCTAGCTGTAAACAGCTTCAGATTGATTTATCATAGTTGGCCTATACGGTAGTTATGATGTCTTCTATTAGAGTCATAACGTTATACGTTAACTATCTAGTCATCTAGTCTAGCTGGCTAAGTTGAATGCTGTATGGCATAGATAGCTGATCTGTAAAGAGATAAAAACGTATCTGTTGTCACTTCATTCGGGACCATCAGAAGCGAGAGATGGAGAAAGTTGAACGCAACTTCGTTCACCATTGTGATCTCCAACGATAGCGTGCTAACAAAATGTTACCGCTAGCTTAACGTTATGTTATCTGGAATATCTGCTCGTAGCATAGCAAGCAGAGATAACTCGTCATGTAGCGATAGCTGGCTAGCTAAGTAACAAGCAGGCTTCTTTGCTCACTGTCTAAATGGACAATAAGAGTAATGTTAATGTGAGTAATAAAATACAAGAACTTTCCTCTGCAGACAAGGAAGAAACACTGAATTGCTATAACGTTTTCAGTCATGTAAGTTAAAGTCAATAGTTTAGCTAATGCGAGCTGGCGAGTTGATTGTTTAACCTAAGTTCACTAACGTCGACACCTGTTGAGTTAAGTTAGCTAGTAATTGTGAGCTGGCGAGTTGGCAAGCTTGCTAGCCAGCCACTTCTGCTTGTGATGTTTTCCGTCAAACCATTAAAACCAACATTTAAGTCCTACCTTCCGTCTTTACAGGTAAGCATTTTCAACCATTCTGAAAGGTAACGTTATTTGTCGTTAAATGTTTTGCGAAGTTAACAAGTTACGTTTTATTTAATAATTTAGCAGCCCACTAGCTGGACAGCTGACGTTAACGTTATACACTTTGGTAGCTAATGTTATGTCGTAACTTGCCAGTCGAACGTTTATTTCATAAAACTCAAAAGTAAGCAATTCAATTTACAAGCAATGACTGATGGGTCGCAAGTGTGCTTTCTCTGGGTGCAAGAGCATCCGCGGATTAACGTTAACAGTTACACTATGCCCAGGTTGAATTGGGGTATGCCAGCCAAAGGAATGCGGAAACGTTACCAAGCCCGACTGATATTTCTGTCCCTCCAAATGCGGTAAGTTAAATTAAGTGCAGCCTACGGCGTCTTGTTGGCTTGCTAACGTGATGGTTATCTTGTAGCCTCAAAGATATTTACTTGAGTTGTTTTCGTATCGTTAACCATAGTTAACTGGCCGGTGATATTTCACTGCCTTTTGCGTATAAGATATAACGTTAGGTTTGATAGCTACTGCGTTGTCGATCTTACTGGCCTGAGGATTGAAGCAGGAGGTACGGAGTTACGTTTGATGGATAACCGTTAACTGCACTATCTGGAACTCCCCATGGCTGGAACATGTATTTACTTTTGGAGAGAACTCTTCATGAGTTGCTACACTGTATAGACTACGACAAGTTTATTTTAATAATGTCAAAGTAGAGAAAAAAATACACCCAATTGCTGTAAAGGCTTAAAAATAAGCTCTGGTGTATCCAATAGTGAAATAATCAAAACATTTTACTCCACTTTGACATTATAGAGCACTTTGTGTAGATGAGTAACAAAAAGCCCATTGAAACATATCTTAATTTGAGCTGTCAAACAGCAAAATTTGAAAGAGTGTTCATACGAAAGCACTGTATATGATTACCTAGAATCTGGGGCAGGTATAAAAAAAAAGGTTAGGCTAGGGTTAAGGCTAGGGCTAAGGTTTGGTCGGATAAATACACGTGTGTCTGCTGTACGCGGCAAAAAAAAAAAAAAGGTAAGCCTTGATGGCTGGCCCCCCTCCTCTGGGTCTGTGCCCCAGCCTGGCCCCCCCATTCAAAATGTTCTAGACACGCCCCTGATTGGCAGGTAATCATGTTAGGTAATGTTAGATTAAATTATTATGATAAATTCAATTTAAGAAAATTTGTTTCATTACTAAGTACATTTAACAAAAAAGATATTCCGCTCCTCGACCAGAGGAGTCTGGTTCCTCCCAAGGTTTCTTCCTGGTTACACCAGGGAGTTTTTCCTTGCCACTGTTGCCTCTGGCTTGCTGTTGTGGGGGTTTAGTTTAGGCTGAGTTTTTCTGTGAAGCGCATTGTGACAACTAGTTGTGAAATGCACTATATAAATAAATATTGATTTGATTTGATTTGACTCGGTTACAGTAACTACAGCCTTAGCTTTCAGCACAACCTGCAATAAAGGCTATCTAACAAATCATGTGCTTTAAATTGCTAAATCTGCGCATTGCACACTTTTTCATGAATATTAGACTAGTATTATTTATTCTATATTTTACATGTTTAATGTGTATTAAATGTTCCTTCCTTGAATAAAGGTGAAATATACTGAAGAATGTGTCTATGTGAATTCAATTATAGTGTGCTTGTGTAGGGGGTCCATGGTGAAATGTAATTGGAAGGCAAGGTATTGCATGCGTACGCGACTACGCGTGCACAGGGAGTGACCTTTTTTCAAATTAAGCCTCCACCCCTCCAAAGGTCTGCGCACATTGGCATATAGGCAAATAAGCAATATGTACCAATGTATGCACAATATGCTAAATGCAATACAAGTATTTTCCCTGATATCAAAGCATAATATTTGTCTTATATAACAAAGAATGACAAAACATCTATTGCCACTGTCGCGTATGAATATAAATGTAAATCTATACTGTATACAATGTATATCACTTTTTGTTACAAGTTAAAGTATGTGCATAAAAGTACATATGAAATGTTTTCAAACATGAAAAGGCCTGTGTTTTGTCAATTCAAAAAGAAGCATATTTCACATATAGTGTGTGATTTATATTTGACTTTATAATATTTGCAGAGGTCTGCATTTTGACTTTTTGAAAGGATATTCAGTATTTTTCCATATAGTTTTATTTGATTTACATTCGTTCTCCTGAGGGACCAGGCATGAAAAATGGCCCTGTAAGATTGGAGAGTAATACGGTGAGACAGCTAGTGGAGTAGGCTTGGCATGACGGTGAGTTATTGTGATGTGGAAGTACAGGACCCTGTTTTTTTTTCTTTTCTCAGGAAGACAAGGAAAAACACATTTCTTACAGTAATACAAACAAGCTCGCTATTTTGCGGCTGCCGCTGACGAGGGAGAGGGTCGGGTGGATCAGAGCAGAAGGAGTGGGTCTGATTACCCCACCGTGTTGGCTCAGGTGCCTGACTGCTCCGAATCTATCTGGAACGGACATGTTTTCCCTTGCCTTTGGAGCCTCGGAATTGTGCTCACACGTGCCGTGTGCATCTCCCTGCTTTTCCACCGCGATCGAAGCACTCTCGTCGCATTCAACTCCTCATTGATTTATTTTCCCTCGTTTGGCTCCGGTTTCCCGAGCCAGTCTTAGGGAAGCAGCAGGAAAGGAGCTCTCGAAGTAGGCCCCTACTTCCACCATCTAAGCAGATGGGGGAAGCAGGGAGACGGCCAGGAGTCACAGGGAGATACAGGAGCCATAGAGACCCCTCTGCCACAGCACAGGAAATCGGAGTGCTGCTTTACTAATGACAATGTACTTAGCTCGAGCATGGGAACGGACGCACAATCTCCGAGCTTCGGCAAGCGCGCAGAGTGATCAAGGGAAGAAAAGGGAATCGCACGAGCGGCGAGCGTTCACGCAGCAAGTGCCGATCAGCTGGGCTATTTTTATCCACGAACGTGCAGGGAGTCGTTTCTCCGAGCAAAAGGGAGACAAAGCCGCACGACAAGCCCCCTTCCGAGACGGCGTGTTTGAGCGCACGCGTTTTCTCCACTTCACTGTGTTCACAGCAAGGAACCCCCCTGTGCCCATTAACACCCCCCTGTTCTATCCAAAGCTGTGTTGAGCTCTGCTCTGCCAGCCTCAAAACTCAATGGGAGCTAATTATACGACCCCTCCCAAAACACCCCCCCCCCCCTTGTCATCGCCACTTCCACACGCTGGGCAGGGATGCTGAATCAGAGCCACTGTGCTGCTAATCAGAAATAATGCTTATCCATTGGGCTCTGTAGGTGTTGTAATCGAATTACAATGTTGAAAATGACTGCAACTGAAGTAACAGCAGATCAAGGTCTTCAGCTAAGGAAGATGTCTCGGAGAGATCATTGTAGGATTCTGCCTTTCATGTTTTTGTATCCCAGTGCCTGAAAAGATTACATTTCCAGAGAGCTGTTGAAGGACCCCTTTTCTATGTATGGCGTCATTAAGCTTTCATGCCAACATTATCATCTAGGGTTCTTTCTGAGTTATTATTCCCCCATGCCGTTCCCCCTGGCTGTTCTCCCAGGCTGTACCCCCATGCCGTTCCCCCAGGCTGTTCCCACCCGGAAACACAGACATGCACACACGTCTCCGTGGCAGCACTGCCGAACCTGGAGATTCTTTCGCATGCTTGCCAAGTGCACAGAGAATTGTCCCAGTGGGGCTACCGTAGTACATGCCAAATTCCAGCAGGGCTCATCTCCATCTGCTCCAGCTCCCTCTCTTTTCCCGTCGCCCTTTCCTTGGGATGATCAAAACCCATGCAGCCCTTTCTCCCTCAAACCTTTTTTCCCCCCCAGAACTCCAACTCCAGCAAAAGCTGAGAAGGGCATCCAATTGATAATCGCAGTGTAGCAGAGGGAACGGCGCACGCAGCTTTCAAAATGAGATTTGGCTGGCTGCATGCAATATGGACAAATGATTTAAGTCTAGTGTGTTCGTATGCATAGTAGCATGCCTCGATCAGCATGGCTACCCTAATACAAACTATTACTGTATAATCATTTGATAGCCCGGAGCATGGACAGCACCTGCAGGGACAACCTCTGTCAGGACCAGGCTTGAGGGAGCCCATCTCTTAATGTGGCGCTGGCATGACGACGGAACACCGCCGTGATGATGTCACTCTCTACAGGAGGAGGAGAGGGTAGACAAGAGAGGCTATGTGTCTCTTCTTGGTTTACAAAAGCTGTGTTTGCAGTTCACCAATATTTGGCCTTCCAAAAATGTTTTTTAGTCACTAAGGGTAAGATAGGAGGGTTTTTCAGGCATAAATGTATTTTTATATTTGTCCTGCACGGTTTTTTCACTCATGCATGGAATTTTACAGTTTTGTGTAGAAAGTCTCCACCCCATAACTAATATAGCCACACAAATGTGGGCAACGCTGGGTAAAGAGGATCAGGTCACAGCTCATATGGGTGAGCTAAACATGATGTAACGTCCAGGTGAACAATGGTAGGTTACTGTGCACCTTACAAAGAAATCCTTCCAAAAGTTCAAAATTTGTGATGCCCCTATGCAGTTCACAATGTGGTTTTGGTCTGACAGGCCAATTATGAAATACGCATAAGATAAAGAATTTGAAAAGAGGGATTCTGACGGTGGCTGATTCATCCCTTTTTAATTCCAAATGAAGCGCTGCTCTTTTCAGCTATCAGCGGGAAGTGGGGGAGGGGTGAAGAGCTTATATGAGTCATTTCGATTTGCCACGGTTGAGAAAGAAGCAGAACATCAGTACAGCTTGGCTCAGGAGATGATGGAGAGGATTATACAGAAAGCACAGTTTCTTTTTCGTTCTTATGGCACTGGCAGGGATCAGCTGCAGCAAAGAAATCCCCACTTCTCACAGGTAGCCGCCAAATCTCCTGCCCCGGAAAGCCCACAACAGCAGATACGATCACGCTAGCTAAGTTCAGAGCGGCCATGGAAGAGGGGCATGCTCTGATATGGCAACCAAACCACTAATGTACTCCTCACTCAGCTCTTTCTAAATAAAAACAGGCGACACTCTTTCGCGGCGCATGAAATGTGTGAATCTGTACCTGTTTTCTCCTCTCTAAATGGGTTCTATTTTTGTTCGCTTCCAGATGGATGAAGCATATGTGTCTGTGTGCGCTGTTTACGTGAAATCCGTGATCTTCCGCAGACCTGCGAGGTGCGTGTCTCTCTGTGTGCACTAAACCAAATGTGTCACCTTTCACACAATTATCAGATGTGTATAGATGTCTGCATGTTCATTAAATGGAATCCATGCTTTTTCATGGTTGGTTGAAGTTTATGCATTTCTGCTCAGAATCCATGCTATATCATTACATTACAGTCATTTAGCAGACGCTTTTATCCAAAGCGACATACAGTAAGTGCATACAGAAATGTCATCGAAGTAACTACAGAACAGATAAGACAAAGCACATCCTTCCCTTTACGTAGAGCTATCTCTAGTAATGAACATTGAATGTAGTTCACAGTTAGCTGTGGTAAATCAGCTATACTACAATTCTATGCTAAATACTTTTATAAACTATAACAAACAGTTAGACAAGAAAACACAGGGAACAAGTACCATGAGAGGTCCTAGATTAGTATATCAGTCAAGGTGGAGTCTGAAGAGGTGTGTCTTCAGGCCACGATGAAACGCAGGCAGGGTTGGAGTAGAACGTAGGGGAATGGGGAGTTCGTTCCACCACTGAGGAGCTAGGGTGGAAAGGCTCCGCAGTCTGGACGAGCGAGAACCGTTGACACGGAGGGGGGAAGTGCAATTCGTCCTGCAGTAGAAGAGCGAAGTGGTCGAGCAGGAACATAGTTCTGGATTAAGTCCTGCAGGTAAGCGGGGCTTGTCCTATTGGCTGCAGTGTAGGCCAGGGTCAGAACTTTGAACCTGATCCTGGCTGCAACTGGCAGCCAGTGCAGTGACCTCAGCATATGTTTTCCTGTGCACCTCCCGACAACAGTCAGCACTGGCACTGACATGATTCAATTCCAGACAATGAGTTACATCACTGCAAACAGAGCTAATGCTATAACCGCATATGCCACCGGGAGCCAGTTACCTTTCCATTTTGACATACAATACTACAATATATTACATATATTGTAATAACAACGTATAATATCCAACTTTGTTGAAAAAGGACATTTTCAATGTTACCATCAGCTCTGCGTATTTGATTGAAATTACTGTATAATCCTTGAATTTGAAGAGGGAGAAGGTGTAGCTTATTAGCATCGCCGACAGTCCATCCACCCTATAATCAACAGTGTGGATAAAAGGGTCTTTTTAGGAATGATTCAGGACTGATATAAAATGCTTTGAAAAGCATTTGACAATAATACTACAAGGGGAACGATGCCAGTGTGAGAGTAAAGCTCACCAATCGATAGATTCAAGCTGTATAGCCTACTTAATACGGTGGGTCAGAAACCTTAGCACACACAGCGATGAATAACATCCTGTTTGTTCATCTGATATCTGCTGGTATATTTTTCCACACTATCCAAGAAGAACTAGTTCTGTAACTACCATGATATTCGTTCGAAGTAGAGCCAAGCAGCAGTCGGCTCCACGTACTTCTCCGATAACACGGTGCCTGATGTGGTTCTTTAAGGTTCCCTCATTTGCCCGTCTCTCCCACCAGCGCCCTCTGAGAGATGTGTGAAAGGGGTGCTTTCTATCCTGAAAGAAGATTTACACACAACCAATGGGATCTTTTCATGCTTTGTCTGATAATTTGATTGGTACAGGGAAAAAGCCTAATGATGTACACAGGGCTGAAACAGACCAATGGCTATAATTAAATGATGTCGTCATGTTAGTTGTAAGTATAAAAATACAGAGAAGGAGGGAGGGGGAGAGGGCTCATGTGTTGGCAGCCATTGCTGATTTGAGCAAGAGAGCACTAAAATCACAAAGGTGACAGAGAATCCCCTCCCCCCCCCAATGGCCAAAATTAAATGATGTTGTCATGTTAGTTGTAAAAACAAAAATACAGAAATGGAGAGAGATAAAGAGAGAAGGGGGGTGGTGGGGCTCATGTGTTGGAAGCTACTGCTGAGATGAGGAAGAGAGCACAAAGATCCCCCAACACACACACACACACACACACACACACACACACACACTTCACCTCATTAGCTCTTTGCCCCCGCGGGGCTGAGGGGAGAGAGAGGAGGACTCTTCAGTCTCCAGTCTCGTAATCTGAATAATGGAAAATTACTGAAGACGGCCATTCCGGCTCCGCCTACTGAATTCTGGAGTACATAAATAAGAGAGCACATATTAGGGACACGAACAGGGACTTTTACAGGTTTAGTTCTATTATAAAAATGTGTGAGCAGCCTTGATTTTATGGCCATGGTCCCTTTGGGAATAAATGCCTGAATAACCAAGCAACATTACACATGGATTGCACTGTGATAACTTAACAGGCTCTTGTTTGGAAGCAGCACGTAGAATATTAGCTAAATTTAAAAGCATCATGAGTGACATCATGGGCTTTCAATTCAGAAATCCGTGGCTGTTGTCCCTTCACTATATCGAATGAAGTTACAGTCAAAGCAGTCTGCATTGCACTTTGAGATTGCACTGCCAGTGTCTCAGTCCAGAAATATAAGATGTGTATGACATTTAGAAGGTTTAATCCTCGAGATATGAAAGATTGAGTATTTCAGACTCAAAAACGGTATATAACTGATACGATAAACATTCAGTTTGGCTCAGGTCTTTCTTCTGTCTCTAGACACAAAGCTTTTCATCCGTCCACAGTCACTTCAGACACGGCCATCACTGTCACCGCTCATCGCTAAGCTGTACCCAGGTCTTCTCCCACCACCGATCGATCTGCCTTAACCGACGAAAATGCACTAAGTGCTTCTAACATGGATTAGAAGAGAAAGCAACAGGAGCATGTCATTAGTTGTATTGGAGCTTTACCTTGAAGGTACTCGGTCTGTTGCTTCTTTACATTTTAATGACTTCTTTGGAAATGATCTTGCTCTGTGTGATTCAGTTCCTTCCACTAAGGGAGACGGGATAAGCTTAAGGTAAACTGTAACATCTTCAAGGAAATGCTCAGGCCACTAAAGGTCGCTAGGATTATAGGTGCAGTGCATCTCATGCATGTATTATCAGTTTCAGAAACCTGGAATGCCAGATAGGTCTGTTTCTCTTCCCAGACAGGGAGACAGGGATGATTCTGTCTAGAGATTCAGAAGCAGAGAATACTCTGGAAGGCAGTTCACACATTCCTGGAATGGTTCTCATAAAAAATTTTTTAGCACTATTTTCCGCAGTCTGTGTTTGTTTTCAAGGTTATATATTTCAAAATGTTTATATATTTGAAATGGTACCATGGCTCCTATGGTGTTTTTATATTGTTTGCAGGATAACATGAACCTCCATGGCATATAAATGTAACGACGAGAGGGGGCTAGCAGCTTTTTTTAAAGGGGGCTGGAGAATATTGCTCCACTTGAGGATAGTGTATACTTTTGGACGTGTGTCACGTTTTATACAAAGCCTGATGTCACTGGTGCTGATGTGCTGGGATGTCTCCATCACTGCAGAAACAGCAGCTGCAGGTTCAGGATAATCTACGAGTCACATTAACAGGTAAAAATGGACCTCAAAGAAATTCAGTGAAAGTTCTGAAAGTCTGGTGTGATAACATGTTTGCTACTATATGCACTTATCCTAAAGCACACCACCTACTAGGGAGAAAAAATTATGTGAGGAAGCAACTTCAAAGGAACTTTTATCGTCGAGATATTCCAATCCATAATTAAACCCTTCATAACAGTGTCAGGTTTCTATGGAAATGGCGGAATAAAATTCTGGCTATGTCAGAGAAAATGTTTTGGGGTATTATTTTGCAACACACTGAAAAGGAAGTACCATCAGGCATGCAGTGTTGGTGGTGCCAGTGAAATTGTTTCATTGAGGCTAATTTTACCACCTGTGTTTTGTCACTTCTTTGATGTTCAGTGAAACTGACTAACCTAGGTGTTTTATTCACTCTCTTGCGTTATATTTTGGAGGGTTTTCTTTCCTGTCTTTTTTAGGAAAGGATAAAGGAGAAAAGTCAGTAGTTTAGCACATGAAGATGTTTACACTATGTGTGACAAGCATTAGAACAGAAGGCCAACCCATACTGCACTGGGTCTAGCCTTCTTATGTAAGCTGTCATTTTCTGAGAAATAAAATTTTATTCATTTTTGTACCTTCATTTCTACTTAAAATTCACATTAGAATAAATTTATATCAGCTGTACTGTTTTTACTAAATGTGTGCACAGTGCAATTAACCATGTTCCACAACAGGCATGTGCAGAGGGGGGGCTCTGGGTGCCTGATCGAGTACCTGCCATTTTTGCCCCAAGTGCCCGATATGAACTATGAACTACATATATGATATGAACTACATATATGATGTGTTTTTTTTAGTTTGTTGCTGAAGTATTTAAATGGAAACAGAATAATATCTGATAATACAGCATGTGATCCACCTACATAAAAAAAGAAAGGGAGGAAGGGACATTTTGCAAGAGCACAAATTAGATATTTAATAAATTATAATTTTTTTAACAGCAGATTCATAAATACTGAAATTAGCATTTAAGTGCTGTTGTTCAAAATTTTCTTTCTGGGGGGGGGCCATGCCCTGAGCCCCCCCCACAATGCCAAACCGCTCCTACGCCCTTGGCCCCTTTAATTAGATTTTTTAAAATTATATTTGTATTATTATTGTTGCTGTTATTCATTTGAATCATTGATTTTGGTCAAGTATATTCTACAGCAACTTAAAACAGTTATTCTAGGTCATAAAACAGTCCTTCTAGGTTGGTGTGCCCTTTTCTCACTTTGACCACCTGCCCCTCAAAAGGTCTCACTGCCCTGTCTCAAAATCACTCTGACTCTTGGGATTGTAGGTTTAGAATGTCCTGTTATGTGAGTGTGTGTGTATGTGTGCCACAATTGTGCATGTGTGTACAAAAGCCATGGTACCTTCCCCTCTTGCAGCTATGATCCACCACTTAATGGCATCAGTTACATTACTGGAGTTATAGAGACATTCTGTTCTGAACTGATAAAGAAAAGCAAGGTCTGATGGGCTTTGACAACTGTCAAGATCTGATGAATAGGTTCCCTTGACTGTCATATTAGCAAAACCATACTCACAATGTTCTCATAGTCCTTCTGTGATACTGTAGACATGTGTTAATATTCTTCAGATGTTACTGTCAAACAACATTTTTACTCCAATGTGCCAGTTCTTAAGTTTATTAATAACAAAAAACTATGTTTTAAGTGTTAGGTTTGGCTTGGTCAAAAGCCGCAAAAAACAGGAAATTCAAATGAGCACCACCAAGCCAAACTTCAGCTCTCTACACTATCAGGGATTCCCAGTACTCCGTTTTTTAAAATCTGACTGCTATACAGTTCTGTAGCTACGTTGGTCTACTGTATTTCAAACAACATGTACTCATCACTGGGTAGATTGGTTCAAAACCTGTAATACCCTACATAGCATAATGCGTGTGGATGAACCACCAAAATATATAGTATGAACAAATACATTGAAAATTATGAAACCACTTATAGATTGCTGGCTAGCATAGAGCAAAACAGCACACTATTGAAATATAAATGTCTCCGCTTGCACCTATAGAAACAGATATGAAAGATGAAAAATGGCATCAGACACATTGTCATGCTGGGTGGAAAACGGGGAGGAGTTTGCCTCTCTCTCGTAGAGACTGAAAAGGCCGGCAATTACACAGAAGAGAGGACAGCTGCACACACTCCTTCAGCACAGCTGTGTGGGTTGGCCTGATAACAGAGAGCCCGCTTCCTTTCTCTTTACACCTCACGGCTCCAGCGGACTCCAGCACTTTGAAAGGGCAGAGCTGCTGAGTACATTGTGTTCCAGCTCGGGGACAAGCCAGCGGTCCAGGGGAACAGCAGTCAACTTTAAAGGCCGTATTTCAGAGAACCCGGTCAGCTCCCATATTGTACATGGGCTCCGTGCCTGTGTGATTAAACCTGTCTGATCTGGGTAGATTAGGGTGCAGTTCCTTCCTGACCTTTTGAAATTGTAAAGGCAGCAAAGGGTGTCTCCTCATTTATGGCAAATTTGGTCCAGATAGCGAAAGCTTTCATGCTCCCATATTGATCGTTTCCAGCCCTGTGGCAGATATTCTGAAATCTTTCTGAAAGCTCCATGTGCTTCAGCAAAGAAAAATAATGCAATGTGATTTCTCACTTCCCCACCTCCCCCCCAGCATGAAATAGAACATACTTTTTTTGACAATTCCTCCACCCCCCTCCTTTTAATCTCTCAGCACTGTTGGTGGCAGCCTATACAGCATTACAGCACACACGCATACGCACACACACACACACACACACACACACACACACACACACACAAAGAGAGGGCAAGACAAAGAGAGAAAGCACACAGACTTAAAAATGGCCAACTAAAGAGCCATAAATGTAACTTTGGCAATTTAATTACAGGCACTACTTGCTCTTACAGTCAGTCATTTTCTAGGGTGACTCACCATAGGAACACCACATACAGCCTAATGCCTATGCCTACTGGCCAAATCGAACCCTCAGCCTTTTTGGCAGATCCTTTTACGCTCAGGGTAGCATTCCTTGGGATATATGTATGTTGGTACAAAGGATAGAACAGCTTTTGCTGATTGTCACATGCCATGTTGTTGCAAAAGGTTAACAGAGTTGAACACTGACATCTGGAACCGCGTCTAGGAGTGGGAAGCTACAGAAGCTTGCTTAGGAGATCACTGAAAGGCCATGTATAAACCAAATCGGTGTGTGTATGTGTGATCCTAAGAGCGATGTCGTCTAGAGTCTAGCTAGCTCCTGGTAGGGTCAACCATAATGGTCTAGTCGAAGGGGAGGTTCCAGATAAAGAGCAGTGGTGGGGGCACATGTGTCTGTCATCCCCTGCCACCCTGCCCTCCTGAAGGTCGTATTTAGTTAATCTCTTGCCACTGGAACTTATGGAGCGGGGACAAGACTGTGGAGGAAGGAAGTGCACATTAATTTACTCCCTGTGATCACCATACCCATGCTGCCTCCATGTGGGACTTGAGTTAGGGTCTCCCAGTCACATCCATGACTAGGAGCCCCTCGTTCGAGTCCCACATGGAGGCAGCACAGGTATGATGGTCATCAGAAGATGGGACCCAGGAACAGTATCTTCCTTCAGCAGCCTCCCCTGTGACTGAGCAGCCTTATTTAGGGTCCGCACTGCTCGCCCCCTGACAGGGGAAAGGTCTGGAAAAGGTGACCTAAATATTGGCAGTTACTAACCACACCTGGGGCCTTCTTAAAATGTCCGTACTCTCCTGGATGTCCAAGTTGGGATCACAGATGGACAGCGCTCATTGCTCATGAGCTAAGGAGGTATAACATTGACACTGCTGCGCTAAGTGAGACAAGGTTCTGCGGTGAAGACGCAGTGGTGTTACAGAGGTTGGAGAAGGCTACACCTTCTTTTGGAAGGGCGTCCAGGAAGATGCTTGCAGATTACATGGAGTTGGCTTCACAGTCAAGACTCCTTTGTAACACCACTGAGTCTCCCAGGGAATAAATGAGAGGCTCATGACCTGGCGCATCCCACTGGCTAAAGGCCATTATGCCACTCTCATGAGTGTCTTTGCCCCCCAACATTGCATGCTGCCAACATCGTAAAGGGGCAGTTCACCAAAAAATAAAATTTCAATATGTTTCTACATACCCAGAGTACTATCTATCCATCCAGGTAGTTTCACTGAGAACTCACTAGTTTTGTTAGCTGCAGCTGTGAGGGTTTGGTTTGAACTGAGTCAAATGTGACAAAACTAAGCATGATACAGAACAAGTCACTCACAGAAGTGAGGACCACTAAAGGAGTCGAGGTACCCGAAAAAGTAGAAACGAAAAAACTCTTTCTACTGCCAGGGACGAGAAACTCCCTGGCAGTAGCCAAATAATAAACCACCCACTAAACCGGGTGTGGCTCGTAGACACGAGTAGAAAGGTAAATGATAAGAGACTCCCAAACAGAAACACAGGAGTGAAAGCTTGAGAGAGAGAGAGAGAGAGAGAGAGAGAGAGAGAGAGAGAGAGAGAGAACGAGAGAACGAGAGAAAGAGAGCGAGAAACAAAAAATCACCTTCGGAACGTAGACTATAACACCCGATAAATATGTGAAAAATAAATGCAATAAAAATAACCTCTCATTCTCCAAAATAGCAGAGAGTAGAACGAGGAGTAGGAAAAAGAAAGAGCGAAAAGGAAACAATTTCCTAAAGAGCTTCAAAGGCTAGTAGCTCTAGTAGCCAATCTAGTAGGGAAAAATATTTTTTTAGAAAGCTAGAACAAACTAACCCTGAATTTGTGAAGGCACGATATGATGAAGAAGTGCCAGGAAGCGGAAGTGAGGGGTTTAAATACCTGAGAGTTAAACGGGTGAACCGAATAATTACCGGGGAGAAGGAAAACTTTGAAACGGAACGCGAAGAAATCTGATAGACTGAAAATAAAGGGGGGAAGGTAGGCGAAAACCATGACAGCAGCAGGGCAACTTGCACTTCCTTCCCTCCGTGTCAACGGCTCTCACTCGTCCCGACTGCAGAGCTTTTTCACCCTAGCTCCCCAGTGATGGAACAAACTCCCCATTCCTATATGTTCTGCTCAAACACTGCCTGCTTTCCATCGTGGTCTGAAGACACACCTCTTCAGACTCCACCTTGGCTGACTTACAAATCCTGGCCATTTTTCATAGCAGTTGTTTCCTCTTTTTTGCTTGTTTCATGTTCTTTATCTCTTGTTTGATTTTATAGTTTATAATATACAGCTGACTTACCCATAGCTTATATATATTGTGTACCAGGGTAGGAATTTCACGGTGGCCACGACGGCCATGGCCGCCGTTGCCCCTCGCTCTGGCCGTGATGCCCCGAAAATCATACGGTTAGCATAGCATTTGAGCCCTGCTACTGTCAAAATCTCGTCGGTCGGTGATCTCGTAGAACTGCAGCAGTTCTTTCAGCTTGAATTGGATGCGCGCAAGCATCACATAGCATTAAAGCCACTAGCAAGAAAACGGGAGCGAAACTTAGGGGAAACCTTAAAAAGGAAGAAAAAGAAGAACAGAGGACTATATGAAGGTATGCAAACTAGCTAGTTATTGATAGAGATAGCTGACTTATTTAGTGCTTAACTGAATCAATCCTCTCTGTTTTTAATACCACTTAACATTAACGTAAGTTCAAGTTGACAGCTATTTACTAGCTTGCTAGTTAGAATCTGATTAGCACTTGTCTGGTTCATACTTATTACCTAAGCTAATTAGCCAATTTTATTATCTGGCTTTCTAACACTGCACTTGCCTTTCCAGAACAATGCCACGATTTAAGAGAATTCAGAAAATAAACGAAAAATGTTTGTGAGATTCGGCAGCAAAGTGCATGCGACTGGATGACTTCGTCAAACGGTGGGTTCAAAAGTTGCATTCTCATGGTTGAACTACGGTTGCCAACTCAGGTCGAATAATTTTTTTTCATCCAGTTTTCAGCTAACGTTAAACTGCGACCTATTTTATCTGCTGAACAGCAACGTTGGAACATGGCATATTCCAGTGGCGGGCCGTGCATTTCACACCTAGGCCTTCAGTGATGTCCTACACAGTCCTACCTGAATTATTCCACCTCTTAATACCATCATTATGACGCCATGGCTCTAGAAACTATACATTTAGACAGAAACGCAGTATAACCGGGCGTTGCATCACCTTAACATAGTCAAGTACAACAGTTATATTCATATTTCCGAAGCATTTATAATCAATACATTTTTATTAAGTCCACCAAAAGTATGTTAGCTTTAACAAATTTGTTCGCTAAACAGTGCATTGTCGCACCCAAAGCAGTTTCATTTAAGAAACGTGACGATAAAGACACATAAACTATTCACTGAAAATAAAAGAAAACAAACAAATAATTTGCATGTGTTCATGAGGATATATTTGCGACAGTGGTGAAAGTGTATTCCTAGCCTTGAATGTCCACTTTGACTCGCTAGCGTCGGCTCGCTAGCGTCGGGGTTGGCCGTTCTCTTCTGACGATGTCTAGCTTTTCTTGAAAAGTTCGTCTTGAAAATGGCGTTGTAATTATATCTGCGACCAAATCGATCTCTTCTCCTCCTTCAGCCATTGTGGGTTGAAAAAAAACAGCTTGTAGAAATCTACACAAATTAGCTCGTTCAAGTTCAGTTTGCTAGCTATGCATAGCTCTGCCTCTCAATAGTGCGTATCCAATCAAAAGACGTGCACGTGCTGACGTTATCGTACGCCTGCTAGCTGGCCCCGGTGTCGCCAACTCGAAATCTGATTGGTTAACGCCACAGTTAACGTTCCGTTCACTTTAAGCTACAGGGGCCCGCAATGTTTATTCTGAAGGCCTAAGGGCAGATTTCTTGGACCCTGGCAACACATTATGGCTGAAATATGATTGGATAAAAGCTCTAACATAAAGGCCAGCCCTCCAAATCTCGATCTGAGGCTGGAAGCAGCGCAACCAAGAGGAAAGCTATGAAATGAAGAGAATAGACTATGGGGAATAATTTAATACATATTTGTGGAAAAAATATATCAAAATTAAATTTATATTCTGATGATATTTAGGCCAGCAGAGAAGGCCTTGCTGGCCCTGACGGCCCGCCACTGGCATATTCTATATATTCTAGGTTGCAGATAGCTTGCAGATAGCTTAGCTCAGTGGTTCCCAAACTCGGGCCTGGGGCCTCTCTGTGTATGCTGGTTTTCGTTCCAACCACAATCACAATCCCAAAACTTTAACAAGCTTAAAGGCTTCGAGAACGACAACCACCGGACCTCGACAAAGGCCTCTCCACACTGTTATATGTTGCTGAGGCCTGGATTGTCTACTAGTCTCACATCTGATGCCTGGAGGCCTTCCACGTTTGCTGCCTTCAGCAAATCCAAAAGGTCAGCTGGAAAGACCACATCCCCTCACATCGACATCCTCCAGCACCTTGAGCATTAGAAAAACGTCAACTACGCTGGGTAGTGTGATGCAGGGCTGGGGTGGCCTCTGCATCACGTGGTGAACAGACAGAGGAAGACAAAAATATAGTAGCTTGCTGCCTTTTTAATTGTGCAAAAAAACCAAACTAAATGACAAACCCAGGAGCTAAAGGGAGAGTAACTAAAGATACCAACAGGCAGGATCCTATCAGTCCGATCCAAAAAGGTCCCGGCCTGCAAACCAGGCCTTTTATTAAGCCCTATGATTAGGTAATGGGCAAGCACCCTAATTCTCTTCCCGGCACCACAGTAGGACATTTGGGTGCCTGAAGGATGCCTCCCAAGACAGGTCCTATATGGGCAGCTGTCTGGTTCTCCTTAGAAAGCCTGGTGGACATAAATAACGAACTAAAGAACAGACTAGACATGTGATATCAAGCCCAACAATCTAGAAATGATCGCTACGGACCGGTTATTATGGAGCTCAGTGTGTTCTTCAGGAGTTGCCCACATTGAAACTTTCCCGACCAGCCAACACAGATGCCATTAACGCAGAATAATTATTCACAAAATGGTCATCATATCGATGGGAAAGCGAGGAAGCACGGAACTTTGATTGGCTGTTGAGGGCGATGCCCGCGCAAAAATAAACTGCAGGCAACATTTCTCTGAAAACTTTTGTCGTTCAGTTGCCCAGTCGTTCAGGTCGCTCAGCTTCATAGAAAATGAATGGAAACTGGTCAACCGAGTCGCTCGCTGTGTGAATGGGGGGTAAGTGTGTACGTGTATGTATGTGTGTCTGCTTGCATGTGTGTATGCGTGCATGTGTGCATGTGCATGCCCATGCAGCCATGTTTGTGTGCAAGCATGTGTGCGTGCCTGTGCACATGGGCAAGCATGTGTGTGTCTCACAGGAAGATGATATTAGCTCTCCCTATGGTGAGCCCTGGGGAAACCGGCTCGGTGAAATAACTCCATATGACATCTTGCAAGCTGGTTCAGGGTGCGCTTCCATTGTGATAGACCTGATGCATGAGATAGGAACGGCCAGAATATCTGCAGCAGCAGCTCAGGATATTATTCCCATTTATAAATATTTAACAAAACAGCAGCACAACTGCTGCCCCATCTACTTCCAACATAATGAGGTAAATAACAAGGCTTAATATGCTGACCGCAGCATAGCCTTCATTATTCACCTTTATTAACTGAAAATGCATCCTTTTCAAACACACTGCATTTAAATATATTCAAGGTTTAAATGGTTACGGTTACATTACATTACATTACAGGCATTTAGCATTTTTTACATATCCATTTATACAGCTGGATATATACTGAAGCGATTCAGGTTAAGTACCTTGCTCAAGGGTACAACGGCAGTGTTCTGCCTGGGAATCGAACCTGCAATCTTTCGGCCAGCCCTTAGCCATTATATTACACTGCAGTATATGACTTTTGAGTCATGTGTCAAAATATTTGTGTGAAAACAAAGCTTCTGGTGATGAAAATTAAACCAATTAAACAGAATTTGCTGAAAGCAGTTACAGTGAAGTAATTTCTGTTGGCAAGATGAATAATTTTTATGTAAAGAATCAATACAAAATGCAACATGCTCTACTGAAAACTATTTATAAATACTCGGTGCTGAATCCCACAAAACAGATAATGATAGAACAAAACAGACAGCACTCTAGAATACTAATACACTTATTTATTACATAGATCTATGAAGCGCGATAAGCACAGACGTTTCGGTGCAAGCCTTCTTCAGTGTGCTGAACGTGCAACAAATTCTGAAAAGGTCAGACCCCACATGAATCACTTAAATAGATCAACCATATAATATGTGACAGTCACTGGCAACCTGGAAAACATTAGCACTACACATACACTACACAATACATATACACAAACGCCTACGCTTTGTGTATATTTTATGCTTTATGAAGTTGATAGGAATTTACCCTTTTTTTTGTAATTTTGGAGTTATTTATTTATTGTTTTATCTTTTAAGTTTATTTATTTTATTATTTTTTACTCAAATAGTAGTCAAATAGCCTATGTAGCATATTTCCATAGAATAATCACTGCTGTATGATGATAATTTGAAAAATGTATAAATTTAAATATTGTGAAATTGAAAATACACTGCTCAAAAAAATTAAGGGAACACTTAATCATCACAGTATAACACCTGTGTTAAACCAAACCGGTCATGCTGGATGATGTTGCAGGCAGCATAACATTCGCCATGGCGTCTCCAGACTCTTTCATGTATGTCATATGTGCTCAGTGTGAACCTGCTCTCATCTGTGAGGAGAATGGGGCACCAATGGCGAACCTGCCAATTCTGGTGTTCTCTGTCAAATGCCAATCGAACTGCACGGTGCTGGGCTGTGAGCACCGGTCCCACTACAGGACGTCGGGCCCTCATGCCACCCTCATGGAGTCTGTTTCTGACAACCTGTGCAACCTGAATGGGCTGCAGGTACCGCCTCATGCTACCAGTAGTGACAAGAGCACTAGCAAAATGCAAAACTAGAGAAAAATCAGTCAGGAAGGATAAGGAGAGAGAAATAGTCTGTGTCCACCACCTGCAAAACCATTTACTTGTTGGGGGTTGTGTTGCTGTTGCCTCTCCTGTCCATCTGTTGTCACTTTCATTTGCACCAAAGCAGGTGAAATTGATTCACAATCGTTTACGCTTTCTTTTTTTAAATTTGTTTCTGATTTTTTTCCCATTTTCTCCCAATTTAGTAGCCAATTGAATCCCTATTCTAATTCAATTCCCCCCATGTAGCAACCGCTAGAGAACCACCGCTATACAACCCTGTCAGCCGGTAGTAGGAAGGAGGGCGCCACGTCCTCTACAGGGCGCGACTCCTCGAGCTCCTGACCGTGATTCCAACTCGCCCAGGGCCTTCTGTGCGCAGCGATTCTCTCCGAGCCCCTCCCCCCACCCGGAAGCAGCCGCCAATTGCTGCTCCCACAGGGCACCGGCCATGCTCGGAACTGGCAGGTCCGGGGCGCGAACCCCGATCCTCGGAGTACAACTGCACTGACTGAAAGTCAGCGCTCTTACCGTTGTACCACCGCGGCGGGTTTACGCTTTCTAACTGGACAGATCGATATCCCAGAGGTTTAATTGACTAGGTGTTATACTGTGTTGATTAAGTGTTCCCTTAATTTCTTTGAGCAGTGTACATTGTATACCTGTCCAACCTAAAGTGCTAATGTTTTCCAGGTGACAGTGAGTGTCACATGTTATAGAATAGAATAACTTTTATTTTCCCGTTAGGGAACTTTTGTAGTTTCCACCAGTAAAAAAGACATAGACAGTGGGGAAGACCCACAAACACAAACAAACATGTTAAATAAAGACATTCAATTGAATCAGATGTTTCACATTATAGTGAAGGTATGTGTGATTATGACTATGATAATTACTATTACTAGTAGTAATAAAAATTACTTTTATTAGTAGTATTATGATCAAAATTATATTATATTAAATTAATTAAATATTAATTATGATGAAAAATTTAGCATCAAAAGCAATAACAGTTCCTCATCTGCCTTTACTGTCTTGAGATGTCCAATTTCATTAAGTAATCTAACAGCTGTAAGGACAAAGCTGTGTCAAGCTCTTTTTGCTTTAGGGGGCAAGGACCTTAATCTTCGACCTGATGGAAGAGTCTCAAAAAGAAAGTTCAGGGAATGTGATGGAAGGGCCATAATCCTCTTTCCTTTTTTAATTGTACGCACCTCATACATTACATTACATTACAGTCATTTAGCAGACGCTTTTATCCAAAGCGACGTACAGTAAGTGCATATAGAAAGGTCATCGAAGTAACTACACAACAGATAAGAAAGCACATTCTTCCCATACAGTATCAGCTATCCCTAGTAACGAACACAGTGCAGTTCACAGTGAACTGGGTAAATCATCTCTACTACAATGCTATTCTAAATAGTATAAACTTGAGTACACAGTTCAACAAGAAGACATACCATGAGGTCCTAGATAAGTATTAGTCCAGGTGGAGCCTGAAAAGGTGTGTTTTCAGGCCACGACGGAAAGCAGGCAGGGTTGGTATTGAGCGTAGGGGAATGGGAAGTTCGTTCCACCACTGGGGAGCTAGGGTGGAAAAGCTCCGCGGTCGGGAGGAGCGGGCGCCATTGACACGGATGGGGGGAAGTGCGAGGCGCCCTGCTGTAGAAGAGCGAAGCGGTCGAGCAGGAACATAGGTCTGGATCAGGTCCTGCAGGTAGACGGGGCCTGTCCTATTAGCTGCAGTGTGGGCCAGGGTCAGAACTTTGAACCTGATCCTAGCTGCAACTGGCAGCCAGTGGAGTGACCTCAACAGGGGGGTGACATGTGAGTATTTCGGGAGGTTGAACACAAGCCGGGCAGCTGCGTTCTGGATCAGTTGAAGAGGGAGTATGGCGCAGGCTGGTAAGCTTGCGAGCAGGGAGTTGCAGTAGTCCAGGCGTGAGGTGACCATAGTCTGGACCAGAAGCTGGGTGGAGTAGGTGGTCAGGTACGGTCGAATCCTCCTGATGTTGTACAGGAGGAACCTGCAGGACCGTGCCGTCGCCCTGATGTGGTCTTTGAAGTCCAGCTGGTCGTCCAGGACCACCCCCAGGTTCTTTGCAGAGCGGGAGGCAGCCACCACGGTCCCGTCAACGGTGATGGAGAGGTCGAGTAGTGGGGAGGTTTTGTACGGCATGAAGAGGAGCTCTGTCTTGTCGAGGTTGAGCTTCAGGTGATGGGTAGTCATCCACTCAGAGATGTCGGCCAGACAAGCAGATATCCTCTCCTTCACCTGTTGGGTAGAGGGAGGGAAAGAAAGGAAGAGTTGAGTATCGTCAGCATAACTATGGTATGAGAAGCCATGTGAATTGATTACTGAACCAAGAGACTTTGTATAAATGGAGAACAGCAGAGGACCAAGTACAGATCCCTGCGGGACTCCTGTAGACAGGGGATGGGGTGCAGAAACAGAACCCTTCCAAGAGACTTGGTAGGATCTATCAGTGAGGTACGATACAAACCAGGAGAGGGCAGTCCCAGAAATGCCCATCTCAGAGAGTGTAGAGATCAGGAGTTTGTGGTTGACCGTGTCAAATGCTGCTGACAGGTCAAGTAGAATCAGGACAGAGGAGAGGGATGAGGCTCTAGCATTGGAGAGTGCCTCGGTCACGGCCAGGAGAGCAGTTTCAGTGGAATGTCCGGTTCTGAAGCCGGACTGATGGGGGTCAAGCAGGTTATTCTGGTGGAGAAAAACAGATAGTTGGTTATGTACAGCTCGTTCAAGGGTTTTGGACAGGAAGGGCAAGAGGGATACAGGACGGTAGTTCCTGACATCAGAGGGGTCCAGGCTAGGTTTTTTTAAGAGTGGGGTTACACGGGCAGTCTTAAAAACAGCAGGGACATGGCCACAGGTTAGGGAGGTGTTGATAATAGAAGACAGGTATGGAACAAGCTCAGCGGATATTGACTGGAGGACTGCCGACGGGATGGGGTCCAGCGCACAGGTGGTTGCGCGCTGGTGCGTCATGAGTTGGAGCACATCTGCCTCCTCCAGAGTCTTGAAGGACGACAGCGTGGCGATGGGTTCGGTACGGGGGATGTGGGGTGTCACCTGAGGTGTGAAGGAGTTGCGGATCATGGCCACCTTCCCCTCGAAGTGGGTTAGGAAGTCATCATACAGATGTTTCAGCGGTTTTTGTTGGTTCCCTATGATTTTAGTAGCCTGTACTGTCACCCTCTCCAGCTTCAGTTGCCTGAGTTCACCAAAGCAAGCTGTTAGGCTAAAGGTCATAGTTTATATATTTAAAGGTGCACACTGCAGGATTTTTTTTGCCTTGCTGTGGTTCTGTGTTTATGATCAAAGAAGTCTCCTCCTCTACCCTCAAGCCGCCCACTCAAAGTACCCCACTTCGACCATCTAGCTACCTAACATAGCTAGCTGGATTGCTAGAGATAATGTTACTTGCAGGTCCAACAGAAAACATTCCAACTCTACGTCTCGTTTCATGCCCTTGCTAAACTTCAGCTTTCGCCATCAAGGAAAAGCAAATCCTAGGTTGATTCTGTTTCTCGAATGCGCCCTGTTGGTTTGTTGCTTGGCTTCGCTGTACTTGTACTTCTTTATATCCACGATTGTAGTCGCTAGCTAGCTACAAACGCTCCACGGAAACCTGACCAAAACCCACAGGCTCTGTAGCCACACCCACCCCTCCCTACACAGAAAAGAGCGTCACGCCCAAAAACGTCTCGAACACAGATTTGGCAAATATGCGCTAAGACAGAGATTACCAGTGTATTATAGATATGACTGAGCATGGTTATTTTATAATATTGTCAAGGTAAAAATGTTGCATAGTGCACCTTTAAGTGATTCATGTGGGGTCGGACATGTGGGGAATTTTTTGCACGTGTCATGGTTCGTGGGTTATTGTTTCCTTTTCCGTTGCGGTTCTCATCCTGGTTTCCCGATTGAGAATCGATCTGATTTTTTCCACGTTCCGTTCCGGGGTTTTGCTTCCCCTCACTCGTTATTCTTTTCACCTGTGCTTCGACCTGCAGGGTATTTAAGTTCCTCACTTCCACTTCGCCGGTGCTTCTTTGTCATTCATTCTTGCATTGAGCCAGGTATAGCCAGGTACAAGCGACCTTGTGATATTAAACTTTGTAGCGCTATTTTCAGGAATAGGAATTGTTCCTCCTGTTAGCATTTCTGTGCTATTTATTTTTTCCATTACTGTTCTCACTGAGACAGTTTTTCTTTTGTGGTTTTGTTTTGGTTTTACCTTCTTCCGGCCGTTTTAGCTTACGTGCCAAAGGTCTTCTTTTCTTTTCTAAGTTTCCCGGTTTGGCTCCAGTATTGAGCTCGGGAGATTTAGTTTGTGTTATCACTTGTATATTCGAGTACGCCCTGTTTTCATGGGTTGATTTTCATTTGGCTGTTTAGCTACAAGGGATTATTTTCCTGTCTTTTCTTTTTTTGTATTTATAGTTAGTACTCCCTTATTGTTCCTCACTTGCGTGAGTGTCTTGTTCTGATCCCCCTACCTCCGCGTTTGATTATCTGCTACTAAATCCATTTCAGTACGCTGAAGAAGGCCTGAAACGTCTGTGGTTATCGTGGAAGTATTCTAGAGAGTTCTGTCCATTTTGTTCTATCACTTTTTATGTGAGAAATATAATATTTGTCACCATAAAAGAGGGAATTCATGGAAATATAGCAAATGTCTCCAGTTTCCCCTGCAAATGACTATGTGGCTTCTGGGGCCCTATTTTACACCCGGCGCTAAGCAACGATAACCCAAACACAAGTGTCTTTGCTTGTTTAGTTTCAGACCGACGCAGTTATCATTTTATTTTAACGGCGCAATATAAGTGCATCTACATAGGCGTGTGCACAACACGTGTACACCCTCCTGTCTGTTACACACACAGGCTATATAAAAAAATGCATAAAAACAGAAGGGTCCATCGGTCAAAGACCACATAGGCTAGGCCTACCTGTCCCTCAGTGAAGGGGAATGCTGCCTTAAATTTCTTTCATCCAGATTTTTGAATTATTGGTTTTCTGAATTTCGGATGTAGCTTGAACTTCGCGAGTGGAAATGTATTGCCTGTGATCAGCCTCATGGAATTGATGTTTGACAATGCTTCATTGTATAATCAAACAAAATTTGTTAAACAAGCAGGCTAATTTGCCTTTTTCTAAGCTGAGACGGAAGACATATTCTGGTAGTTTATGCTCAGCTGTTGCAGGTGCTTTTAACAAAATTAAACCGGATATATTTTCTAAAATAACAGCACTAGTGTAAGCTAATGGAATTTAAAAAAAGCATTTTTTTATGTTATCATATTTCTGCGAATCTGGAAATTGTTCGGTCGGGAATTACCAGGAACCCGTGCCGGTGTTAAGAATACATCATGTGACCTCGGTAATGATTCAGTGTTGTAATTAGCGCTGGTCTGTTTTTTCTCACATGTGTTCTGGGCGAGAGGAGAGGAGTGGATATGTGCTCCTTACTTTTATCGCATGAACATGTAATGTAGTTTCAGCTACTCAGATTCATCATGTTCCAGTAAAATGTGCTCTGGCACATTGGGTTAAGGAGGGGGGCGGGGTGCACACGTCAGCAAAAACAAGGCGGTGAATGAGTGACAAGCTGGACTAATGGCCTGAGCTCAGGGTGGCCTCATCTCAGCGTCTCTGTGGAGAGGTAATCATGGTTCTTAAAAGCAGGGCTTTGTCAAATTAACCTCTGTAATTGAGCTCAACACCAGTTCTAGTCAACTGTAACATGGGCAGACATACACGCAGGTATACTGCACATACATGCACACGCATGCACAAATACATCTGCAAACACACACAGACACACTAGGCAGCATGCAGGCAGCCATCACAAACAGATACACATGTGCACACACGCACATACACACATACATACACACGTGTTTTATATACTGGTGTGCATAATTATTTTGTCCACACCACAAAAGCATGAACATATATTTTGTTCTGGCTTTCAAAAGTAAAAGCCTTATTGAAGTGGTGTTTTTGTGAAAAAATAAATGGTTGAAAGCATTTGCACTTGAAATGTGTGTTCTGTGTTGCGCATGCTGTGAAATTGTGTGGGTGGCATGTACAGGATGATCGGCCATGACAGGAGGTGATTGGCTAAAGGCAAAGTATGAGTGCTTGTTATGTATGCGCATGCTCGTATTCGTGCATCGCTGTCATGGCTAACCCTTGCAGGATACTGCAAAAAGCACATTACACAACCAAATAACATTTTATCTTTTACAGTATTCTTACTCTGATTATTTTATCTGGCAAAATGTTCTTAGATCTGCTGTTCTAACGATCTTTGGTCTTATAATTGACTATTTAAGTACATAACCATGTTGTGTGGGGCTTCGTGGCACACATGAAAATAAAACCTCTTCAATGACTCTTTGTTACCCCAATGCATGTCCCACAAAATAGTTTCCCTAGGTTTCAGGATATGAATATGGACATAAAAGCACAGTTCTTATACAAATCCAGCACAATTGAATATTAAACAAAAACAACTCCATGTTATGCTCGGTTGAATTCACGGAACGTATCTTGCGAGATACTTTATTATTTAATATTACACATTTTCACTATATATTGTTTTAGATTGCTTCAGGACGACAAAATGTAGAATACATCATGGAAGACAAAAGAAGCAATCATGCATATATCAAGCAATTCCTCTAAAGATCACCGAATTGCCTGAAGGGTGTAATCCCAGCATAACATGCTGTAGTATTGATTGCCTGATTGTCATTGCTACTCAATCCGTGAGAAGTGCAGGCTGTACAAACCGTCAGCCGTGCTCTGTAGCGCACAGCATCATGCGTACGGTAAGGCTGCATGCTGATCTGGAGCTTAGCGCTGGGCTTTTATAATGGCTGTGAAAGCACATACACCACACCAACCTGCGTGCTTTAACAGTTCTGTCCATTTCTTGTCTCTCTCTGTCTGTCTCTCTATCCCTCTCATTCTTTCTCTCACTCTCTCTTTTTCTTTCTGTTGGTTTCCCTCAATGTTTCTGACCACAGAAGCTGAGTGATCTGCAATAAGCTGGCTCTAGAAAAGGGAGCTCCCATGTTGAAATGCCACACTGACAAGTAGGTCAGTACAGCAGGCCTAGCTGCATCAGCCCTGTCCCCTGTCACTGGATGAAAAGGCTGGGCTCTTGGTAGGGCGCTGCCCCGGATGGCCTGCTTTCATGTCAGCACGTGTCTCCTCCTGAGTGCACTGGACCCCTCAGGCAGGCAGGCTAGGCAGCCCAGCTTGAACAGGGAGTTACTCTCTTCACATCTGACAGAAGAGCCTTCGAGTGCTGCGCATATCCAAGTCCTTTTACCCTCAAGGTTTGTCGTTCACCATCCTGAAGCTGAACATAACAGGGATATCAGTGAAGATGTCATAAGAATTATTTTAACCACTCACCCTCCACTCGCACAAAAGAATGGCCCTATGCAAAAACATTCGCTTGGTGTAATTTATCATTTCAGTCATTTGTTTAGCAGAGATTCATTTAGATTGGATACACACAATTAAAGGCAAGGTTTAAAAAATAAAAAAAACACCAACATTAGATCAACATTGATCGAATGTGCTGCCATTATCCTGACATCTAAAACTGAATTAACTTAATCACCCTTCAATCTGGTTAACTGCTGTTTGCTTTAGGAAATCAATGGCTCGCTCGTTTACAGAATAAGCCATTCAATTCCCAAAAGGAAAATATTGTTCTCTGCACCACTAACCAAGAATGCCATTATTAACATGAGCCATAGCAGTCAGCCTCATATCTTTGATGAAAATAAAAAAACAAAACTGCTAAGAAAAGGTTGCAGGCTCTTCACTGCACCGATCATTGCAGCACAAAGGAGCACCGCACGTCAGTAGGCATATCCCAAGGTTTAACATTTGTTTTTCAAACAGAATTTATTGTAGCACAGGAGGGTATTAAGCCTTCATTATTACCCCCTTTTGAGACTGCAGCTGACGCTTGTAAGAGGACCTGGCTGTGGCCAAGTAAACGGACCTGGATCCCAGCAAAGATGAGAGCTGGGAGCCCTCTGGTGGCCAGATGCTGAAATGCACATTGTCTATCCCACAGCCCCTTAGAATGCCTTGTATGACAGGGCCGCCACGGTGGTACAGTAGAGTTGTACTCTGAGGATCGGGGTTGGCGCCCCGGTCCTGCCAGATCCGAGCATGGCCGGTGCCCTGTGGGAGCGCAATTGGCAGCTGTTCCCGGGTGGGGGGAGGGGCTTAGAGAGAATTGCTGCGCACAGAACGGCCCTGGGCCAGTTGGAATCACGGTCAGGAGCACAATATCTCGCGCCTTGAAGAGGACGTGGCCCCTCCTTCCTACTACCGGCTGACGGGGTTGTGTAGTGGCGATTCTCGAGAGGTTGCTACACGGGGGGAATTGAATTACGTTGTAGAATAGGGGTTCAATTGGTTACCAAATGGGAAAAAATCAGAAACAAAAATAATAATAAAAACATTGTATGTTAAAAGCAATTCAAGAATTTTATTCATAAGATTACTGGACTGCTTTCTGAACTACTCTCTTCTCTGATCTTTCACCCTCAAGGGGGTGCACTCTAGGTAGTGGTACCTTCTATGAATCACACTACAGTAATGAAGATGTGGCAGTCTTGACTCAACGCCTTGGTGTCTCATTCAGTTAGGCATTATTGGATGATGAATGCCTGTCACCCAAGCAGACAAAAACACAAGAGAGATGCCTGCCTTCGCCTCGTATTGAGCAAAACATTTTATCTAGTGTTTGGTCAATACGAAAATGAAAATCAGACATAGGGCTGGACACTTGAATCTGGGTGACCTTGCCTGGGACAACCAAGCATAACATGAGAAGGGAAATTTAAAAGTACAAAATTAAAGCATTGTCAGTGTTGGTCAAGCAATGTTCATTATTCAAAACAAAATTAAAATGTTATATTTTACGCAGGCCACATTTAACAGACAGTGATAAAAATAACATCAAAGTATTTTTTTTATGTTTGGTTCTCATCCAAAGCCAGTTAAGGCGAGAGAAATCTATTTACTGCCGCACAATAATCTGGCAAAGCATTGTTTTAAAAGAAATCTTGGCAGTAACACCATATAATTCTCGGATTTAAATAATTTGTGTGAAACACTTCTTCTGAACACTCAAATATGCGTTATAAGATTAAAATGAAGAAATTGATTTTAACCCAACTTGGCAAAAAAATCATCCATACTTCAGAGACACATCTGAGGGATATTCCACAAAAGCAGGACCACTGAGTTAGCCGGATAACTGCAAATCCTGGAACCCTCCCAAATCTGGAACATGGACTGATGTAAAAATGTACTCAGTTCAATTATCCAGCTAACTCAGTAATTCTGCATTGTGGAATATCCCCATAATGTACACTTATTGGGCATCATTCACCAACCATTCTACGAACAAATCTGTTCTTAAAACTTTCTTTAAAATGTTTTTATGAACATTCTGGCATTTATTCACCAATGTTTTCTTATTTGGGATTTTTTCTTGAATAGAACAGAAGCTCAGGACGCAAACATCAGTTAATTCCAAAATACTTGTAAAAAATTTTTTTTTAAGTCTTAAGAACAAATTTGTTCATAGAGTGATTGGTGAATGAGGCCCATTGAGTTCATTGTCGAATAATATTTTAACATTTTCAAAGAAAGATCTTATCTTCTTATCCTCTGCCATCAGCAGAGAGAGTTGTGTCCTTTTTTAGAATCACATTTCTGGAGTGAAATACTAGCATTTTATCAAACCACTCCTGATTGAAGGGACTGGGACTTGTCACATCTTGTGAGATGTAAGCGTTGACCTACTGCCTTAGTTGTGGGATGGACTTCCCGTTCTAAGTGAGCCAATCGGTGTGGATGCTTTAATGGACACAGGGTCCCCAATACACTGTCCTGTATTCAAATATTTCTAGCTCTGAGCTAGCTGAAACTCTTATGGCATTCATGAGCAGAACATATTCCTAAGCCCTGGAAAAGCCAAATTTCAGCCTAAAATACTGTCTAGTCGGCTGAGACTTGCCCTTGCACCCAAGACGAAACCCGTCACTCCAATACTTGTGATGAAAGATGAAAGTAAGCCTGAGGTCAATACACCGGAAGCCAGGGAGAAGGGCCAAGCAGTGAGCTCCCTCAGAATCAGTATGCAGCAGAAGCTCATTATCCAGCCACACGGCCAGCTGTTCCACACTGAACAAAAGGATAGCACCCCAGCAATGGACCAGTAGAACCACAGTAGTGTTCAGTAGTGTTCACTGCTGTATTTGTAAGTAAATCTTTTGTGTTACTGTGTACCATCTACAGTTGCGGTTGAAATCTGTAAAACGTTGAACTAACAAGAATGAAAGCAGAGAACATCAAATAGCTTACCTGCATGCATGGAAGCGCAGCTCCCTGGCAGCGTTCAGGACCAGGATTGACACACTTTACACTTAATACACTTTAGACTAATAAAAATAACAGACCCCACGAGAGAAGGTGTGTTGGATGTATTTACAGTCAGTCGTTGCATTTTGTCACAATATTTAAACCAGCGATGCCGTTTTAGAACAAATAGCCTTGAGTGGACCATCCATATATAGCTTAGCTCAAGCTGATTGATACAATACACCCAGGCATTTCCCTGGGAATAATTTACAAATTCAAGGGCCCCAGGGTCACTAGGAGTTATTGCCATTGGTCTTTGGGAAGCAGCTGAGTGATCTGTCATCTCATAAAGAGACCTCTCTTCTCAACCTCTTTGACCTCTGCCTTGAGACTTGCCTCATTTACTCTCCCCACTGAAGCCTTCACATTATTTTTTAAATCTGAACCGATCTTTCATAAAACAGATTACTCATTGACAATTGGTGCGCAGTCAATATTTTCATTTACATTCACAGTTTATTCTTTAGACAACTCTCTCCTATACATGACTCACGTGCAGGGCCAACAATTGGTCTCTGCTTGCCTTTTTGCATGCAGTCCTCTGCCAATAAGAGATCGATAACATTTTTGTCAAGTCACTTGTTAAACAAATTATACTGATCCCACCACCCGGATAATCTACATTGATAAAGTAATGACTAATTAAGCACAGACAATGATTGACAGCATTGCTTACAAGCGACACTCACATGTCAAATTCAGCCCAATGATTTGGTCCATGGACATGCAGCTGTGTTTCATAATGTTGTACAGGGGATGTACATTTTTTGTCTAAAGCAATGGAAACTACATAAAAAATGATATAGAGCATGTTATATAGCAGTTATATAATGTTAAACTTTCACGGAAATGCAAAATAATTAGCATTAGTAATATTTTGATCATGGTTAGTTGTTTAACAGTGTCTTCTGCCACTGGTTGATGATGCTTGGAGAAAACTTGTCCATGGACAAATATCATTTGGCCTTTTGAGTAAGACTAGGACACGATGCGTTTTCTTGCACAAATAATTTGTAATTACCCAACTTGGATTTATACTTCTTAGCAAAACCTGGAATTGATTCTGGTGGGAGGCTTGTAGTGTCCAGTCAATCTGCACACTTGCTTGAGTTCAAAAATCCTGACAGCCTAATATATGTGTGAGATGATTGACAGAAATGTCTTATTTTTTAGTTGATCAGGGTTGTAATACCTGTGTTTCTCTGCATCTTCATTGAATGTTTTGGTTCATCGTTGGCTCATTGCTTTTCTGTGTCCTCTGAAGTAAAATATATAAAACATAATTGTCTGTCCCATCTTTTGTTTTGTGACCACATGTATGCTTTCAGTTGCTTTCATCAGTTACAGTTACTTAATGTTGATTTTATGTAAGGTGGGCGTTGGCAGTCTGAGAACAACTACTTCTGTCGTAGCTGTCTAGCTGATGGAATTGCCCATACGTTTATTACATGCTTGTTTAAAAAGGAATATAATTGGAATTATCTTCTTTTTCCAGTGGAATATTTGCACACATCTGTTAAATCTTGAATGACATCCAGTCGCCACCAAAGCCTGCTTTTTATCCTGCTTACTGACAATTTCCCCACGGTGTTTAGTTTATCTCAGGCTTTAATGGATGTTCATTTTTAATTGTCAGTATTCACTTTGCGCAATTTGTGAAATTGCAAGTTATGCAAAACAAATTATATCCTTCTGTGTGCAGTGTACCAAGGTGATACTGTTGCATTAGTTTGCTCAAAGAAAGGCTTTTTGTAGTGTGTGCATTTGAGATTCCGTCCATGTTTACTTTCCCATCTTTCACTCTCCCCCATATTAGCTCAACTAATTGTTTTCTTTCACATTTTGAACTGTCACAGAGCTAGCCAAGTGCCTACATGGAGCCCTGGAAGATAACAATTTATATAGGTTTAAATCCCTTACATGGAGACAAGCTAGTGATTCTACTCATGAGGTCTCAGCAAGGTTCAATACTTTTGGTGGGGTGGATTGAGAGTGGCGAGTACACACAACCATTTTCTGGGAATGCATACACAGTAATAACTCAAGATAAAATATATGAGCCAAGGTGCATAGCACTTTATGATCACCACACTTATTTTAATCTGTGCAGGGTACCCAGCCAACGTCACAGGCTAGCGCCACAGACCCAAATGGAACAGTTATTTTTATGATTTGTAGCAACGTTCCAGGAAAACTCTCAAAATTAAAATATATCATTGCTTGGATTGATGGATTTTGAACGATGACACAATGGTAAAGGGAATCATTCATAACAGCCAGGCAAGAGTAAAAACAGCTGTCTCTTAATGATAAAAGAAAACCAGGACTTTCACAGTGAAATTAATCCTATAATTTTCTTCTTTAAGGAGGACCAGAAATTAAATTCACATCAATCAGTGCTCGCAGACAAACTGGAACAGGGGAGACGTTAAATCAGTAATCACCCATTACACGCAACACTGGGCGCAACAATCACAAAATCAACTGAATCATCAATACCAGCAGTTACAGCAAACTATTCAAATTGTTTTATAGCACCCAACCCCCACCCCATCACAAAACTGAAGCGAACCACAGTCCAACACGGCTTTCCCAGGAACCAATCAGGAGCGAAGGATTAAACATCACAAATTGTATATATAAGCCGGGTTCTCCACAAATAATGTAACAGAGGCACTGCCCTACTCTGTTCCCTCACTTGCGCCACTGTGTAGACGAACCAAAATAGTAGCCCGTGTCTCTCCTCTCTCCTTCGGTACGAGACGTTCGGCTTGGCATGTGCCGCTAACCGAATAATTACACTATAGAGAAGTGCACTATAGAGAAGAGGTGGAGAGCCTAGTGAGGTGGTGCACTGAAAACAATCTGGTCCTCAAGACCAAGGACCAAGGAACTCATTTGAGACCCCTGGAGGTCCAAGAACAACTACGGCCCGGTCTACATAAATGGGAACACAGTGGAGAGCTTTACGTTTTTTGGTGCAGAGGATCTCTCATGGTCAACAAACACATCCTCACTGGTTGTAAAAGCACAGCAGGGCTTGTACTACCTGAGGAGGCTGAGAAGAGCTAATCTGCCCCAAAAGCTGCTGGTGAACTTCTACCGAGGCACTGTGGAAAGCACACTCACATACTGCACTACTGCATGGGGCGGCTGTGGCTCAGGAGGTAGAGCGGGTCGTACGCTGATCCCAGGGTTGGCGGTTCGATCCTCCTGTCCACATGTCGAAGTGTCCTTGGGCAAGACACTGAACCCCAAATTGCCCCAATGAGCAGGCTAGCGCCTTGCATGTGGGCTGCCGCCATTGGTGTGTGAATGTGTGTGTGTGACGGGTGAGTGAGAGAGGTTGTAAAGTAAAAAAAAAGATAAAGGCGCTATATAAGTGAAGTCCATTTACCAGTCCATTAGCATGAGGCACTGTGGAAAGCACACTCACATACTGCATTACTGCATGAGGCACTGTGGAAAGCATACTCACATTCTGCATTACTGCATGGTATGACAGCTGCTCCAAGGCCGACCAGAAAGCTCTGCAGTGGGTCATCAAAACTGCACAACATATAACTGGATATGGACGACATCAATAACTCTCGCTCCCTCAAGAAGGTGATTTCCATTATCAAAGATCCAACTCATCCCGGCAACCGCCTGTTCACCCAACTACCATCGGGCAGGCGATACAAGAGCATCCATGCCAGGACAGCCAGATTTGGGAACAGCTTCTTTCCTAAGGCTACAAGGCTGAATTTGGCCATGCCAAAACTAACATTCCCCTCCCCCGTCCCATTTGTCTTTCCCTGCCCACGGCAGATGAACTGGACCGTAACCCTCTCCTAATGGCAGTTAACTGGACAGTGCAGTCACATCTGCCCCCCCCCCCATTTCAATAAATGATCAAAGCAATTATAAAAGCAATTTTATAGTCAGCATTTCCTTTTTTTCTGCTGCACCGAAAATGTACCGAACCATTAAGTCAAAAGGAATGTAACGAACCACGATTTTTATGCACCATTACACTCCTACTGGGTACCCATTAAGCCCAGGCTGGACGTTTCACATATTTCATAATATTTCTTCAACTAGTTTTTTTTTTAAAGTTTACATATTAAGGCATGAACTTTGAATGAATGACTTAATTTTGAATATAAAAAGACACTTTGACTTTTAATATTTTTTTGAAGTTCATTTTCATAATTACATTTATTTTTTGTAGTCCTTTTTTATCATCTATCACCCTGCCCCTCACACCAACACCACTCTTTGAACAAAGATTTGAGGGTAACCCTGTATAAAATTATGTATATTTCAGGCATACACTGTGTGCAGCCCTCCAAATTACTTTCGTGAGGATGTGTGCCATTCACATGAACACGCATGACATACATACTACAAACGCCTATCTGTGGTGTATAGATATTAGGAAACACAATTAGTCATAATGTATAGAGAAATACAAATTGCCATTTCAGTCTTTGGGGAAATCACATCCCTAAAGCACTTACAAAATACTGATAAAGCATTTAGGACATTGCAGGTTGGTGTATTTTCTCTTCTTTAACCGATTGTGACATATTTTGTACATGTCCCATGAACAAATTAATAATTTCCCACTTCAGACTACTTGAAAAGAAATCACGTATGATGAATACATATTTATGAGGGGATGTGAAAGGAGAAATAAATAACAGTTCTGTGCTGCAGTGTGGAACCCTATCCACTCCAGGGTGACATTGGACCCTCTTCCTGTGAGATGAGGGATCCCACACAGCCTTCTTTATATAATCACAGAATCCTATCAACTCTTCTTTCTGAAAATAAAGAGAAAATCCTCACATCACAGTGGTGTGTTTATGGGGCATATTTGTCAATAAAAAACCTGAATGCCAGGTAAACAAATAAATTATTTTCTTTAAAAAAGTCACATCTACAGAATTCTAATGTGTGTGCACCAGGGAATGCAACTTTTTTTTCTATCAAAATAAGAATAGCTCAGAAACATTTTTTAAACATTTAAAAATATTTTTAAACATTTAAAACACATGCAGGCACACGCACGCACACAATTGTAACTGACAAATGTAAGATGATAGAATATATTAGCCCCTTTGCTTGCGTGACTTTTGCCAAAACCTCTTTACATTCATTAAACTGCGGTGAAAAATGCTTCAGTGTACGATGATCAACAGAGCCTTGGGCGTGTTGGGAAATGGGATCTCTGGCAGATGTCTCAATACTTGAAATGTGAATGCAGATGACTCACGTGACTCAGAAAATCTGATTAAACTGCACAAATATAACACTTACAAATACACATTTGACTGTGATTTAGAAAACCTCAAGCATTACAATAGGCAATACGCACAACTTATGTTCTCATAAACTCCAAATAGTAGGCTACCAACAGGAGAATGTGCATTGTTAATCATGATAGTAATGCAGCTCTGCCATATCCTTAATATCAGTATGGATCATATATTTGTGTTATATTTGAACAATTAACGTTTTAACCTTTCCTCTGTGCTAACGGTAGGAGGAGGCCGCAAATGAGAGACTATACCCTCTTTACACCAATAGTGTGGCTCTATACGGATGGTTATCTATCTTTTTAGACGCGGTCATGCCTCTGGCTTGTGTAGCCTACAGAGGATACAATGTGTATCTTGCGACGGCACTATAGGCGAGTGGCTATGGGGGTGCAGATATCCTTCATTCTAATGTGTGTGTTAGATTATATATAATAAGTGTGTTGTGGTAAAAGTGAAAGAATGCCAGGTTAAAATGAATGAAATTTATTATACAGTATGTTCTGTAATGACAGCATGCATTGTTGCAAAATGAGAGTGAGGTGAGATGGCCAAGCGCGAATGGCGCGCAGGACGTCGTATTGACTAGTCTACCAGAACCATTCCACTTTTCTTCCTATATAACGAAAGATCGAAGGAAAACCCTGAATCATCAAAGCTAGACCCAATCACAACAAAGCAGCAGTAACAATAACCCCTGCATGTGCTATCTGTACGTTTATCCTTATCCTTTTGGCCTTCCGTACTAAATGTCTGGCTGAAAAAATGGTGCGCTTGTTCAGTATTTAGAGAATGTTAACGCTATTCTGAACATTCATTTAGAACTGGGATGTAAAGATGGAATGGTGTGTGGAATAAGTAACATTTGCAGAACATATCTTGCCTATCATTAAAATTGTTCCAATCTGGTCTTAATTGTATTTCCTGTTTCTTCTACATATTTTATGTCACAGTGTGTGCACTTTATGACATATATGCAGTTATATGTGTTAGCTGTGAGTGTTTGTTTAATAAGGTATGTTGTGTTTGTAGTGTTGTTTTTCACTGTAGTGTGGCCAAAATGTTGATTTCCGGTAGTTTACTACTTACCAGATGATTTTTAAGGTTTTTGTTTCTTTTTTAGGCCAAAATTATTTTGTATTCTTGGAGCAGGTCTGTGTTTTGCAGAATCCTGGCCAGGTTCCGTTTTATTTTTCTGTTCGCTATTTGGCTGAATGTCGAGTAGGTGGTGATAAGTGGAATGATTTTTCTAGTGTCCTGTTGTTTTGTAGCCAAGAAGGTTTTCCGAATCTGTCTGGAATACCCCCTTGGTTTTAATGCATTGAACAGGGTCTTGGTAGCCTCCTCAAAGTCTGTAATTTGTGTGCAGATTCTGTTGAACCTTAGCAATTGGAAAAAACGTCAAGCCAGTTATATTACCATTAAAAAACAGTGTTTTTACTGGGTGATAAGCTTGGGAGAGCAGGTATGCAATGTTGTTATCCAATGGGGAGAATTATTGTTTGAGGGTATGGAAGCAGGAGGGTTTCCGGGTAGGCAGGAAGAATGGAAAGAAGCGGAAGCAGGAGAAAAACGGCAAAATAACCCAAGTTTGGGGCTTCATTGTGTGGATGTGTGAAGTTGTACGTTAATGCTGTGTGGTTACATGAGGTCAGAACATAGATAAGTTAATATTTTTAAGGGCTGAGAGTCTGTGGTCATTGTGGTTACTTCTGTAGGAAACCCTGAAAAGTGCCAAACTCTCGGTGCTGTATAGGTATGGGGCATGCCCTACCAAGCCGTAACTAGGCGGATGGGGTAAAAATCAACCTGCCAACATTTTGCTAGTCTTTTCTGGTAGCTTGCAAACAACATTGAAGGAAATGGTACTTTAATAAATAATTTGAATTACACTAAATAAAATAGGTAAGAGGACTGCTTATTGTTTGTATTGACAGAATCCGCTTAGTTCGCGTTCGTATATGTACTAGAGGTGTCATTTTGAGACCGTTTTAGCTGCGCTATAGAAGTGAATGGAGAGCGACAAATACCCTATTCTGGATTATCACCCTAGGGGAGCACAGAGCAACTACTGAACATATTTCGCCACCATTTAGACATATTTACATGGGATTATTTTCTACTCCTGTAGAAGTAATTCTCTATAATGTGCAAATTAAATAAAGTATTTAGATATCTTCAGGATTATATCAACAAAAAAAAAACTGAAATATCAGATTTACATAAGTATTCACACTCTTTGCTTTAATGTATTTTTAAAGTTATCATATTTGGTCGCATATCTTTTGCATGCTGATTGCGCACGGTCTTTAATGACTTTTCATTTGTGTAGTATTTGCTGCCACCTGGTGGGAAACGGTATAAAATGTTTTTTATTTTTGTTTTAAATTAAGTATCAATATGTGTCATTCAGAACATCAATGATACAAGTGTATTATATAATTAGTTTGATATTTTTTTATTTTACAAAAAGTAGCTGCATCTCCTCCACAGTTTTGGAATAGAGAATCGGGGGGAAGAAAATTGCATCTGCAATCGACTCCATTGTGACTCCAAGGTGGGCTCTCTATCCATATAAACCATACAGCATATATAGGAACTGAAGACGGTTGGAGGGGCCAGGCAGTGAAGCACCCGGAAGTGCGCATGCTGAGTACAAAAGACCTTGCTGCACATTGAGCACAATGTACAAAACCAACCTAAGAAAATTGGTCAATATTTTTGTGATCATAAATGTCATTATGTGCAGCAGTTTGAAATGATTGTTTTAGTGCAGAAGTTTTGGGATAGTATACAATTTAATATATATTTTTTATAATAGAAAACCTATGGAGCCCTGTCTACAATGTGTTGTCTATATCTATACCCCAGTGCCACAGTGGCTCAGAATGCCATTGGTGGAAATCTGGGGTGCATTTCCCGATAACGATCAATCAACGAGTGATTCTACGATGACTCTTTAATTTGTAACACGCGTTTCCCAACAGTTCTTAAAGCGTGAACGCGCAATCACCTCTTAAGTGCTACTTAACCAGAGGTGTAAAATCTGGGTTCAGAAAGTAAAAAGTCCTCCCCAGTATTTAGTTCCAATCACCTGGATTTGCTAATTTGCACAATTCTTCCAGGAGGTAGAACGAATTAGTAAAATCAACTGGCTGTGTTCATGGGTGAAAGAAACACATAGCAGGACTTTTCCTTTCTGATCCCTGGATTTTACATCTCTGTACTTCTGTCTGTGGTGCTGCTGATATGGGAGGAGGAAGGGCGATAGGTTGGGAGACGCGAACCCCACTGTACATGACCGGTTAGGCACGTCAAAGTTTCTTTTGAAATAAAATCTTTTCCCCACTGATTTTACTCGTCTCAAACTTATTTATTTATAGGGTTATTTAAATAATGGCTTTTATGGGTAATTTCCAAATATATAATAAATAAGTACATTAAAAATAAATAAATAAACTAATCACTAAATCTAACATCACTATAAAAAAAAAACAATCAGTGGTTATGGTAACCGTAAAAGGAAATGAACAGTAACATGAAAAATCTAATAAAGTATGTGATTTATGGGCTTCTAAAACGCACTTAACAGTCTAAAGGCTGCTGTGGCTCAGGAGGTAGAGCTGATCGCAGGGTTGGCGGTTCGATCCCCGGCTCCTCCTGTCCACATGTCGAAGTGTCCTTGGGCAAGACACTGAACCCCAAATTGCTCCCAATGAGCCGGCTAGCACCTTGCATGGCAGCTGCTGCCATTGGTGTGTGAATGGGTGAGTGAGAGGCCATTGTAAAGCGCTTTGGATAAAGACGCTATAGAAGTGCAGTCCATTTACCATTTACAACTGGTCTGGAGTAATCGTTAATCTACGAGCGTTTCAAAGAGTGTCTTAAGTTAAGATGCTTTTGGGAAACGCACCCAAAGTTCAAGAAGCTTCGTACGAAGGCTTTTACGACATCTTAGCCTTATGACACTTTTGGGAAACGCACCCCAGGTTGATGCAAATATCCCACAATTCCAAGATTCACCTTTTATTTAAGTAAAATAGAGATTACAATTACATTATTTAAATTAATTTACATTGTGATGGAAACTACACAGCAACTTGCCTCTATACACAACATTGCTCCATACCATAGCTTCAGTGTTGCCTAGGCACTTTAAATATATAAATTTTCTAAAACAGTAAATTTAGCCATGCTCCTGTGAAGAAAATAAGGAACAAGAAACTCCCCAAGTGGTTCAGCACATTACAGCACTGATGGCAGTTTTCTTTTATGAAATCAAAAGTCAAAAAACCTGTGTAGCATTACATCTTGTGGATCTTCTTGTGATCCATGAATTGCTTAAGGTTCTGAAGGTTGTCCCACCACCTGAATAGGAAGGTCTCTGCAATCAGACTGAACCAGGGCGTGATCTTCACCTCTCCGTTTTTCGCCCTCCTTAGCAAGTCCTTAAGTTCCTCTTTAGAGACATAACAGTGGCTTTTGATCTCGTTGGGATCAGGGTTAAGCTCCACATCCTTCTGCATGAAGAGAATGTAGTCGATTTCGTGCTCTCCCCAGATGCCGTCCGACTGTGCCTTGTAGTGGATACGCGTGAGGTACGTCATCTCCTCCGGAGGGACCTAAGGGGCAAATGCAACTTCATGAGTAAGTAAATTCTGAATGGTTGCTAAGTACTTTCCATTTCATTAACCGATTCAAAGACATTTGGAAAGACTTTAGATCAGCGGTTCTCAAACTACGCCCTGAGGATACCCTAACCGTGCTGGTTTTCATTCCAGCCGCAATTGCGTCACCTGAATTGTAACAAGCTGTTAATTTCTCTTTACAAGACGGTTCTAATGTCTATTGAGGGACAATTTACCATCTTAAAGCCACAATAACGCAATAGGCTATGCATGCCGTGAACAAATGTCCCACATTCCAATCTTTTTCTTGGAATCTTGGGGGGCCGGTTCTAACTCAGAATTGTGGTTTTTAACTGGAACCGGCTCTGAGAATTCTGCCCAAGCCTATCAACCACCTCCGTAGTACCGGTTATACCAGATTGCAGTAGTTAGGTTTTTTCAAGCCAGCGAACGCAAAGAAACACTGGCTATGTTAAGCTTCCTTCGTAGTATACCCCCGGTCGCTGAAAGTAAACCATTTGTGGTAAGTTCAAAGTTCAAAGCAAACAAAGCAAATGCCAATGAGCCAAATCTGCATTGTGTTAATAAGTTTAAGGGAAAAATTACAGAATAACTTAAGCATGTGCTTTTCAACAACCTCAACAGGCTATATATGCTGCATGGTTTAGAAGAGGCCCTTAGAACTCCAGAAACCTGATGTGCTTGTCCACTACACAAACATTCATAATACTTGGGACTACTAATATGTAACATTAAAATAAACAAGACTAGGCAAGCCTAGCTCAGCCCAGACACCTGTATGCAGCCAGTGGGGAAGATTTGACAAGGCACGGCGGATATTGTCATGTATGGAAGTATATCCGCGCCAAAAGTCAAATGAAAATGCAAATCGGCGATTGAATTTTGTTTACATTCGATGTGCGCAAAACCATGACATAATTCAAATGAAAATGCAAAAGACCACTCTGCGTTTTCATTTTCAAGTTAATGTACTGAAGAGAAGGGTGTTTTCAGCATACTAGTATAATCACAGTAATAGAGAAAAGATCTCTCATTGTACAATCGTACCAATTGAAATTTGCCGCCTCTTTTATCTGGAAGGTCTCTGTTATCTCTCAGTCAGCCAAAAGAACCAGAGACAGAATATATAGCTGATAGCTTGTGTGTGCGTGCATCTTTCTGTCTCTCTCCTTCTCCCTTCCGTCTATCTTCTCTCTATGAAACTGCAGGCCTGTGGCCTCTGACTAATATCACAGGCGCAAGGCCCATCTTATCGCTCGAGAGCCAGAGGTGACACTTCATCTTGAATCCTGAATACAAGACTCCTCTGAAAGACCAAATATTTATTTAAACTGTTTGTGTGACGTTAAGGGCTTGGGGTCACTGTGCGCTCATCCAATATGCATGAGGTGTAACCATGTACCAATCAGCGATAGAATTATGTATGTTGTTATATTCCACTCTATGTCTATGTATTAACTATGCACCAATCAGAAGTAAGATAATCTATTTATTAGTTTGATTAAATATGGCGGAGACTGCCTCCATCTCTTCAGTTCATGTGAAGTGCGTCTCAATTCAAATAACCTGCTCCGCCCTCGCTCCCTCCCACTCGCTAAATGCAAGTGTATACTCCTGTTTTATTGATATGTGCGTCACATCCTCCCAAGTGAAGTTTGCAAGAGAAGTTTACGAGGGTGGGGAAAAAACTGGATTGGGACACAGCCATGGTATCAGTATGCAGTTGACGGCAAACCGGATGTTCCATGTTTTCCAATTTCGATGTTCCACGTTTTTCTTCGCCTCCGCCAGCGTTGAATACCTACCAAACTGCCGACAAAACATTATGCAAAAACACCAGCTTTTTTTCTCAGCTTTTGCCATAGCAGAGGGACAAACCGGAAAGATTTTTCTTTGGAAACCATGTGGACTTTTGTTATCCCTCCTGTCTTATTTGGCATGAAAATGTACAATTAATGAACGCTTTCCTTTTCTCATCAATGATTTTACGGTACCAAGTGCCTTTCCGAAATAATAAAACTATTCCGACAAATCACCATAGCAACGTTTACATGGCGTTTACCGTCCGGTTCTTTAGATTACTGCTGCGGTTGTCCCCTGTTCCACATTCACACACGGTATAACTTTTCCCCCCACCCCTCGTCAAAATGTAAAGGTCAACATCGGCCGGGAATTCCAGCCATGTTTGTTTGCTGGGGATCAAAACCTATCCGGAGCTAATGTTCTTATTATTGGACAGGTAACATAATGTTACTGGAAAGCATGTGAAATATATTGTTATGTTCGTAGCTTGCTTGCTAACGTTATCACTAGGAAAATACTGTCTGAGTGGGTAACATAACGTTAACTAGCTAAGTTACACTGATTCAAACTTGATTAACGGGGCTGATCTGGTTGGTAACGTTAGTTGGCTAGCTTGCCGTTACGGTCAGCTAACGTTCCAGGATAATGCCACAAATGTCTGTTCTTTCAGAATCTGGTATTTTATAACTTGTATTTTAGGTGCAATAACACCAATCGACTCACGCTACTCCCATCATCTGTTTATAACTAATGTTAGTTTAGGATTATCCTTGTCTCAACCATAGTAAAAAAAGCTTTAAAAAAATACTTGCGCCATGGTATGAACCCACTGTGCTATTAAGAAAACCACACTAGACTCATAACGCCGATGTATCATACAGAGTGGATTACTGCAAATGTTGCTTGCTCCCGTTGTGAGAGCAGGCTACTGGCTGCAGTTCACTTTCAGCCACCAGCGTCAGTAATGAGAAGGATTTTCTGAACGTTACATATACCCCCTTTAACATCACATTCAGATTTTGTAAATCATGGTTATAATAACAATGTATATTCTACAATGTTAGTTGGCAGAATGATTTTGCACAGTGCTTATTAATTATTCTGTGCTACTCACGGCAGTGCAACAAATATAATACTGCCAAAAGACCTTTGCTACTATCATTAACCATTTAATTGACAGGTCAATTGAGTGTTTGAGCTTGTTTTCATATCAAAATACAGTTTATTTGTGCAATTAGAAATACATACAACAGTCAACAAACAAAGAAGAAATTTCCATGCACAAATAAAATAAAAAAAAACATTTGTACATGAAAAGAAGCTCAACTGCTTGTTTGAGTTTTCAGTTAAATGGGTACAAACATGCTCATTTGAATGGCTATGGAGAGCAATTTGAATTTGTTACATAAAGATATTTTCTGTTTCCAAAGGGAATGTTTTAACCAGATTTCTAATGAGTTAAGCTTATATTTTACTTAGTGGCATGCAGTTCGAATTGCGACCCCCCACCCCCAAGGAGTACCTGATTCTGGGGGATTCCTAGCTCAGCCTCCATCCGTCTTTGTGCAGCACGCCTTACTCCGATTGCAGCCGGTTCCTCTAGTTCACTGGTTGTATAGAGGGGGTGGCTGCAGCATGTATTGGTAAAACACCCTGTTGTAAAAATCAGTGGGACACATGCATTAGACAAATTATCATAATATATTCTAAAATTATAATTGTGAAATTTCAAATCAAAGCATTTGCACCTTATTCTATAAACTTAACCTGAGCTCACTTATGCACTGCCACTGAGCGATTTATTTTTTTCATGCAGTAAAACCTTTAAATATCATTTTAAATAAAATCAAGGTTTGATCAAATTTCAAAATATCCCCTTTACACAATCCCCCTTTGCAAAAAGACTAATTAAACAATGGCTACTCTAATGTGCTGCACAATTCGTATCCTTGTGCAAAATACACCCTCCCCCCCTTCTTCTTGGGGAATTACCTCCCAGTGCCACAAGGCAGAATTCTGTCAGTGCTAACAACACTTTTTAAAGACCCTATATATCTCCATGAGCAGGTTAACAGATCCCTGGTGTATAGCCTAATAGTTCTCACATTAAGTTATAACCTTTATTCTCTTCGGACATGCCTATATGTGGATTTCCATAACGCATTTATTTCATGCATTGTATCCATGCGCATGGTGAATATTTACTTTTGATTAAGTGCCTTACAGAATGGTCAAATAGACACACTGTGATCTGCAAAGCACCTACATAATAGTGAAGACAAAGTCTAAGTTACCTGGGAAAGTGATCTTGGCATCAGATCTTTGCTGCAGTAACAGTTTTTCTTCACTGTTGAACAGAAAAACGCTGAATGCACGATGCAGTAAACCTGGGGAGATCGCCAAGAAAAACTCAATATTGGTTATATAATAAACATTTCTCCAGTTAATGTACTTTGCATTAAAGCAAAAACATTAGCATAGCCACAGGTGGGCCACATCCACCTAAATAGTATCCTTGCCCACCCATCTTTATCTTGAACCACCACATCCAATTGTCACTCTACATAACATGCCTTTGCTTTTTTCAAATACAAATGTTTATGTTGCCACTCTCCAGCTATTGCAATAACGTAGCCTACACTCGCTGTGTTAGTTCCAAGTCTCCAAAGCTTTCACTGATCTTACCGTTTTAAGTCATTTCATTTCTGATTCTGACAAGAAAGTTTCATGAATGCAATGGGGAGGTGAATGTGATGCAATTGGCTCATGTCGCCGTTAGAAATGTATACTGATACTGAATAAGGTTTCTGAGGTTATTTCATGGTATTATTGCAGAGTTATCTGGCTAACTTGCTTATCCTGCTTTGTGCAATACCCATCAAACACTTTGTTTTAAAAAAATCCACGCTTGGAGAAGATTGTGTCAAGCAGCTTGGATGATCAGACTAAGGCCAAACTTTGTGAAATCAAGAAAGCGGAGCATGCCAGCAAGATATTACCGGGGAAGTAAAGTACAGTGAAGCTAAAGATACAGTGTAACCTAGTACTGTAAACTCTGCACTTTCCGGAGGTGTACAGAGTTCAACACCAAGGCCCGCCGCCTGCGTCTTGTCGTGTAGATCAGTGGTTCTCAACCTCGATCCGGGGGGCCCCCTGTCTATGCTGGTTTTTGTTCCAACCACGATTTCAATCCCAGAATTTTAACAAGCTGTTCATTTTGCTTAATTAGGCATTTTTCATGTTTAGAGTGATTATTTACCCTCTTAAGCCACATTATGTTAGCAATAGCTATACATGTCATGAAGAATACAAGCCCAATATCCACAATGTGCTATATTTCAAATAATTACAAAAAGGTAAAAAAAACATTTCAACTGATCAAATTAAAGACTGAGGTGAATCAATAGGCTCCCAATTGGTGAAATTGTGGACACATGGCCACTAAAACTAACCATTTGGTAAATAATGAAGAAAACAAGGCAAAGCAAATGACAACAAGCTAAACCTGCATTGTGTTAATACGTTTATATGAAAAATATTTCTATGAAAAAACTTAAACGATGTGTTCAACTACCTAATTAGGAGCCTATTGATTCACCTCAGTCTTTAATCTGTTCAGTTTTAAGAAAATTGTAACGTTAGCTAAAAATACAGTATTCAATATTATCCCATTCAATATTACAGCGTGGCGAGCTAATCTTAGCAAAGGGTGGAACGTAATTTACCTTTATCTATATTTGAATTCAGATGGCAGTTTTTTTTGCTGTCCGCTCCTGTCTTGCAATCGTTTTCATCAATCAGGATGCACATCTCAGCGAGAAGCTGGACCTGCTTCTCATCCAGGTCATCCGTATTTATTTCTGGCATTTTAGCCGATGTTCTTAGCCTTCTGGATGCACTGCACAAGCAACCATATGACAGTCAGATTCGCGTGCGCACATTACATTAACATTACATGCATGCTAAATTTAGCAAGCAGAACCCCCTAACGTCAGCTATCCTGGCGAGTTCGTTTACCCGGTCTTCCCTTAGGATATCGCCATTTAACGTTAACTGGCGTTAGTCTCAGCCATCTTCCAAGACCCCTGGCACGTTGTAGCTAATAATGTCTTCTTACCGTGAAAAATCCCCGAATTGTTTACATTCTCGGACAGATGTTAGGGAAATCTGTCACCACAGCGGCACAAAGTAAATACCAAATAAATAAAATAAAAATACAAAAAAGTGTAGAGACCATAATAGACGAGACGAGTCAAAAAGTAGCGACAAAAGGGTCGGATTCGAACATACAACGTCGCGGCTTGCAAAGCCTACAGGAGAGTAGGGAACGTTAACGTTACTGTAAAGGCTGCCCCACAGAGACACACTTCAGGAAGCCATAGGCTACTAGAATAAATACATAAATAAACAATAATAAAAAAACACTTGTGAACCAGTAGGCCTAACGTTAGGGTAAGCCACTTGTGCTCTCTGAATATCCAAGTTCGCTTACTTTTGAGTTTTAACTAAAGAGTGGTCTGCTTAGTGCCACAGTTATCATAACCATAGGCTAGGCTCCAATCCCCCTCCAATGTAGCCTACGGTTTTTATTTTTTAAAGGGTTTGCGTGCTGTTATGAAAGCTTCGCGCTATGACGGCTATGATAAAAAAAAATACTGGTAATTTAGTAGTTACACTACGTTACATTCAAACAAGCTTGTCCGTTCCAGATAATGCAATAGACTAATGTTAATGTTACATCCTTTAATGACAAAATAGTGACAATCTTAAACGGGTTGTACAAACCAATAGTAAATAAAAAAAATAAAAAACACGGCCAAGGTCGCAAATCACAACTTACCCTGTAAGGTTTTTCAGCAGAACTGCAGAATAACTCTTTGTATTCCTCTTTAAAAACACTGATACACTGGGTTTCACAGTGGCGGGTCTCTCGAAGGACACCATCTTTAGCGCCGCCCTCAAACACCGATGCATCGCAAGACCAGAAAAGAACACCAATCAAACGGAACGGGCTTCCTACCACGCCATCAGACCACCGCTGCTTACAGGTCGGATTGAGCCTGGTCCGTAGGACACTTTTGTTTTACGCCTTATATAACGTGGATACAAAAAAAAAGTATACTCGATATTGTAAGTTACCTCAGAATTTTACAAACGAACAGTAACATTAGCCTGAGCCCCAGACACAATCAAAACGTATAACGTTCTTCTTCTTCTTTTTCTGTTTAATGGTGAATGCTTATAACCCCGGAGTATTATCGCCACCTACTGTTATTCGAGTCTAAAATCTATTTTGAAATCCTGATGCAGGAACTTGAAACTACTGTTATCCTATAATTTCCCTGAATGGTGGTAAAGTATATGGAATCCTAAAGGCAACAAATGTCACTAATAGGTTATCTGGATTGTAAAACATAAAATTATTTTAATTATTTCCTAGCCTCCAATCAGTCGATAAAATACATGTAAAAATAATAAATTTGACTCAATTTATCATTTACTGGCTCTTTTTTATTTTTCAACTCCTCACTTTTCCTGTTTTCTTGGTCCTAGAATGCGTTCAATCTATTTCCAATTTTCCTCATGCAACATATTGGGATGGCAGGTAGCCTATGCCATCCGCCAAGTTACGGCTTGGTGGGGCATGCCCCATAGCTAACGTATATCATACCTACAGCACAGAGAGTTTGGTACTTTTCAGGGTTTCCTACATACATAAATAACCACAATGGCTCTCAGCCCTTAAAACATCAACTTATGTACCTCATGTAATCACACAGAATTCAGGTACAACTTCACACATCCACACAATAAAGCCCCAAACTTGGGTTATTTTTGCATTTTTTCTTCTTCTTTTTCCTGCCTAATTTGTTGCTAACAATCTTCCGTACCCTCAAAGAATAATTCTCCCCATTGGATAGCAACATCTTCTCTGCCTATACAAATGTTTGATTAAAGTATTCTGACTGCTCCAATTATGTATGCAGGATACACAGACAAAAGTCCTATATTGCATAGCTATCATAGTGGAGTTGCTATGGCTTAGTGGTTAGACGTGAGAGACCCAGGTTCAATACCCGCCAGGTACCAAAGGTTGCATTTATTGTCAACAAAAACAATGTGCACATGTTATGCTTTTCACATGTAAGAAAGTTATTTTCACGTTAAATAATGTATTTTTATTGCAAAGGCAAATAAATTTAACAATATTAACTTTTCCACTTGTACAAACCCCAATTCCAGTTGGGGAATCCAGTTGGGACAGTATGTAAAATGCACATAAAAGCAGAAAGCAGTGATTTGTAAATTATATTTTACATATAGTTAATTGAAAACAGTACAAATAAAATATATTTAATGTTTTGGCATTTTTGTACGTTGAAAACATTGAGATACTGTTAGCTACCCCAGGGATAAGTTTGGGTAGATTTGACTCTGCAGTGTCCTAACCACAGAGAACTGCCCTTTTGTGGTCCTAACTCATCCTCGGATACTATGCTATAGAAGTCGTGTTCAGCTAGCTTAACCCTGTGGTTCAAACATGTAGGGCTGGATGACGTAAATGGCACTCGAGTTGAGGGCGTGGATTTAGACCACACCCCTACAAGACTGAGTTTATTAGCTGACTTTGACATGTATATTAATATACCTATTCACATTTTTTGAAAAAGATATTTGGTGGGTGTGTAGTGGGCACACCCCTCTGTGATATGCTGTGGCTATGAGAATTTTTTAGAATCCCTTGACCATCACTTTAACAAATTATAGGAGGGCAGGCGCAGTGTACTCGGTTTTGCATCCATTGTTCTCCTTTGTCAAGGCTGTAGATCTATATTTCTGCTCCCAGGTGTCTCCTCTGAGGCTGTGGTCATCGCTGGAGTGGTGGCTGCAGTGGGACTGGTCTGCATGATTGTGCTGGCGACTGCTCTGGAGAGGATTCAAACCTACAGTTTTGTAACCTGTATGGGTGTTTGGATAATAAACATTACTAAATGTGATCAAGTGACCTGACTTGTCTGTACAATACATCTAGGGTTTGGGAGGGTTCAGTAGCGCCAGATTGGGGTGGGAATTGGATATCAACCCTGTGTTGAGTGCCAAAATAAGGTTCAATCAGTGTTTATTTTGCCCTTTAATGCCAACAATCCGAACAATACTGAAGCAATGTCATACATAATGGAAAGTTTAGTCTCATGGTCCAATTGACGTTTTCTGAATCACCCTAGATTTTACATTGGTTAGGGCCAAAAGTAGGGTGTGTATATACTACCAACATCTGTTAATGCTGATGGATGCAGGGCTGCCTTGTGAAAATCCTGGGCCCAGATGTTATTTCACAAAATGGTGGGAGGACGTCATGCAAATGGATCACTTTAGCATGTGTAAAGTGACTTACTAAAGTTTGGGATGGATATTTACAGGTGCATTTTAGTACAAATGGATATCGGGTATTAAAATGCATGGAATCGATGAGATGACTCATTGTAGAAAGACACACATCACTAACAGTAAGTAACTAAGACTAATTAATTCCTGTTTGTGTCTTATTTTATGGAAAGATAGCTTGCTGGAATTGCCAACGTACGTACCTTGCAGGGCTGCATGAAGCTGAAGAAAATGCATACTACAAAGATATACAGTGCCCTCCACTATTATTGGCACCCCTGGTAAAGATGAGTAAAAAGGGTTATAAAAAATGTACCGTTTGGTGAATTAGCTTAATCTCACACAGAAAAAAATAGAAAAATCCAACCTTTATTGAAGTAAATTTATTATGCTCAAGAACAAAAGAAATCCCTCATCAAAAAATAATTATTTTAAACAAAACTATGTGTGCCACAATTATTGGCACCCCTGTATGGGCAGAAATATGTGCCACTAGAAACTGAATTTGAATCATTTATATTTGAATTTGAATTGCTCAACTTGAATAATTGCATTAAAAACTGAATTTGAATCACACAATTTGATTTTGTATTGTTTAACTTGAATGATCGCATTGAAAAACTTTGAAAAGCATTGAATTTGAATAGCACAATTTGAAACTGAATTTATTAGTTTGGAACTGAATTCCAATAAACTTAAAACTGAATGTAATATTATGAAATTGAATTAATTTGCTCTGAAACTGTATTTGATCCTCACTGAAAATTCAACTCTCTATATACTTCCACATTCAGTTCTCACAATTCAAATTCAGTTCTCGTAATTCAAATTCAGTTTTTGCAGTTTACTGTGACACACATCCGGGTCGCTGAGGAAGAGCAATCGAGTGTAGATTCACAGAACTCCTTTTCTATGGCGCGGGATACGTGCCAAAAATAAGACTACTGAGAGGCCGGCGTTGGTAAATGGGAAGCCGGCTATTGATTTGCCAAGACGAATCGTAACTCACGTGCCTAACGCAGCTACCCACTGGATTTGCGACTGACTTGGCTGGTCACTAGCATTCCTAGGCGAGTCGCTCACATGCCTAGCGCAGCTACCCACTGGATTTGCGACTGACTTGGCTGGTCACTAGCATTCCTAGGCGAGTCACTCACATGCCTAGCGCAGCTACCCACTGGATTTGCGACTGACTTGGCTGGTCACTAGCATTCCTAGGCGAGTCACTCACATGCCTAGCGCAGCTACCCACTGGATTTGCGAATGACTTGGCTGGTCACTAGCATTCCTAGGCTGGTAACCCACATGTCTAGCGCGACTAGGCTACTCACTGGATTGGCAATTTAAAAAAAAGTATTATTATTATTTTTACTATGTCTAAAATATTTTGCATGTTGCATCCTTTGCAGTTTGAGTCTGCAGTAGGCTATCAACAAGGCAGCAGTCGTTCCATTCAAGCGAAGGATTTACGAAATCAGTAAGAAAGTTTAACATAGTTTATACTAGTCTTATTGAAGTCTCAATATCGCTTTGAAAATGTGGACTTTACTGGATATTGATGAGCTATAGCTAATAAACCATTCAGGGTTAATCTGATTATTTTTATAGGCTAGCTATTGTTCCTATATCGGAACATGTTTTTTTTAAGCGTGTAGAAACGGTGCATTTTATTGTCTGTGGCTGGCAAGATGAATTGCGGCGGAATTTCGGGGGGTTTCTTAAAGCTGTAATTTATAATGTCAGAGAAACATGACTGTAGCCTAATTGGGACTTTGATGACTACTACGACTAGGGGGGCACCATGGATAAGAGATTCATAACCGGCTGGTCAAAAAAAAAATATAGGCTATGTGTAATTTCATCCCATTAAAAAAACCCTAGCTTCTACAGTCCACTCATTTCATTGCCACGTTAAAAATCTGTTTAAAAGATTTGAATGATTGAGCAAAACCGATCGAGCATTAAACTTTATTCCAGACTATAGCCTAGCTATCTTTCCCCAGTGGTAAAGTTCCTACATACAAATCCAGCGATCTCGGTCTGAATCCCACATGGCCACTGTTTCACTTTTGGACAGGTACAAGGCCTAGCTACTAGTCAACATTGCTGGGAATGTACCAGTAGCCTATTACGCATTGGATACGGTTTAAGATATATGTTTGATTCTTCCAATTACGTATACTGTATTCTTCTAGGTTACTGTGTACTATATTTGGGCTAAATACTTTGGTTATGACTCGTATCACATTTAATTCTAAGAATGTAATTTATATTCTCTTTTGTCCATGTTCAATTGGATACATAGAAGAAAGGATCTCAGTTCACCTGTATCCAAATACTTTATTGAATCAAACCATAACATTCAAGCTCTTAAATGCATAGGCATTGAAGCAGTCCATCTCAGTAGAAAAGGGGGAGATATTAATAGTAAGATCCTTAAACGAGAAGCATTCTGGATACATACCCTGGGGACTATGGCACCAGTTGGGATGAATGATGAATTTAGCCTTATACCCTTCCTATCCTAAATATGGTTAATCTGGCAATGAAATAGGGTTCTGAAAAATTATAATAATTTTTTTTACAATTGTATAGGCTTTATTAACTTTAGCTAAATGAAATGAGGAATGTACAATTATTAATTCCATTTTATTATTTTTGGTTTTCTTCTACTTGATTTTTCTAATAAATAATAATTCATTTCTGTCTTGTTGATGCAATAGGTGATTACTTCATGACCAATTTCAAATTTGGGTGAGATGGAAAACTGGTTAAGAACAGTCTATTTTGACATAACAGGGGTTGTTCAAACAAAAGTCTATTCAATCATCTAGCTGCGCTAGGCGCGCAAGTTACGAGGTTACCAGCCTCTGCGAATCAATAGCCGGCTTCTCATTTACCAACACCCGTTTATCAGTCGCTATATAATTTGCCGGCAGTAGTCTCTGCCGTAGTCTCTGCCGGCCTCTCAGTAGTCTTATTTTTAGCACGTATCCCGCGCCATAGAAAAGGAGTTTTGTGAATCTACACTCAATTGCTCTTCCTCAGCGACCCGGATGTGTCACAGTAAACTGCCAAAACTGAATTTGAGTTACGGGAACTGAATTTGAATTGTGATAACTGAATGTGGAAGTATATAGAGAGTTGAATTTTCTGTGAGGATCAAAGTTTCAGAGCAAATGAATTCAATTTCATAATATTACATTCAGTCTCAAGTTTATTGGTATTCAGTTCCAAACTAACAAATTCAAATTTCAAATTGTGCTATTCAGATTCAGTTTTTCAATGCAATTATTCAAGTTAAACAATACAAATTCAAATTATGTGATTCAAATTCAGTTTTCTAATGCAATTATTCAAGTTGAGCAATTCCAATTCAAATATAAATTATTCAAATGCAGTTTCTAGTGGCACATATTTCTGCCCATACCCCTGCATTTATATATAGAATAAAGTAATCATTTTTAATACTTGGTCACATATCATTTGCATGCCATGACTTCCTGATGTCTGTGACCCAACAACATCAAAAGACTCTTGATATCTTATGTTCTGGTACTCTTACAAGTGATACTATAATGTCTCTGCATTTGAATGGATGTCTATGGGAATTGGGGGGTGGGACTAGATTTAGCTGTAAATTAGGCTGGAACAGTATGGAATACATGGTTGGTAAAATGGCTGTAAGTCAGCAATGGTCTGAGGTTTCAAACAAGCCTCAAACCATCACTCTGCTGCCAGATATGCAGTAGATATGGATAGATAACTTTAAGGGTTGTTTCTCCTGACAAATTTTCCTTTTGAACTCTATGGAAAAATAAGTTGGGAGAAGAAACCTTTCAAGTTATGACATGCATAGCTATTGGCAATATTCTCATTGAGCTATATTGCAAATAATTACAAAAAGGGGTAAAAAAATAAATAAATAACTAAACATTTTTTCACTGATCAAATTAAAGACTGATAAATAGATAAAAATTAGATTTCATTTAAGGCGAAAATGCAAATAGGCCTCCTCACATGATTGCACTGTGACGTAACTAGAATTTCCATGTGACCATGTTCCAAATCTCATCGGTTTGTTCTTAACCAGTGCACCTACTCAACACTCACCGATGAGCTTTATTGAAATCATGCCTTTTTCTTTTCTGTGCAGCCTAGAAACATTTTTGACCCAGGAAAAATGTAAAATGTGATTGCCTTCCTCTATTGATTCCCATATTGTGAGCTTTTGGTACCTAGGTTGCGCTGGTGCGACTCCGTTGACTTTCACAACGCTAGGCCGTCCGTGTTCGTTACTAGGGACAGCTGCTACTGTATGGGAAGAATGTGCTTTCTTATCTGTTCTGTAGTTACTTCGATGATCTTTCTATATGCACTTACTGTATGTCGCTTTGGATAAAAGCGTCTGCTAAATGACTGTAATGTAATGTAATGTAATGTGCTCAATGACTGGGAAGAGAATTTCATACAGTACTTACTCCATCCTGCACCCCTCTCTCCTCCGCCAGGGTTTTCACATGGGAAAGCTGTCCTTCCTCTTCCTGTGAAGTGATGAGCTCTTCTTGCTTGGGAGCGGTGTTCACCTCTTCTGGCTCGAGCGGGGCTTTTAGCTCTTCTGGCTTGAGCGGGGTGTTTCACTCTCCTTGCTCGAGCGGGGTGTTTAGTTCCTCTCCCTCGGTTGGGGTGATCCGGTCTTGCTCCAGGATGGTTGGGCTGGCGTTGGGCATGGCATCAGGAGACATGAGGAGGGTTTTCATGGCGGCGGTGATGGCGGTGGTTACTATGGCGTTTTTGCTCCTCAGGGCAACCTGCAGTCCCCCAAGGGAGCCGGTCTTCTCCAGCAGGTCCCTGTGGAGCGCGCCCACCATGCTGGCCCTGGCCCACCGCCAGCACCGCACTCCCAAAACCTGCTCCTCACCCCGTCCCGCTGCGCGCAGCTCTTCCAGCACGCATAACACCATCCCCACCGCCACATCACTGAAGGCCCTGCGCGACGCTGTCTTATCAGCCGGCTCCATGACAGCACAGAGCAGACTGGTGACCGTCTCCCCCACCACCTCTGACACGGTGTGGGCAGGGAGGGCCGGCGGGCGTGCCAGCGCCTTTGTGATGTCTTTTAGCGCCCCCTGCACCACAAAGCGCCCGTCAAAGCAACAGCTGGGGTATCTCCTCACAGCTGCTTGATTGAATGCTGTGGATTCCCTGCAAAGAGGAAAAAAAGCTATTAATTCAGCTATATCATTAACCAGGCTCTAACGAAACCAGCTGCAGAGAAAGAGAGAGAGAAATGTACAGGTTAGAGAGAGAGAGGGAAAGAGACGTACAGATCAGAGAGAGCTGCATGCTGGGTGTCACAGTCGTTCAGTTGTTGTGACATGCTGGGTGTCGGTCCTAAACCACGAGACATGTCTAGAAGCTTTAGCCTCATATTCACCTCCCAGACCTAGGGCAGAGCACAAGGAACACATTACATTAGACCATTACATCTACTGTTACACCATTACATGATCTACTGTCACACTATTACATCTACTGTTACACCATTACATCTACTGTCACACCATTAAATCTACTGTCACACTATTACATCTACTGGTACACCATTACATCTACTGTCACACTATTACATCTACTGGTACACCATTACATCTACTGTCACACCATTAAATCTACTGTCACACTATTACATCTACTGGTACACCATTACATCTACTGTCACACTATTACATCTACTGTCACACTATTACATCTACTGGTACACCATTACATCTACTGTCACACTATTACATCTACTGTTACACCATTACATCTACTGTCACACCATAAAATCTACTGTCACACTATTACATCTACTGGTACACCATTACATCTACTGTCACACTATTACATCTACTGTCACACTATTACATCTACTGTCACACCATTACATCTACTGTCACACCATTAAATCTACTGTCACACTATTACATCTACTGGTACACCATTACATCTACTGTCACACTATTACATCTACTGGTACACCATTACATCTACTGTCACACTATTACATCTACTGTCACACTATTACATCTACTGTCACACTATTACATCTACTGGTACACCATTACATCTACTGTCACACTATTACATCTACTGTTACACCATTACATCTACTGTCACACCATTAAATCTACTGTCACACTATTACATCTACTGGTACACCATTACATCTACTGTCACACCGTTACATCTACGGTCACACCATTAAATCTACTGTCACACTATTACATCTACTGTCACACTATTACATCTACTGTCACACTATTACATCTACTGTCACACTATTACATCTACTGTCACACCATTAAATCTACTGTCACACTATTACATCTACTGGTACACCATTACATCTACTGTCACACTATTACATCTACTGTCACACTACTGTCACACCGTTACATCTACGGCCACACTACTACATCTACTGTCACCCTGTTACATCTACTGCCACACAATTACATCTACTGGTACACCGTTACATCTACTGTTACACCATTACATCTACTGTCACACTCTTACATCTACTGGTACACTATTACATCTACTGTTACACCATTACATGTAGTCACTTTATTACATCTACTGTTACACCATTACATCAACTGTCACACAATTACATCTACTGTTACACCATTACATCTAATTACATTAACTGTTACACCATTACATCTACTGTCACACAATTACATCTGTTACACAATTACATCTACTATCACATAATTACATCTACTGTCACACCATGACATCTATTGTCAGACCTACAACATCAACAATCAGTATAAGATGGACATTTTATGTACTGGTAAATCCATTACAGTTGTAGGGGTGGGGTAGAATGCAGTTATCTGCACTAGCCACACATTGTAAGTTACAGTTTGTAATAAAAGTGTTTGTTTGCTAGCATCATTCTCCTCTGAAGACGTTACACTGCTGACGCCACGAAGACATTTCTCTGCAGCAGAATAGCCTGAGCCAGAGATCAGCACTAAATGCTGGGGCCTACAGATTCTGAATGAATAACTGTGGGCAGTAAGTGGCACTGCTGTGCTTTTACACAGGGCAGTGAGCTGTACTTACCAGGTGAATGAATAACTGTGGGCAGTAAGTGGCACTGCTGTGCTTTTACACAGGGCAGTGAGCTATACTTACCAGGTGAATGAATAACTAAAGGCAGTAAGTGGCACTGCTGTGCTTTTACACAGGGCAGTGAGCTGTACTTACCAGGTGAATGAATAACTGTGGGCAGTAAGTGGCACTGCTGTGCTTTTACACAGGGCAGTGAGCTGTACTTACCAGGTGAATTAATAACTGTGGGCAGTAAGTGGCACTGCTGTGCTTTTACACAGGGCAGTGAGCTGTACTTACCAGGTGAATGAATAACTGTAGGCAGTAAGTGGCACTGCTGTGCTTTTACACAGGGCAGTGAGCTGTACTTACCAGGTGAATTAATAACTAAAGGCAGTAAGTGGCACTGCTGTGCTTTTACACAGGGCAGTGAGCTGTACGTACCAGGTGAATGCATAAGTAAAGGCAGTATGTGCCACTGCTGTGCCTTTACACAGGGTAGTGAGCTGTACTTACCAGGTGAATTAATAACTAAAGGCAGTAAGTGGCACTGCTGTGCTTTTACACAGGGCAGTGAGCTGTACGTACCAGGTGAATGCATAAGTAAAGGCAGTATGTGCCACTGCTGTGCCTTTACACAGGGTAGTGAGCTGTACTTACCAGGTGAATGAATAACTAAAGGCAGTAAGTAGCACTGCTGTGCTTTTACACAGGGCAGTGAGCTGTACTTACCAGGTGAATTAATAACTAAAGGCAGTAAGTGGCACTGCTGTGCTTTTACACAGGGTAGTGAGCTGTACTTACCAGGTGAATGAGGCTGTCCTGCTGGATATCCTCCATCTGGAACCTGCTCATACACAGCACAACACTGTTATTATATTTCATATTTACACTATAATACATTATTCTGTGCATCTGCTGACTGTCGTAACTGCTTACAAGCTTGACCTCCTGAGTTTAAATATATTAATTGTGGGTTTACGATCAGAAATGTACCTTTCCAAATCTATATTTAAAAAACTGCTCCTTTCATTTTACAAGGCGTCCACATCAGAGCTCTTCTGTATTAATGACCTTCATTATTTACACTGTGATTAATACTGTACTACTCTCCACACAGACTAACATCAATCACAGCTGTCCAGAATGGTCAGTAATACTAGGACCTTGGAGCTCTACACACCTCTCCCGAGGGATCTTCCGTCCATCCGCTATCATCCAGTCCTTCATGTCCTCAGAGGTGATGTAGGCAGGAACTTGACCCTTCTCTCTGAGGCACAGGAATTCTTCAAATATCTCTTTCTACAAAATAGAATCTTCTGTGAGTTTAGCAACCCAGGACCAGTAAGTAGACAAATACTGTGTGTCACGATGGTGTGTAAAATGTGTCGTGTGATTAAGATGTGTGTTGACAGTGTGTAAAAGGTTGTGTTGGGTGATTAAGTTGTATGTTGTAATCTTGTGTAAAATCATGTATGACATGGCAGTGGCGGTGTCATCCTTCAAGCCTGATTGACCATCCAACTAATCTGTGAAACACTTAATCTATGTGATAAACAACACTTGCGTGGTTAAATTTACTTTACTAATGTACATGAATATTAATAGTAACAGCTGTAACCCCTCTCTCTCTCTTCTGTGAACAATCTCTTTTACCTGTTCTTCATATTTTTGCTTGTTCCAGCAGAGCACAACTGTAGCTACGTACTCCACACAACTATGGAGTACGCTGTAATCCTTCAGTAGAAAATAAAAATTTATATAATTAGAGCACTATTGAGACAGAAAACATAGTCTAATAAATTATCCATAAGCAATCTGAAGTGCTTACAAGCAGAATTAGACTTTCTGCAAATCATCACCTCAAAGTTTGAGGCACAGTTGAGGCACATCATTTATGAGTCATAAAATGCACATTAAACTTTGCATTTCCCAAAATAAATAGTGTGTGAGAAAATCATGAAAATCATTGAATGTACAACTCTTCAAATAAAAAGTTTACAGTAAATATACTCTATATGTCTATAGCATCTCTAAACTAAATGTAGAATTATGCAAGCCATCTGTTTTACTGTCCGGTTTTATTTGAAAACAGTGCATCATTTCTATAATAATACAAATTTTACCTTTCGGATTTGTGTTTTAATATCCGCACTGGATTTGATGTCAATTTCCATGTTCTGTCTTCATGCTCAAGAACAAAAACAACCAAAATCTCTGTAGACATACGTTCAGCAGGCAAATGTATGCCCAAGACTTTGGTCTTAATTTATGTACTTCTAAATACTGGAATGCCGTTGTGATGTCACACTAGTGAACTCTGACCTATTGTGTACGGTTGCTGCTGTTTTGTGTCGGTTGTATTTTGCTGATGGATTGGCCTGATTATATGAAGACCTGTACGATCAGTTAATGTTCAAACGGATGTGAAGGCGACTGCAATAAAGCACTATCTAACGAATAATTTCATATCTGGTATTAAAAAATATGAATCGTTTCTTAAAATACAATATTTCATATGTAGCCTCACATATTTGTATTGCTTTCATATTGCAGCTAAGTGTTACTGGACTACAGTTTTTCACTGTCAGTCCGCTAGAATTCGACAGTCAACTGGAACCGCCCGTCCATGTTCGGGGAGGGAAATTTTTATTACGTTAGGTCAAACGGCTTAGCGTTTAAGTTAACTGAACTTTGATTGCGAGCTTGCGTGTGATATTTATCTAGCAGTCGCATTGTATTTTACTTTGAATTGATTGCATTAATTCCTCGCCGGGTTCAAACCACGGACTGTATAAATCCTGTGTAGTGATGGGCAGTACGTGAACGAACGAATCTTTTTGAACGAATCTTTAAAGTGAACTGAGTGTACCGGATCATCACTCTGAATGATTCGTTCATATGCTTGCGTGCGCGTCAGCTAACGTTATAGCTAAAGGCGGGCCTGATAGTCGGAATGAAACATCTAGATAATGAAAGGAAAACTCGCTGGTTGCCATGAGGAAGCCTATCACAATTCAGTGAGAACAGGTGGGATTTTCAAAGGAACTGTAGCGAACTGCACTGACCACAGACTACCCCTACTACCACAGTTCAGTGAGTCCTACTGAACTGACTAGCCTATATGAACTGCTGACTACCGCACCGCAGTAGCCTACGTAATTGTCAACCGAATCAGTTATTCTCTGCATAGGCTACGGGCTACTCAGTAGCCTAATAAATTAGTTAGCAACAAATGGCTATTTTTTTCCCCAAATATTTTTTGGTACAGTTTCACATTAAAAAAAATATAGCCTGCAATCTTACAAAATGATCGGAACCTGTAGCCTACCTGTACGTCTACTGGCATCTGACGTCCACCCAACGTAACGTTACCGAAAGCAAAACGGTTCAAGCATTTCTAATCAAAATCACATAAGCTACTGAAGGCTATACTGTAAATTTTTCATGTAGGCCTATTCTGTGACTATCAAACTAAGAGTTAATAAAAGTCTGCCCGTTATTAAACCATTTCAAATCTGTAATAATGGTCTTGATTAAATGAAGCACATTTGTGTTTTCTTTTGTATCGAAATAGCACACTAAATGTAGGCTATTTTAAGTAGGCCTAATATGCTATAACCATGTTTCATATAGGCTACACAAATATAACCAATATTTGGATATACGTTTGTTTCCTCTTTACACCTGAAATTCAGTAAGAAGTCTAGCTAAAGCCCTTTTCTTTATTTGTTGTCACGTAATTTGAGTCTAGATCACGCACTGGGTGAATGATTGCCATTTTAATCTGAACCTCTATTTTAATTTAGTAGCCTACTGATGAACTGGGTGATTAATACCACTAGGCTACATCAGTGCACCTAGCTCAACCCTTTGTAAAAGGGCTCCCCCCATAGATGACTGAACATCGACATTCAATTTGGGAGTAAAAAAAAAAGAGGATAAACTATAGCCCTTGTCACCCTTTTGACAACTTTACCATTTGAAAACGCAATGTTTTACAATCGGTTACTTACCACGAAATGGCCAGAACTTCAAATTGTCATATATTTCCGTAGCTTCTGCTTCTAATCCATATTTAAAACGCTCACCTGGAGCGGGCATATAGTAGCCTCATCCATAAAAATATATAACTACAAGGAAAAAATACAAAAAGTTCATACGAGGTTTATAGAAAAAGTTTATATTTTTTACTTGATCACTAAATCACTACCTACTGTAGATAAGTCAGTAGAACTTTCATTAAAAATAAAAAATATATATGTATATATTCCTCTACAATCTATGAAATAATTGTGGTTGTTTAAGATATAAAATAAGCTCTCTGCTTGGAACTTTAAGACCAGCTGAGTACCCCAGCACCCCATATGATATTAAAACCAAGCCCTGCTGCTTCAACTGCTTGTCTCAGTCGCAGTCTCTTCTCTACATAAGCAGCACACTCAAATAGGGCATGGTTGACTGTTTCCGGCACTGCACAATAGTCACATAATCCTGTAGCATGCTTCCCAACACGATATAGGTTGTAGTCTGGAGACGTGTGACCCAGTCGTAATCGAGCTACCACCACCTCTTCCCTCCGGCTTTTGCCCATATGCAGTGCCTTCCCCACACTCTGTTGTGCACTATACAAGTGCCTGCCTCTGACCTTTGTATCCCAGAGAGTCTGCCACTGCTGTGTAATGCCCTGTCAGACGAGGGCCTTTGCCTCTGATCTCACCATTACAACATGCGTTGTGGGCTTTGGTAGTACTAGTGCACGGTTTGCTAATGCATCCACCTTCTCATTTCCCCTCACTCCTACATGAGCTGGTACACAGACAAAACAGACTGTGATGCCACCTCGCTCAAGTCTGTACAGGGACAGGAATATTTCATATATTAGGTCCATTCTACATGACTTAAGTGTTATTCATGCTCTCTAATGCAGCTGCAGAGTCAGAGCAAAGCACTACCTGGTCTGGTCACCTCCTCTATCCACTGTAGGGCCCTTATTATCGTCACCAGCTCAGCAGAGTACACAGATGAATAATTAGATAATCTCCAATAATTGTTTATATTGAAACTGGACGCAAACACACCTGCGCCAGTTCTCCCTGAAGCTGGATCCATCAGTGTATATTTGCAGAAATTAGTAGTATTCATTATTAAAGAGACCTCTCACTCTAAGGTCTCTGGCTTTAGCCAAATGAATGCCCACAGATTCTAAAACAAGCGAAGAAGATACCCGGATGCTGACAAGTGACGCATTAATGTTGACGATATGTTCGCGGCGTGCGAGAGGAAGGAGGACTAACGTTAGCAAGATAAAATAGCTACATTATCTAGCCTAGCGAGCAAATGAAACATTCCTACTGGAAACCAGTCAAAAACTTGGGAGTTGTTTATTTTCCCCCCTTGGGAATGGTTACTCAAAAGATACGCTTTCTCCTTTGATCTGTCGGCGAACTACAAAGGGCACGTGTTTAGTTAACTAAGATTTGTTTTAAAGTAAGTAGCTTTAGCTGGCTACAGAGCCAGCAGTGTGATTGCCGTTGAATTGGCTCTTTATATTGGTTTGTGAGCTAACGGTTATCTTGCTTTGTTTAACATTCCACATTTTGCTAGTTGGCTTTCTGACTGCCTGTCCTCTTTTGAAGATATTTGGTTTGAAGATTCGTCAGTCTTGTATTGTTTTCATCGCCACAACCCCAGTCAGATGTGTCAAGGTGTGCACGATCGGTGGGCTGACTGGCTAGTTAGCATTGAGAGAAATAACAGATCTAACGTTAGCTATTGCATGTCTGTCAAAGAAGCCTGCTTATCCACCCATCTAACGTTAATTAGCCTACATTAGCTACGTTTTGCCACATACGTGGACATTGTTGTTAGTTGCTAGCAATTATTCGAACTACTAATAGCTAGCTTGCTAATCAGGAAGCGGTTCATTTTAGCGCTGGCTCTTCTGCGTCCTCATGGCTTAAGTAAAATTTTGGGCTAACGACGTTAAACCAGCAGGTTCACACTCTCTGCCTGGCAACTTGCATAGAGTGAAGCAATTACAACCTATAGCATAACATACAAGACAGTCGCTACCGTTTATAACAGCTAGTTGCTTGTTTTCAAGCAGGTGTCATAATAACGATACCAAGGATTAGCCAGAGAAGTAACGTTTGGCTTTTTTTCTGTGTTGCGTAAAAGTGCTTTTCATTGTAACTAGCCTGCATACACTGCGCACAAACTCGGTAATATTGCAATTCCTTATAAAAGTCTGTGGAGCAGAAACCTACGGCGTAGGTTTAAAATAAAAAAAATAAATAAAATCTTATACATGTTACGTTGGACCACGTTTATGACGCAATGAAGCAACATGAACTGGAACCAAACTTAGCGACGTTAGATTTGGATATTGTATGTGGCACCGTTGCAGTGTCCTTGAGCAAAGCAGTTCTGAATTTCCTTTTAGCATCTGTACAAATAATGTGCATTATAACGTCTTACAGCCGCCTTGAGAATTGTATAGATAAACCACTCTTGGAAAAAGAGGGAACATTTTCTTTCAAGAAACACCACAAGGACATTTGCCAGCATATTTTATGTCTAATTGTATTTAGCTCCCAAATAAATGGCTTTATATGTGCAGATACGCCACTATGGCAGAAGCATAGTAAGTTAGGCCTGGGATTAGTTGGTAGCAGCACTGGGAGAATACCTAGGAAAACAAAGTTGCAGTTTGATGTTGTGTTAGTTTGTCAGTTGGAGGTGGCCTTTCCATACACAATTAAGTTATCCTTGTTGTACTGGTTAAGTTCCCATTCTGTATCTTTCATTCTGGCTATGACCATAAAGTGATCCCCCATACAACTCCCTTTCCACCTCAACCTGCATAAAGTGTGTATTCTGCCACTATCTGGCTGTTGTCCATGAACTGTTGTGGGTGTTGATATTTCCCCCAGTACAGTAAAGCTATTTGAGATCTTGATGAAAGGCACTGTATATATGGAATATATTATAATAACAGATTAACACACATATGTCTGTATGCACTTGTAGTAATGAGTCGTAATATACAAAATAATTAATATATAAATAACCAATTACATTTGTGAAAAGTCCCACAACCTCATGTAGATCTCTGAAAAAAGTGACAAGACAATTTGAACAATTTGTGATGAACAGAGTACACAGTCGGCTTTTGGAACACTTATTGACGTTATGTTATGGCTAAGGTTTTCAGCACATCGGATGAAAACCTGAAATACCAAATTCTATGTACATTCATTTAGTGGCAGTCATTATTGGACCACTTGGGTTTAGGTCTCACTGATTGCTCTGATTATGCTAATGCTAATGTGCCTGAACACACATGGCCGGTTTTTTGGTTTCAGACAGGAAGTGTGGTGACGGCACGTCACTGAGGAGAGATGCCTGTTGAAAGTGGAAGCAGTATCGCTGCCCGCCAGGCAAAGCAGAAGCGCAAGTCTCACAGCCTCTCCATTGGCAGGACCAACAGCACGGAGCAAGACCGGGCGGGAATGCAGAGAGACATGCTGGAGGGCCAGGTAAGGTCCTACACACCCCGACCATCCACACCACCTGGAACAAGTGATGCTGGGGTTATTTCCCACTGTTCATACCTTTCATGGGTCTCTTTCTCTCTCTTGTACTTGAGGGGGAACCCTAGCATATCAGTACATGTTTTGCTGTGAGTACTCAAGTCGGAAACCAGTTTACCTAAAAAAAAAAAAAAAAGTAGGCATGGTTGGAGCCGGTTTTGCGGCATTGTTTTGTATTTAAAACCGGATTTATTGACACTAAGCAGTCTGTCTGAGTGTAAAATTGGAAAAGAGGAAAGTTGTTCTCTTTCAGTTTTTATGTTGTGTTTAAATTTGTATATTTGAGAAAGTGCTTTTTGATTAATGTTAACTGCACTGTACTTCATTTTCACAGCAGTAATGTTTGTCTGTTGTGTACATAATTGTGTTCAATAGATAGGTGTAGAAAGCGCAATCTAAAGTAGTCCAGTATCACAAAACAATTCTGAAAGTTGACTTCTCTATGTTCCCCTGATGTCATCCTATTTAAAATGTTTTTTGGTTGCGTTGTGTTGTACAGTGTTTACATTTTCACCCCCAAACGATGTAACTGGTTTGAAAGACATATATCCAGCTGTTTGCTAACACTGTAGGCTTTCAGCTCTGTATGATTAGGAACCATTAGTATGCAAATTTAGGTGAGGTAAGAAATATGTGGCTCATGTCAAGTTTTTCAAATGTGGCTATGACTCACACTTTTACATTTAAACATGTGACCATTTGTCCCCAGCTGAGTTTTGTTCAGACAAGTTCTACTTCCTGTAGAATACAATTATGCTATAGAAAAGACCATTTACATTTAGGCTACAATTTAAGCATATGCAATTAAATAGTGTAGGCCAAACTCTGATGTTAATGCAATGATCATTCAACAGTGAATGAAAACAGTTTTCTGACTATATGGTATTACTAAGCTTGCTCTGCACTTTCATTAGCTAGACCTAGCTAAGTATATGGATGACAGCTTATCTACCTGTATCCTGGCAAGGGGCTGACATCTATCATGAAATATTCACCTCAATGTCTTCTCTAGCTAACCTGGCAGCTACACATTTGTTCTGCAATCGAGCTAAAATCCAATAAAAAGCAAACGGAACATCTGGCTACTCAGTAGTAAGTTATTGACAGCTAAAGTAAGCTAACGTAACTACAGTACATCCATTTAGAATTTAGTTCTTGTCCAGAGCTACTTGCAATATAGGATAAGTATGCATTCCCCTGATTAATATGAGAATTAGTGCCAGACCTGGCTAACAACACTCCCAGACCGGCATGAAAAAGATGTGATGAGTAAAAGAACAATGCAAGTTAACCAAGAACCACAGTACAAATTATATATCCATTACATATTCATAATGAGCTAGTTTGCATGGAAGGATGTGTATAGGTGTGATTAGGCCTGTCACAATTATTACATAATCGCCCGATCGCTATTATTTGAGCTGACCGCAGTCGTTTTGCCTAATCGTTAGAATCGTTTCCGTTCATCTGTATAAATACAGCTGGATGAAACGAACAGAAATGTCATATGTCCATCACAATTTCCACGTCGTTTTCCACCGTTTGAGGTTTGACTGGCGATCTTTTAATGGCGTCATCTCGTTGCGCCCCCTTCTTCTGCTATGGTTTAATGGCCCATGAGTGGAGAATTAGCGTCACCAACTGTTTATCTCGAGACGCTTAATTAAGCAATATTGCGATTATACAGCGGTTACCAACAAAATAAAAGATATAATCGAAATGTGTTCATATTGTTCCTGAAAACAATCAGTCACGTCAGTAGACTCCTATGTAATGAAACCTAGTTTACGACTCCAGCAAATAGGCTGACCCTCAGTAACGATCTAGAAACAGAGACGATTTCTAGTCCCTGATGAGTCAGCCAGCCTTGAGCTAATGGATCACTTTAAGGGTTGTTTCTCCTGACTAATTTTCCTATTGAAGTCTATGGAAAAATAAGTCAGGAGAAGAAACCCTTCAAGTTATCCATCTATATCTACTGTATTTCTGGCAGCAGAGTGATAGTTTAAGGCTGGTTTGATACGTCAGACCCTTGATGACTTAGAGCCTTTTAGCCAACCATATGTTCCATACTGTTCCAGTGTAATTTACAGCTAAATCTAGTCCCACCCCCCAATTCCCATAGAGATCCATTCAAATGCAGAGATGTTATAATATCGCTTGTAAGAGTACCAGAAAATAAGATATCAAGAGTCTTTTGATGTTGTTGGGTCACAGACATCAGGAAGTCATGGCATGCAAAGGATATGCGACCAAATATAAAAAATGATTACTTTATTCTATATATAAATGCAGGGTTGCCAATAATTGTGGCACATTTGATTTTGTTAAAAATAATTATTTCTTGATGAAGGATTTAATTTCAATTAAAGGTTGGAGTTTTCTCATTTTTTCAGTGTAAGCTAATTCACCAAACAGTGAATTTCTTATCACCCTTTTTACTCATCTTTACCAGGGGTGCCAATAATAGTGGAGGGCACTGTATGTTATAGTATAAACAAGCTTTATAAGGTAGCAATGAAGCCAACCACAACAATGTACATCTCTTCTGGACTAGCACATCGTAAGGTGCCTCACAGCGATACTGACCTCTCTTCAGCAGTGGGTGAATGAAGCATTCTGCCTCCAACAAAGTTTTTCTTTTGTAGAAATTGTTGCGGCATCCTCACACCGAACTGTCTTTCGAAAAGCCATGCCTCAGAAAAATGGTGTCGTGTGTAATTTCTTACAAAATGCACTGTCAGAAAGCTACTTACTAGTAATGCAGATGAATGGGTGAGAACCTAAACCGGAAGGTCTGCACAAAAAGTCATATGGTCACGTAGCACCCATGCAAGATTAGAAAATAAGGTGGATACCATTGTACATTCACTGCTTCATGAGGCGATATTCATTACAGCAGAAATAATGTTGCAGTTGTCAGTTACTTACCCAGGTATCACCATATCATATTACTTTATTTACCATGCCAGGTATTATTAGTTTACAAATCAAGCATAAATCCTTATGCATTTTGAGTGGTTTTGAGGCTTGAATCTCCACTTCACTCTTATTTACTTTTCTGCCACAGTGCATATGGCACAGTGAGGATTAAATATTAGACTGTGGTGGGCATCTAAACTGAAAATGAGTGTTTTAACAGTAAGAGCCATCTGGGAGCCCACTCAGTGGTAAACTTGTATGGTTTTTTCAGACCATACAATGCATGGACACACACACACACACACACACACACACACACTCACACTCACGTTGCAGTCACTTCTGAACATGCCTGTAAGCAGCTTCCATATTATGGCTGAATGGAATATTGCACCAATATAAATATGCGAACATCATTTCTTCTTATTCACTCATGACTTTCCTCATTTTTCTGTCGATGAACTATGCTTTATTATGTATATTACACTCATGCTATACAGTGCATACGGAAAGTTTTCGGACCCTTTCAAGTTTTGTTATGTTTCAGAATCATCTTAAAATGGATTAAATTCATCAATTTTTTTTCATCAATCTACACTCAATAACCCGTAATGACAAAGTGAAAATATGTTTTTAGAAATTTTAGCAAATTTATTCAAAATCAAAAACTGAAATCTCTGCACAGTGAAATTTAGATATCTGTAAGAAGATGTTGAACATTTTTATGACTTCTTCAGTTGTGTTTTAACACAAGTAAAATAAAAAAAGAACAAAAGAGAACGAATTTGAAGGAAAATGAAGTGCATTGACCTTTCAAAATGTCTCCCTTTATTCCCATGTTGCCCTAATCTTTAAAGGGGAACGCCAGGTTATTTCTTAAACTTCTATATGGATTTGATATGTTTAATGTGAGTCTTGCGCGATGCAGCGCGTCTGGAATCAAGCTGGGAATAAAGGAACCGGGAGGCGCAGTTCTAGTGCGGGAAGCTTAAAGACTCACATTAAATATCGTCACCTTCTTAAAATAATCGCCTAAGTCATTTTTTGAGGAACATGATATTTTTGCTTAAATCAGCTCTTCATGATGCTGGCCACCTCTGGTAAAGTTGCCTAGATCCTTAATTGATCCTTAATAAGGATCTAGGCAACTTTACCAGAGGTGGCCAGCATCATGAAGAGCTGATTTAAGCAAAAATCTCATGTTCCTCAAAAAATGACTTAGGCGATTATTTTAAGAAGGTGACGATATATAAAATCGATATAGAAGTGTAAGAAATAACCCGGCGTTCCCCTTTAAGGTACCAAATTACCTGTTGAAATCTTTGCTTTCTTTTGTCATATATGCATAATATTTTTTAAACCAGGAAAAGATAGGCCAATATTACATTTAAAGAAAAATACTTACACACTCATGCCCAATTGCAGTTAAATAATTTTTTTGTCAGGTTAAATAATAGATTTTAAATATATAGTGAGTTGATGCCTCATTAATGTTTAATAATGGTGGCTTTTTGTGTGCTAATTACTCTTTTCACTACCTTGTTTTATTCCTCTCAGTACCTGTTGGCTCTTTGTCCCTCGGTATCCCCACTGTAAACGGCTCACTGAGGTTAGGCCGCACAGCCTCCTGCTTTCTCTCAGTACCTGTTGGCTCTTTGTCCCTCGGTATCCCCACTGTAAACGGCTCACTGAGGTTAGGCCGCGCAGCCTCCTGCTTTCTCTCAGTACCTGTTGGCTCTTTGTCCCTCGGTATCCCCACTGTAAACGGCTCACTGAGGTTAGGCCGCACAGCCTCCTGCTTTCTCTCAGTACCTGTTGGCTCTTTGTCCCTCGGTATCCCCACTGTAAACGGCTCACTGAGGTTAGGCCGCACAGCCTCCTGCTTTCTCTCAGTACCTGTTGGCTCTTTGTCCCTCGGTATCCCCACTGTAAACGGCTCACTGAGGTTAGGCCGCACAGCCTCCTGCTTTCTCTCAGTACCTGTTGGCTCTTTGTCCCTCGGTATCCCCACTGTAAACGGCTCACTGAGGTTAGGCCGCGCAGCCTCCTGCTTTCTCTCAGTACCTGTTGGCTCTTTGTCCCTCGGTATCCCCACTGTAAACGGCTCACTGAGGTTAGGCCGCACAGCCTCCTGCTTTCTCTCAGTACCTGTTGGCTCTTTGTCCCTCGGTATCCCCACTGTAAACGGCTCACTGAGGTTAGGCCGCACAGCCTCCTGCTTTCTCTCAGTACCTGTTGGCTCTTTGTCCCTCGGTATCCCCACTGTAAACGGCTCACTGAGGTTAGGCCGCACAGCCTCCTGCTTTCTCTCAGTACCTGTTGGCTCTTTGTCCCTCGGTATCCCCACTGTAAACGGCTCACTGAGGTTAGGCCGCACAGCCTCCTGCTTTCTCTCAGTACCTGTTGGCTCTTTGTCCCTCGGTATCCCCACTGTAAACGGCTCACTGAGGTTAGGCCGCGCAGCCTCCTGCTTTCTCTCAGTACCTGTTGGCTCTTTGTCCCTCGGTATCCCCACTGTAAACGGCTCACTGAGGTTAGGCCGCACAGCCTCCTGCTTTCTCTCAGTACCTGTTGGCTCTTTGTCCCTCGGTATCCCCACTGTAAACGGCTCACTGAGGTTAGGCCGCGCAGCCTCCTGCTTTCTCTCAGTACCTGTTGGCTCTTTGTCCCTCGGTATCCCCACTGTAAACGGCTCATTGAGGTTAGGCTGCACAGCCTCCTGCTTTCTCTCAGTACCTGTTGGCTCTTTGTCCCTCGGTATCCCCACTGTAAACGGCTCATTGAGGTTAGGCCGCGCAGCCTCCTGCTTTCTCTCAGTACCTGTTGGCTCTTTGTCCCTCGGTATCCCCACTGTAAACGGCTCACTGAGGTTAGGCCGCACAGCCTCCTGCTTTCTCTCAGTACCTGTTGGCTCTTTGTCCCTCGGTATCCCCACTGTAAACGGCTCACTGAGGTTAGGCCGCACAGCCTCCTGCTTTCTCTCAGTACCTGTTGGCTCTTTGTCCCTCGGTATCCCCGCTGTAAACGGCTCACTGAGGTTAGGCCGCGCAGCCTCCTGCTTTCTCTCAGTACCTGTTGGCTCTTTGTCCCTCGGTATCCCCACTGTAAACGGCTCACTGAGGTTAGGCCGCACAGCCTCCTGCTTTCTCTCAGTACCTGTTGGCTCTTTGTCCCTCGGTATCCCCACTGTAAACGGCTCACTGAGGTTAGGCCGCACAGCCTCCTGCTTTCTCTCAGTACCTGTTGGCTCTTTGTCCCTCGGTATCCCCACTGTAAACGGCTCACTGAGGTTAGGCCGCGCAGCCTCCTGCTTTCTCTCAGTACCTGTTGGCTCTTTGTCCCTCGGTATCCCCACTGTAAACGGCTCACTGAGGTTAGGCCGCGCAGCCTCCTGCTTTCTCTCAGTACCTGTTGGCTCTTTGTCCCTCGGTATCCCCACTGTAAACGGCTCACTGAGGTTAGGCCGCACAGCCTCCTGCTTTCTCTCAGTACCTGTTGGCTCTTTGTCCCTCGGTATCCCCGCTGTAAACGGCTCACTGAGGTTAGGCCGCACAGCCTCCTGCTTTCTCTCAGTACCTGTTGGCTCTTTGTCCCTCGGTATCCCCACTGTAAACGGCTCATTGAGGTTAGGCCGCGCAGCCTTCTGCTTGCTGAATGCGGTCATTATTACCGGTAACCAAGGAGACCTACACTTTTTGGCACATGACTGAGCAGCTCTGTAAGAATAAGGGGCCAACTGTTGTTTGCTAATTGGCGTTTTCAATATGTGTTTGCATGTGCTGTTGACCGGACAGAACTATTAAGCTAATTTGTACATGCAATGCTGTTAATGAACGCGCTGCAAGTGTTGATTCCTCACATTTGCCGAATGGAGTATAGCGATATCCTCACCGGTCGGAGCAAACTCAATACTTCCATTTTACAAGTGTTTTCCTTACTTTTAGTCCTCTTTTCATTGAATGGTTTTAGTCTACTTCTGCATGAAAACAGTATTCTGGAAATAGATATTGAAAATGGAGGTAAGTTATATTAGTCGTATGTATGTCACTTGTTTTCAGCGACAATTACATAGGACATTATGTATTCATTTACGCTACTAACATCGTATGATGCCTTACAGTATAATTTAAGATTTAATCTAGAGTTTATATTCTGCACAAGACACTCAGTAGATAACCTTGTTTTTATTTTGAGTGTTTCTAACCTTCTTTTAGATTCAAAATATACATTAATGAATGAATACTATATTACATCATGGTTCCCATATACATGATACCACTGAATCAGATATGGATGATTTACCGGTACTGGTATTGTGTTTCTGAAATATGGTCGACACAATGTCCACACTTTGTGTAGAGTGCTGCTATGCAAAGGATACTGTTGGGTTCAGTGAGTTTCTGGTGCTGAATTTGTTCCGTTTAGTTTTACAGTAATATGTGCAGACTGCGCACTGCACCGTACTGTCTATTTAAAACAGCGGTTCATGTGACTGATATCCGACCATTGAGAAAAGGAATAGCCCACAGTACAGTATCATCGACAATATCAATAAACTTCTTGTCTAATTTGCATGGAATTTTGAGTATAAAAAATTTATGAATTGTTGTTGCCATAGTAGGTAGAAAAAAAACAGCGTGTTTGATTGTTGTGAGAGTATTTTATCCTGGTGCATGTTTCCAACTGCCGAAAGTACCAAAATTACAAAAACAACAACCGTGCGCCATTAATAAAAACAATAGTGATGTGTTAGTACTGAGGCTAGAATTAAATTATTTCTCACACGTGTTTAGGCTACTTGGTACTTAATTCGCTACCATATAACGCACGACTTGCGGTTCAAAATCTTGTACATTTGAGGAGGATAGCTTGGTGTCGGTATGATTTTCATACGCAACGGGTAATGATGGGTCTTTCCCAAGCACCATATGGCATATAGATTGAACTTTGTCCCTGTTAAAGTAATTGAAACAAAATGTTAATAGCCTATTTTGTCTGTTTAATTAATTTCATGAACTTGTTAAAGGGGCATTCTGTTTCTAGGTTTTCATAGTTTGTGGAACTGCAGTTCTATAACAAAATTTTTTCTCTATTGTTTTGGTCCCTAAAACAGAAAATTACGTCTGGATCTCTATGAATGATCTAATGACTTTGTCCTCACCGGTGTCTGCGACTGTGTTTTTAGGTTACAAGTACAAAAAGGAAAGATCACAGATTCCTATTTCAAGACTCCTCCATTTAATAACCACGTTTGTTAAAGAAAGAAAAAAAAACAATGCACTTGGTTAAATCCGTATGTTTATTATGTTAGGGAACACACCAAATAGTCCACAGTGCGATTTGTTTTTGTAAGTTATATGTGCTTTTTTTAATCAATTCTATTGCGCTTGGAAAAATGCGTCTTCTGATTTGGGATTGCAATACAATTTCCTTCAAGCGTTTCAACAACATATTATTGGCAACATAGAGAGTGACTTTGAAATGAAGTGTGGGGAGCTTGAGGCAAGGGAAACACGGAAATGTTTGTTTTTGTAAATTTAAGAGGTAGGAGTAGTTTTGGCACACCGCATTTCTCAAATTACAGCGGATATGTACCCACATTTGTATGGATGATTGATTTTTGAAATCGTAGAGATAAAGATATATGCAGGTATACTGTTTCACTTTTTCTGTATTAAACATGAGCTGGTGTTTATATAATTAGCTGCAGATAAAATTCTTTATATTTTTGAATATTTTCATTCTGTGTTATTAAAACTTCGACCAATAAGTAATTATTATTATTTTTTTAAGTGTCTTTGATAGTGCGCCTTGTTATTAATTTCTTTACATTACAGTAATTGTAGATATAAGCAGTTACTAAAATAAATACTTAATTTCCCTGAATTGACTGTTCCATTTGCATTGGTAAGTGCCACTTAAAAAGCCATTTTTTAAATTTATGTTTCTGTAGGAATCAAAGCTGCCCATAAATGTGAGAAGCAATCTTCAAGACCTCTTTGGGCAGATTGAGCGGGAGTTTGAAAACCTATACCTTGACAATATGGAATGTAAGTGTAATTATTTTGCCAAAAGGGAACTTTAGTTGTTTCTGAACAGCAGTGTGGTATAACGGTGAAGTTTCTGGGTCTATAAGTGAATGGATTCACGCTCATTTCCTTGTTGGGCTGTTGTAACCTTGTTGTTTCTTATCTTCTATTCACTGAACTGTTCTGTGCTTCTAGTTAATTGGGCATGCACACATAAAAAGAGTGAACCTGCTGCCCTGTAGATAAACTTTGGCCTTCTTTAACATTTGTTTTCTCATGTACTGACTTCAGCTTGAGATTCATGTCTGATGCATGAGATATGAGCAGACGCATTTGTCAGCAACGAGTCATTTTATTTTGCTTCTCATGGTAACTTAGCAACATCAGATTTAATAACCTTTAATCAAGTAAAAGCCTTTCTTCCACTCTATAGGGTATAATTGTTATATAGTTTTGCTGAAAAATTTAAATTAATGTGATATTATTGAATATAAAAATTAAGGCTTGACATTAGTGTTTCAGGAATAAGCGGGTTAGATAATTATTAAAGAGTGGCAAGGTTTGATTTGGTTTGGGTGCCAATATGTATGGCATGTTCTCTGTCTTACTTTTGGTAGCCACCTAAATGAAGAATATATATATTTTTGTTGTTTTGCGTTTTTTTATATTCAGCGGGTAACATTGTTTATGTGCCATTTTTGTAGTGCGGAGAGAAATTGACACACTGACTGACCGCCTGGCAGCTGAAGGGCAGGCCATTGATGGGAGTGATCTGGGAAAGGGCCCATTAAAGGCAAAAGGTTTGAGAAGATTCACTTTATTTACAAAGCAAGGTCTTGCATGCTTTAACTATGAGGAAATCTATTCCACTTCCAAATAAAGTACTTAAACGTGCTGAAGCATAAGAGACTTATTTATGGCCATATTACTCTGTAAACTATATGGCCAAATCTGTTACTTTGACATTTAATGTGAGTAGTGTGGAGGATGTGATGAATCTTACTTCCAGATGTGATTTTATTAGTCAAAGTATGCTTTGTGCAATGAAAGAAGGGAAACTTGAATGAAATGACCTGTGTTTTCTTATTTTACTCACAGCTAGCCATAGCACAAGCCAGCTCTCCCAAAAGCTGAAGACCACATACAAGGCCTCGACAAGCAAGGTACCTACATCTATTACTACTGGGATGCTTAATGCTAAAATGTTCTTTTCTAGTTTTATTTTTGTAGCAGGGATATTTCATTGAGGAAAACATTGCTATATATGGCTAAAGAAAAAGCATATAGATTATGGTGTTTATAAGAATCAATGTAAACATACTTAAGACTAAGTAAGTGTGTATGCATTCCAGGTGCGCAAATGGTAAAGATGTAAGACCCGATTCACTGATGGAAATTTAGTGATACACTTTATTTCCCCCCAGTGGCCATTTTATGGTATTACAATTTACTAGATCTGAATTGCTCATGAATTTTCTTCTTATAGGTCCCTTAAAGTGATGGTCAAGGGATTCTAAAAAAAATCTAATAACCACACCATATCACAGAGGGATGTGTCCACTACACACCCACCAAATATATTTTCAAGAAAATGTGAATAGGTATATTAATAGACATCTCAAAGTCAGCTAATAAACTCAGTCTTGAAAGGACTCAGGATTGTAGGGGTGTGGTCTAACTCCACGTGCTCAACCCGAGTGCCATCAACGTCATCCAGCCCTACATGTGTGAACCACAGAACTGTTCTTATACAGTTCTATGCTTTGAACCATAGGTTTGAACCCGGCAATCAATTCAAAGTAAGCTACAGTGCGGCTGCTATCAAGAGATAAATATCACACGCAAGCTCGCAATCAAAGTTAAGTTAACTTAAACGGTAAGTCGTTTGATCTAACGTTAGTCTATTTAAAGTAAGCTAAATTGCAAGGTGACGTTTCACCAAATGCATGTTCCACACAAATCATTAAATAATGGTAGGTTTTATCGAGTTTTAAAAATGTATTTAAAGGCCCATTCATTCATTTTGGTTGCTAATTGAATGAAAATTACGTGCATGGCAACTAAGTACTTCGGTGGATAATGGTTCTCGTCTATTTTTGTTACTGTAACCAGCCACTGAACAATATGACTAAAACATTTCCAAGGCATGGTTTATTTGGCAAAATCTTAACTATCTATTCCTTTCAATTATTATCTGATGAATGAGTAGTGCACCAAGTAAAAATGACGCGTGAGTGATTAGTTTGTTTCCATGCTGAGCTGTGCAAGGAGCAAGTTAATGTTACTAGCTCGCACCACGGAGGGATGGATAAAAATGTGAAACATTGGGAGAGGGATAAAATTGGTGTAGGGATAAGGAGAGCGGGAAAAAATAAACACTTTAGCTAACTAACTATTCCAAATCCAAATTCTGATAATGCAAACAACTGTTCTCAAGGGAAAACAAAACAAACGTTTTGTTTAGACTTTAGACAGGATTTTTTAGTAGGACAGGACGGTTTTCTTCGCCTATGGGAGGAGTTATGTAATGAGATCAAAGCATGTATTGGTTGAGATTTCACGTCTACGTTACCATGGACCCATTTCGACTCCACCCTTTTTTTCAGCATGCATAAAGGAATAAAGATATATAGATAAGACTGAAATTTAACGAGACCTTATGTAAGACATTTTGTTTCTGGCATAATTTATTTAATAAATACTTTAATCAGCCCTCTAAACAATTATTGCACACATATGACATGACTTTGCACATAGAATATATTGGAGCTGCATTGTGTGATTTTGAGGGAAATTTTTATATTATTTTAGGAATGGAATAAGCAGTGTTGCTGTACTTGCTTGTAAGAACATTACAAAGTTGTCATCATTGCCTCACAAATTGCTTGTATGCTATGCTACTTCTCCCTGGTAAACATCTTTGTCAGGCTCTTTCAGTTTGAAGTTTTGATTTTTACTCAATGTAGCTGGCTAGTGCCACATCCATTGCAGACAGCCATGTTATATGCTAGCATAATTCTTTTTGTTGCATTTTACCGAAAACAACTCCGCATTAGGCCTAAGTATTGGTTTTTAGCTGATAAACCATGCTTCTGTTGTTAATGTAAGCTATTTGCGATAACTGAGCTACATTGACTAAAGAAGTTATAAGTTATGATAACTTAAGTTGTATAAAAACTATCACTCTTCATCTGCTGTGTTGGTAGATTTGCATCTCTGCCTTTTTTCAGTGAAGTGTCTTTAAGTACCTACACCTATACCGTACCGGCTTTGTGTCCAAAATACAAGATAACATAGAATAATAATAATAATAATACCTGCCATTTATGTAGCGCCTTTCTCGATACTCAAAGCGCTTACAATGATGAGGGGAAACTCACCTCAACCACCACCAATGTGAAGCACCCACCTGGGTGATGCAGCAGCAGCCATTTTGCGCCAGAATGCTCAACACACATCAGCTGAGGTGGAGAGGGAGAGAAGAATTTTTTTTGCCAATTAAACTGGGGGATGATTAGGTGGCAGATTGAAAGAGCCTGGGTTGGGAGTTTAGCCAGGACACCTACAAACCCCTAGAATGACCGGGACAGGGCGAAACACCGGAACGGAACGGAAAAAATAAAGAAAGAGGACCCTCAAGCCGCTTCAAGGAGGAATTACTGCAGAAATAAAAGAAGCCTGCCAAACGATTACAAAACTAACGTATAATGATAACATTAACATGAATTGTCCGGTAGTCTATTGCTTCAGGTAATGATACAAAATAAATAATAGTAGCAGAAGATTACGCACACTGTAAGCGCCGATGGCCTCCAAGCTTACATCATCAGTCTTCTGTTTAATGGCCTTGCCCTTCTCATGAGCAAGAATAATCAGGTTTTGCTTTCGCCCGTGCAACATGATGCGACGGAAGGGTGGTTAAGACGCGATATCAGTTTCACTCTCTTGCCTCATGAAGGTAATGTGATTATTACATTTGTGCTTTTAATAAAAAAATAAAATAATCTACTTGCTGTAGTTCGCTAGCCTACTTAGGCGACCCCATGACCTATAAGCTACTGCAACATGAGCCACATCTGGACTTCATGGAGGTAGGCTATTTCATGAAATTCCACAAAATATTTTCATCCATATCAAGAGTCGACGTAATGGCCTTCTCATGAGCAAGAATAACCCGTTTTTTTCCCCCGCCTGTTCAATATGCGGTGGAAGGAGGTTAAGAAGCGAGATAACATGGAAAAATAACTTTGGCCGTGTTTATCCCACAAAAATATGAATGCATCACAGTTAATTTAACAGTTTTAAATTAAGAAGTTATTGTTTCCACAGACCGGTACTGTGTGCACGAGGTACACAAGTGCATTATGCCCCTATGTACAGTGAGGCAGATAGATGTTTTCAGAGCCAAAGAGAAATTAAAAGGCCACAGTTGGAGATGTAATAAACTTTGTTGCATCTTGAGGGACACAAAGTCTCCAATTGTACATTAGACACCACCTCCATCCCAATTGGCTTTTTTCAAGGGTTGCCAGAGAAAAACTTCTATTGAGGGCAATCTAAATAAGCATCTGGAGTTTGCTAAATGTCATTGGAACTTTGATTGGAACCAGGTGTTATGATCAAATGAGAACTAAATTGAGCTTTTTGGCCACATACACCAAGGAGGTGGGTTTGGTGTTAGAAGAAGGACACTTGAAAAGAAAGATATTGCAAAGAATGTCCTATCTACAGTGAACTATGGTGGTGGATCTTTTGGGGGTTGTTTGAAGCATACTTTTGTTATGTTGTATTTAAGCTTAACCCCTTTGCGCAGATGCCTAGTGACCAGGGCTGAGTTCGAATCAGAGCCCTAGCTACTGCGCCCTGTCTCCTGCGTACAGTGCACTGTAGTTAAAAAAAAGTACTACAGGTGTGATGTTTAATGTGCACTGTTTATCCGCCATACTATTCTCAAATCGCACTGTGGAAGTGTCGTAAGCAGGTCATAAGACGCCCCACCAGTGTTGCCATGTCCGCAGTTTTACAGCTAAATTGGGATACTTTCAAAGTGCAGTCACGGGTAAAAATTAACAGTCGCAAAGCATGCACATATTTTTTACAATTTTTATTTAAAATACGTTGGTTTTGGTTAAAAATATATTTTGGGCTAGTTTTCAGTCGCCATTTGGCTGGAAATGGCGTTCCCACCTTTGCGATGCGGTCCCACCTTTGCGATGCTATATCACGTGTTGTTTTTGTTGTATTTGAAGGAAAACATCAGCAAAGCTGCGCCTCATTTTTTTTTTAAACGAAGCTTCACGTCATATTTATGCAACAAAAGTGTACTCAGCGAAACCCCGGAAGTAAGTGTGTCATCCGGGTGTTTCAAGTATACTGCAATTTAAAAAATATTCGCCTACTCAATGACTTTCTCATCCTATCTACTCACCAAGGCTACTCAATAGTGTGAAAGAATGTTGATTCGGATATTGCTCACGATGCCGGCGCCAAGATTTTGCTCAACTGAGACATTCGTTGCTCCTGCAACCAAACTATTAATGGAAACCACAAACTCCGTGTTTTATATTTATTAGTACACGATTCGTGACAACTCTGCAGAATATGGAGTTTCTAAGTGTCAATATTTTCCCGTAGCAAGTCCATTTAATGAGCAACCCCCCACCCAGTCTATATCTACCCATGCGTCACATAGTGGACAATAGCATCTATGTGTGAGTTCATAAATATGTTTATTCATCATATAAAATTAGAATTCCATCATAGCAACAAGATAAACCCAACAATAGCCTGATCGTATGCCAAAAAAGCAGTGAAAAGCCCTGCTCACTCAAATGCAAAATAAACATACATCTATACAATCCTACCATCGGTTTTAAACATAGAGATGTCCCTTTCAAAATTCAGTGGTCATGATTGTCTTGGACAATCTGTTTGAGAAATACACACCAGTTTATCTTGTTATTACACAACATCGAACATCTCCGCACAACACCCATATACTGTGCCTGCAGCTCTGAAGTATTTTATGATAGGCCGAACAGTTCAAAAGCAGACGCAAAGTAGACACCGTATATCCAGTTGCTCTGCACTACCCAGTTTTTAAGCGAGATATATCCAGTTAACAAGACAGTACCTATCCAGTCATCTCCACTTATCCAGTTGGGTAGCGCAAGAGATCCAACTGGGTAGCTGTGCGCTATCCAACTAGATCGCGCGGGATGTCGTACTGGGTAGCTCTGCGCTATTCAACTGGATCGTGTGGGATGTCAAACTGGGTAGCTCTGAGCTATTCAACTGGATCGTGTGGGATGTCGAACTGGGTAGCTCTGCGCTATTCAACTGGCTTGCGCGGGATGTCCGGCTGGGAAGCGCGAGATGTCAAATTGGGTAGCGCCGCGCTGTCCAGCTGGATATCAATCTAGAATTAGCCTACCGGATATGTGTATCTCGTTTGGCCATGTTTATGAATTGTAAAACGAACAAAGCTTGCAAGAATTTGTCTAATCTATAAAAAAAAAGTCAACTCAATTTATGTGACGCCATTGTATCATACAGACTATTTACTAGTACAACAAATTTTCTAGTAACAGTTAACATTAAGTTAGATGGGTTATTTTACAAATAAACTTGTACTAGCTTCGTTAAATTGAGTCATCCAACACATTAATACATCATGGAACATTATCTAATTATCAAAATGGCATAAACATTAACATTGTCCAGTCATAACCATTTCAATAAATTGCATATTTAGCCTGTTTCATTTTTGCTGTTGTATCCCAACTAAAATATATTCAAAATTTGTTTTAAAAATACCAGAAAACGGCACTTTGAACTAACTAGGCCTATTTCATTTTATGAATGTCTCTGCTCATGTTCAATGACTGTTTCCCATATTCTTAAACTAAACATCGGTTAAGTTCTTTGAAATATCGTTCTATGTCTTTGGAATTACAGTGTGAAAATGAAAATGACAAACAACGAAAAAGTTTGATTATCGTTATGATTCAAAATGACCCTACAAATTTCGGTTTTACGTAAATTACATGTGAGAGATTAGTGAATTCCAGTCCAATCAGCGACATCAAATTGGGTTTCTTCAAGCTATCCTACTGGGTAGCGTGAGCTGTCCAACTGGGTCGCGTGCGCTGTCCAATATGTGGTGTCTGTGTCGGCTTTTGAACTGTTCGGTCTACCATAGTATTTCACGTGATTCCGGTTTTATTCACAACTGTTTTATCCGATAGATGACAGCATACCCGTCTCAACGGTGTTTGTCATTTTTTCTGGGATGCTTTGACCAATAATTTGCAGCCCAGCGTAACAGAATTTTTAATCTAGTCAATGTACGATGACGCAAACAGCTACAGAAAACGCATTCGCTAATGGGAGTTTTTCTTCCACGATATGAAAAAAATACTGCTTGTAATTTGCTGTTCGTCTCGCTGGCTACATATGTACGTTCGCTTTTCCACGCGATCACTGTCTTGTCCAGTAGGCTATGTTAGATATGGATATTTTTGCATTTTGAGTGCATTTCACACAGTAGTGTAAACATTCATTGCTCAGTCGTGTTTTCTGGTTGATATACCGCAGTGGCGAGCGGTGACGTTTGATGCAGGGACACCCGCACCCCCCACTACAAAGGAGGTGCTGACACCCCTCTAACACACAACAAAATTACAGACAGCAGCAACGTCAGAATAGGAACAGTGTGAGAGAGTATGCTGGATAGATAAGCGTAGCGTCGGAAACCCAGCAGCGCTACTGCAGTCATTGCCGTTTGTCAATGAAATAATTAGATTGGAAAAACAACAAATATTTATTTGTTTTAACAAACATAATGCACGCACATGTTAAGTATAAAATGATACAATATATTGGAAAGTAAGTTTCATTTAAAATTCTTTCATTCTTTTCAAACGCCTTGGGTATGCACTGCTTCCACAGCTTACATGGACCGCTCGCCACTGATGTACCGACTTTTATTGAAGCTAGAACATTTGGCAGAATTTTCCTGTTGGTGGAATATTATTTTATTGTAGTGTTATCATACATAATATAGGCTATAGGTAGGGATGGGACAATGCACCGATGCATCGATCTGAATGTGTAAATACAACTGCATCGATCTGTAAGATTAGAATTGATAAGCATCGATTTATATCGCATTTTAAATGAATGTGCACATGTATTTATTTATTCAAAAAAAATATTCATTTCATTATTAAAAAAATATATTTCTGAGACACGACTACTTTTAAAACTGTTTTGACTAGCTTTAATCCGTGTTTCTGCTCCAACCCCCACGTAAGCGTGAGTTGAAAGCAACGACAGGCGGGAAACAAGCGACAATGATCTATGACAGATCTGAGCGAAATGGCTAGCTGCTCAAGTGCGACATAAGAGACAGAAATTGACAGAATTTGCGATGTTCCGAACAGAAAATCAGTGGTGGAAGCATTTCGGGTTTAGAAAGAAGGAGGGTGTACTTGACAAAATCGCTGCAATATGCAAGATATGCCAAGTTGAAAAATCAAGTAGACGTTAGAGACAAAAAACAAAAATAGTAAGACTATTTTCAATGTCTTACGTTCAATTAATTATTACTACGTTAACTGTCAAAATTAATCGAACCGAATTGTATCGAATCGAATCGTGGTCAAATGTAAGATGTTATGATGCATCGAACCTTTGCCTAAAGAATCGTAACCGAATCGAATCGCTATGGGATTGAATCGTCCCACCCCTAGCTATAGGCTTATCTTCCTGGGCTATACTTGTCACTTAGGGCATGGAAAATACTAATTCCAATTTACTGTGCGCTGATATATAGATGAATGTCAAAATTTTCCTTTGAGTCATTATGAATGGGAACTACAGAAATATTTCATCCCAGCGCAAAAGAGTACAGGGGAAACTGATGTTTTATTGAATGATTCAAGAGTGAATGATTAGGCTACATATTTAGGTGTGTATAACAGTGTGATATCAATGTTTTCATCTTAAGCCATCACAAGGGGAAATGCATATGCTTTATAATGGACAAAACTAATTTTATACATTTTATGACATGTATTGGATAGGGTTTTGGACCGATAGATATCTACCCCTCTATACTGATCAAAAGTCATTCCCACTTGAAAATGATGCAAATGTGAGTTTTATGATCCAAAACATTTGATTTGTTAAATATATCATTATTTTATGAATTAGGGCAGTGCACAATTTAGCCAATAGAGCCTGTCACCTACGTCACAATTTAGATGTGGAGACACTAATGGACAACAGGGTACACTGTCTATATTTTGCATCATAGATCTTTAGTAGTTCAGCATATCATCCTCAGATTTTGCAAACTTGTGGTCACAGATTTATGGTATATGGTATGTATAGATTTACCTGTTTCACATATGTAGCTCTCTGTATTTCATTGCATTTTTTTTGCATTTGTGACACTTCATTTTGACTTAAATTATGAAAATAAACAAATACGAAGTATTGTATCGTATTGTAAATGGTAAAACGGTCTTGTTTCATTTAAGTCATTTGCCAAGTTTCTCTGATGCTCACACATGGAGTTATAAAGCCTTAAACAGAGCACCCCTAAATAGGTGAGAATTGACCAAATTTGCCATCTGCGGGTTTAGGTCTAACTTTATGAAATCCCATTTTAAAGCAGTGTTCTCCTAATTTCCCCAGATTGTGTCCAGTTTCAAAGCCACTACATCCAGAGCAGTGTGTCAGCTGGTGAAGGAGTACGTAGGTCACCGAGATGGGATTTGGGATTTGAGCATCACCCGGACACAGCCGGTGGTTCTGGGCACTGCCTCAGCTGGTAAATGACCTGATCTGGTCATCCACCTCTGTGCATAATTTATTCATTTAATTGAGTGACAAAAATGTTAACACTTTCCTACATATTTTTCAGTGACACAATTATTAGGATTTAATATTTTTCATCATAAAATGATCTGTAGTATGTTTTCTGGCTCACACTAATAATCAAATTGATCATTGATTTTTAATTGCTTCGCTATTAAATACATTATTGTCTATAAAGACCTTTCATAAAAAGAAAAATCCCTTTTTCGTACACTGTTCAGCATTTTTGTCAGTTCTATTTTAGAATTTTTTCAAAAACATGATTTTTTTTAGGTGAGTTCCACAAGGTCAATAGTTTATCTTTAATCTGATCAGATATATAAATACTTATTTGTAAGATAACTACGTGCATTTTTTTTTCTTTTTTTTTTCTTCTTCTTCTCTCTCACAAAGATCATAGTGCAATGCTGTGGAGTATTGAGACTGGAAAGTGTCTTCTTAAATATGTTGGCCATGCTGGGTCAGGTAAGATGTGAATTTATTAATCCTTTAGATGGAAGAATTGTCTTTGACTGTACATAAATTGTTTTCAGATGGTCTTCCTGGAATATTAACAGGAATATGACAGCTTGTCATTTTGGAAGGTTTTGTATTTAAAACCTTCACAGTTTTAAACAAAAAGTATTATTCCTTACTAGGTGTCCATCTCATGTTCTGAAAAACACAGTTGTTTAGTGTGACTTATTATGTTTGAGTGTTTTTTACCTATGTGTTTGTGTGCAGTTAACTCTATCAGGTTTCATCCGACTGAACAGACGGCTCTTACAGGTACGTAAATGTCACTAGTGCACTGTCACTATGCGCCACAGAGCATGTGACCTGTGCTATGTTTCCCATAGAATTATTACAGCTGGAAGACTGATTTACAAATTGTAATCCTTTGTATACCGAACAAGGCAAGATGCTTACGCGCCGCAAGGGTTCCGCGGAATTAAAAAGCAAGTTATCGCCTTGGAGACGTGCGATGTTTCACGTTTACGGATGAGCGCATTTGCATACGGTTTTCGATAAGAACGTTTAAGAAATCGACGAAATGCAAAAGTGCCAAAAATGCGCATTTAAACTGGGTCGGCTCCGTGGAGCGCTTTGATGGCGAAGGAGGCTTTCGTAAGAGCGCGCGGCAATAACGGGTTACTTCAGAGGAGATTAATCCGTTCAGTCTCACTTGATGTCGGAGTCTTATCGCAGGGCGTTTTGCGTACCACTTCATTAAGCTTGCAACTCTCTGCATAAATGTGTATAAACAGGCCTTTTGGCTCGGTGCGTTTCGATGTTTATTTTTACGCTCGTTAAAAATATCTCTTGCCACATTTGTAATCTTTCTTCAAAGCAGCAATGCTTGCGCCTAATTGGAGATGTAAGATGCTTTGATTGATAAACAGTTGTTGGTTAGATAGTGAATTTCTCAGTCCGTCTGCATCACTGTCTCTTTCCTTCTCTCCCTCCACCATCCAGCGTCTGGGGACCAGACTGCTCATGTCTGGAGGTATATGGTACAGCTGCCCACCCCACAGCCTGTAGCGGACGTCAGCGTGAGTTCTGGAGCCCCAGAGTCACTCCCACATCACATTTCACACGCGGTCACGGCCCCAGACGGAGGCCGAATTGTCAATATCACAGCCCTGTGACTTGGATGCGGCTGTAAAGTACTCGTATGTCTGAAAGCTTCCCATCCAGGGGAAAATAAAACTTGTTTGCAATACATAGGAACAGAAGGAAAAAATAAAACGTTTTATGATGCGGTTGGTTTGGGAGATTGTACTTTATATGCTTCTACGTTTTCGGCATCAAGAAGGATGCAGCTACTGTACTGTGATTTTTTCCACCCAGTCGCCATAGCTTTCTCCAAACAGACGGTAAAGGGGCAAGGTTAACTGCACATTAGAGTTAAGCACACCTTTTCTCTGCCAGCCAGGGTGCATGGGGAGAAGAGCTTGTGCGTGCAGGGCTGTCTCCCAAACACGAGGCGCACGAGGTCAATGGCACTTATCTTTGACGCAGGTGAACTGTGACGAGGATGTCGACTTCTCCGATAAAGATGAGGCGGACGGGGACGCGGAAGGCCCCAGCGAGTGCCCCACCATCAGAGTGGCATCCACCACGCTCAAGAGCCACCAGGGCGTGGTGATCGCTGCCGACTGGCTGGTCGGGGGGAAACAGGTGGTCACGGCCTCGTGGGACCGGACCGCCAATCTGTACGAGGTGGAGACGTCCGAGCTGGTGCACTCGCTAACAGGCAAGGCCACGGCGGCACGCCCTCCGTGCTCCCGTTATCTTCCGCTCCTTCACCCATGCAGCGGGGCATTTCACAAAGAGAGGTTCAGGAGCTAGCCGGCAAACTTTCATAAATATCCTGGAAAAAAAACTTGGGCTTTCGTCCAATCAGATTTAATCCAGTTGAAAATATTTCCAAAAGAAATTGGCTGGCTCACAAATTTTCCCGCTTTATTAAAAACTCCACCACCCAGTATTCACAAGCATTTGCATTTTGCAGCGAAAGGGCTCGTTTCAGCCCCTTCTTATCCACACAACGTCTGTCTTCGGTTTTGACTTCTGCAGCAACAAGAGAAACGAGGTTAAATAAATCTGGGTTGCGCAGTTTTTATCCATTTGTCTTTTTTTTTTTTTTTTGTCGAGAGCGAGACCGGGAGCGTGCGCTGATAAATCATCTTGTCGGAGAGGGCCGCCGGTAGAACAAGTGACATCATCTGAAACAAGCAGACCAATCACAAACAACATTAACTTAGCGGGGCACTTTCAACTACATGATAGGAGCGACGCACATGTGATGGATGAAGCGCAGTGGTGTCATCTGCTGCTGCGCAGTTGTTCATGAAGTGTGTTGATAAATGATAAAGGCAGCGACTGTGTTTGCAGTGTTTGAGTGAATTCATACTTTGAACGTTGTGCTTGTTTTAAATATTTAAAATGATTACCAGTTTTGTGAAATGTACTGCATTACTCTAAAGGGCTATCATAGAATGACATGGTGGGCCCCTTGGATCTGTGTGGTATTTTTTGTGGGACATCACGAGTGTCAACACATTTGGATTTTTAAAAAAAACATTTTTTTTTTTTAATGGTCTTGAAAATATGGTATATCGTTAAACTACAAAACCTAAGGTTTAGCCTCCTATTTATTAATAGCCTGGCTTGTTTTCAGAATGGAAAATAATTTTGACTTAAGCTTTATTCGTAAAGAAATTATTCTTACGGTTAAACCTTGAACTGGTCCTGCAAATTTTTAAGATCATTTTTTTTCATTGACTTTGTGCTGTGTATTTAACTCATAAAAGCAGTGCCTGACTGTTGAGAGGTTATTTAATTTCACGTAAACAGTTTGCTAAACGTGACATTTTGTTTGGGTTCTGGAAAGCAGGCTTGTCTCTCTGACTGCGGGTTTTTGTTCTGGGTCCAGGTCATGACCAGGAGCTGACCCACTGCTGCACCCACCCGACCCAGCGCCTCGTGGTGACGTCCTCGCGCGACACCACCTTCCGTCTGTGGGACTTCAGAGACCCCTCCATACACTCTGTCAACGTGTTTCAGGGACACACTGAGTGAGTTGCCTCCTACTGTATTGCACCAGCCCTAAGGATTACAGCCTCTGTTGTGTGGGTGTGCTTCAGCTGTCGATTCAATGCAAAGTACCTTATCGTCAGCTTCAATCATTAAAACAAACAAAAAAAAGTCTCAGGCTTATGCTAAGCTCTTTTAAGCCTTTTCCTCTTTCTTTTACCAGTGTGGTTGCTTTGTGAGGCACTTCATTGTCGAGACGGAGCATCCAAATACAATACAAATTTTAATTATTGCTTCATGAATTGCCTAATTTACGATGGTGGAATTGTTTTTAAGTTTAGGTAGTCCTTTATTGCAATGCCACAATCTAAAGCGACCATTTATATGGCTTTTACGGTACTGATAATCTTTTGAAGAAGTGTGATAAAGTGATTTTAAAAAGTGTAATATGCATGAATGCCACTAGGTGGCAGTGCAGCACTTTGTGCAAGAAAACAATTGTACTATTTCCTGTATTTTCTTTTCCATTGGAGAAATTAGCTGTTTTCAGTGGTGTCACATTAATTCTTCTGAACTTAGGGCTCTGAGCTAAAGCTTATGTTTGTAACTCATTTATTATTTAGTGCTACTTCCCTGTTCTACAACTAAATATTCAGGCAGCACACTCATTCATCTGTCTTTGTCACATTAATCCCTTTTAATGTGCAATTTGGTCATTCAGTGGCTGTGAATGCAATATTTTGCACGTATATTGCACGTGGAGTGCTGCTTCCCTAGTATTTTCAGTCCACTCCTGTTATTGCTGAATTTACACAGTTTAGAATCCTTTGATTACGTGGGATTACATGCTGCTCATTATGGTAGTCCTCAAGTATAATTCCTGCAGATCCCGCTGTAATTCTTTCCAATAGACAATCACAGTAATGGGATTAGCAGTGTAGCATCTGCAAGTTTTGAGCTGCCAGGTCTGTACATTTTAAGAGGTCTTAAAGTGGCATCTCATGTTGATCTTTTTTGTAGTTTCCTTGGAATATGTCAATCACTGTGTGAACTAAATGTGTAAATCACATTTCATTCAGCCCATGGTCATTGAGAGCAACTGAATCTTGGGAATTATTGTGTGTATATATATATATATTTTTTTTTTTTGTGAAATGATGATTGAAGTACAACACCACATATCAATATTGAAACATGATCATGGCAATACACTGGCAAAGACAGCTGCGTGTTGATTTAAGTGCCACATAGAAATGCAAGAATTAGTTGTGGATTATGCCTTGAGTAGATTACATTTTTCACATTAAATCCTGTTTGAGATTTAGGATTTATGAGGCCAGCTTGAACAAGTTTGAAGCTCTGCACTACAGATAAGCAACGTACAAAATATAATACATGCATGTTAGGAATAATTTTCCTAAAAAGAGATGGAAATTATAGAAAGGTTGAAACGTAGGCTGGTTGATTAGTGGTGTTTTTTATTTGCTAAATCTAGCCAGGAATTTGAAAGGATATTGGTATTGAACCACATTGTGATGATGGCAGTAGTGTCTTCGGTTTATGTACTAACCTGTCTGGGTTAGCCTACAGCAATTGCAGTGGCTTGTGATGGGCTGTACAGCCCTGCGGGGGGGTTTTATGTGAGACAGAGGGCCTGATTTACTAAGGCCTTTAGCATGCCTAAAACCTTTTAGCACACGCAAAACCAATAACATGACCAATGATTGGTCATGGTATTTGTTTGGACCAATCATTGGTTTTGTTAATCGTAAATCAGTCCCAGAGTATTTTTTTTTCAGTATCCACCTAAATAAATACTACAAACCCCGATTCCAAAAAGGTTGGGACAGTATGTAAAATGCCCATAAAAGCAGAAAGCAGTGATTTGTAAATTCTATTTTACATATATTTAATTGAAAACGGTACAAAGAAAAGATATTTAGTGTTTTACCTTATCAACTTTATTGATTTTAGTAAATATACGCAAATTCCGAATTTGTTGCCTGCAACACATTCCAAAAAAGTTGGGACAGGGGCAAAAAAAAAAAAAAAGACTGGGAAGTTCAAAAAACACCTGTTTGGAACATTCCACAGGTAAACAGGTGATGCTGTCATGACTGGGTATAAAAAGATATCAAAAGTCTCTAGATATCTTATTTTCTGGCAGTCTTACAAGCGATACTATAACCTCTCTATGGGATACTATGGATCTCTATGGGAATTGGGGGTGGGACTAGATTAAACTGTAAATTACATGGGAATAGTATGGAACCCGTGGTTGGCTAAATGGCTGTATGTCCGCAAGGGTCTGAGGTATCAAATGAGCCTCAAACCATCACTCTGCTTGCAGATATGCATTAGATATGGATGGATCACTTTAAGGGTTATTTCTCTTGACTTATTTTACCATAGAGTTCAATAGGAAAATGAGTCAGGAGAAACAACCCTTCAAGGGATCCACCAATAAGGAAACAAAAATTGAATAAATAGCCAATTACCTATTGACAAAAGAATACACTGAGGCCCTTCCGCTGAGGGCTAAAATACAGGTAGCTTTTCAACATACAGGGTGATATTTGAAAAAACTGTAAATTAAGCGGTGAAAAAGTAATATGAGTTCAGGAAGTGGAACTGTCTATGTCCTTTTAATGTAACTGAATTGGGCTGTGGCTGTACTGCTGATTTGGGCTGTGGCTGTGCTGCTTCTGAAGAATCAGTTTAGTGCGATGTGTAGCTGCCATAAGTAAAATATGTTATGGAATATGCATGCTTAAATAAATATGTGTATACCTGTGCCCTGGTTCAAAAACATAGATGAACAGTGTAACAGTTTTTAATTATATTGATGAATCAGTGAAGAATCGACACTGAGAAAACGGAGCAGACCCTTTGTGTTTGTGAAATTTATCTTGAGCAATGATAGCTGGCAAGGTAAAGAGCATCCCAAAGAAATGAAATGGCTTCTGAACTGGCTTCCGACTCTTTTGCGAGCCCCTATGGCAGTGTAGCTGATGTGGCTATGCTTCATATTAGGTAGCGTAAGAAGTGTCAAGGAAATTAATAACTATATGACGTACAATGAACTCAGTGTCCTGCAGAGCATTTAGCAGTGATACTCAATCATGATCGCTGCCTGTGGGGGGTGGTGTTAGAACAAGGGCTATGGACATCAGTGGCTGACTTCTGGTTACAGCATAGTTTAGTCTAGCAGAACCTGTGTTTGCAGGACAGACCTAAAGAAAATGGCAATACATGGAAATAATTGAGTTAAAACAGATTACTATAGAGTTTAACTAGCTTATATGAAATGGCAGAATAACACCACAGGTCAAGATTGTTAGAAATTCGGACATTATGTTAAAAGCTACTGGTCATGTAGTGTATGACAAGCGTGCCCTCAGCTGTTAGGACTCAACAAGGCATGGTTTACGAGGTGTCGGAGACGGGATCGACATGAGGAGATTTGGTACAAGGACCTTCTTTCATATCTCACACAAACTGTGGCTATTATGTTTCGCTCTTCTTTTCCGAGTAGAGTCTATCGGACTTTTAGGGCTGTAGTTGTTTTTCTGTCTAAATCGGCATCGTAATAGTTTCCCTCCCGAAGTGTTCAGTATTTCGGTGCCTTACCTTACGTTGGGCTTTTCCCCCACCCTGAGCGAACAGGATTCAGAGAGACACTTTCCAGCCTGCACCCCCTTGGTTTGTACAACACGCTGCGCGTCTCTCTTTGTGCCCTGAACTCGGGGGAAACCCTGGGATGACAGGGGCGCGCTAATTGTAAGCTGCAGCAGAACATCTTAGTCAATATTCACCCAAGTAGGTATCAGTAGGTATCAAGGGGATTGGAGAGGGATTACAATAAGAGTTGATGAGACGCGGCTAATTATTTAGAGGGCTGTGGATTCGGCGGTGCAATTCAGATGCCACAGAGCTGACAGCGCTGCCTGGCCACTGGGGTGTAGTATAGTCAGTCTTAAATACACAGGCCTTGTGCATTTCCCTCCACAATCTCCACATCCTCTGTGGATCCTCTGCTGATTCACGCTCTGAAACGTTGTGTTGGAGAAGCACCAGTAGTCTGCACTGTACCAAAAGTTAACAAATATACAACTTTCCCCAAGGCTACTTTTCCAAGAATTCTAGCCCTTCTGCAGAAAACTTTAAATTAAATGTGGGTCGGTGTGTGTGTGTGTGTGTGTGGGTGTTTCTGTATTACTGAAAAACTTTTCTTTGGGAGTATGTACACGTGTGCACGCATATGTGCGTGCGATGAAACTTACATGTGTGCATGCTTCTTTTGAGTGTACATGCGCACATGTTAACTGGCATACTAGCGTGCTAGCGCGCGTGTCGGCGTGTGCGCATGTATATGAGGGAGCTGGCTGAGGAGACAGCTGCTAGCTCGGTGAGCGGGACTCTCACCGCTGTGTCTTTGCTGATTGAGACCCTCGCAGGGAGCGCTGTGTTCCACATCAGCCAGCGGTGTGCATGCTGTCAGCTGGAAGGGAACGCTTGGCTGCTCTGGACTGTGTGATAGATGAGCTCTGCCTGGCTTTGGCAGAGACCCGAGCCTTTCTTGGGAATGGCAGTGGTGCACCCCGAACAACCACCCACCTTTGAGTGCCCCAGGCGGAGGTTCTCTCTTGCCCTCCCGCCCTCCCCTCTCACACAGCCCTGCGCTGAAACTGCACCACACTACTGCAGGATGCTTTGCAAAGGCTAATTTATGTTATCATTTTCAAAAAGTCCTCAGCTCCCCAACATCGACTCCTGCTTCATAATGTATGCGTTCATATATTGTAGGCTACGTCGTCGCTTTGGGTAAAAGCGTCTGCTATTGCTAAGAAGTATGTATCTAGCTCATTGTTACTGCCGTCTCCAATGATCGCAGTTTTAATTGGGGATTCTATGTTTGCAACGTAAATGTTGCCAGCGGTTTGACATAGGCTACATCAAGCGATCATTAAAAAAAACACTCCAAAGCTGTAATTATTAATGCGGGCAGAAATTACACCAGGTTGAGAAAATAAGAAGTTTTAAAGAACAATTTGATTTCATTATAGGCCTATAACTATCAAACCCATTTGCAAGCTTGTGATCTCAGGACTGCTTCCTGTTTTAAACAGTGGCGGTGGGAAATTCAGCTGGGTCAGTGCGATAAATGTCTGGCTGAAAAAATGGTGCGCTTGCCTTGTTCAGTGTTTGGCTAACGTTATTCTGAGCATTCATTTAGAACTGGGGTGTAAAGACGGAATCGTGTGTGGAATAAGTAGCCTAGCCTAACATTAACAGACCATATCTTGTCTATCATAGCTAGCTAATACCACTGTAAAGTAAATTACTTTTTCATGAAGATATTTGTATACGAATATTATTTATTTTCTGAAATGCAACATAATATTACATTGTTATATTAATTTGATTCAAAAAGTACCCGACTTCAGCCACCAAGTTAACGTAGCTTGCTGCATAGCTAGAGGTACCGTAGCCTACTGACACGTCCAACAGAAAACACTAACTCCGTGGCACTTTTCATTCCCTTGCTAAACTTCAGCTGTTCCCATTGAGGAAAAGAAAATTCTCAGTTGACTCTGCTTTTTGAACATGCCCTGCAGGCTTGTTGCTTCGCTGTGCCTCCTCTTCTTCACCTCCGCTATTGCAGTAGCTAGCTGGCAATGGCAACAAAGGCCTGATCCCACACCACAGGCTCTGTAGCCACACCCACCCCTCCCCACACAGAAAATAGCGCCACGCCCACAAAACACATCTGAGAATAATACATACAGACAGAGGTTTCGGCATTTTCTTTTTTCAACAGAGATTGCTAGTGCATCATAGATATGACTGAGCATCGTTATTTTATAATATTTAAAAGTAAAAAAAAAAAAAAATCCTGCGTATAGCACACCTTTAAATATGTTATTCGTATTTAGGTTAATAAACTTGGTCAAAAGTACACAAACAGTGTTTTACCTCGAATTCTAACCTGAAACCCGTTCTCGTTCCAGTGCCTACTTGTTCTCTATGTTTAAAGTGATGTTTTTCTCAGTGATTAATTTTTTCTGGCTGTTTTTCCTCCCTGATTATTCATAGAGTGGCTTTTTGTGGTGTCTGTTTTGATGAAATTAGGATAACAGACTAATAGTTGTAAGGAGAATAATTTAGATGACGTTAATTATTTCTTGCCATTTATGGAGCCTTTATTCATCCTCAGTCTCTTGTCATCACGCAGTTCTCATTGTCACAATATTAATGATTAACCGGAGAAGATCTTGTATCAGATGTGATGAGTGACTCGTAAATGCGTGAACAGCACTTCTGAGATTTAAGAGTACTTTTTCTGATGTCGTGAGAGGCAGTTACTGCAAATGCAACCTGACAGCACACGGTGGCAGTGGGAGGTACGGCATATTCAGCCTGAAAGTCCCTTTGTAATTGCGGAGTAATACGTATGTGCCGTAACATGCATGGGACGTAAAATGAGAAGTGGCAGCCGACTTGCTTTACAAACGAGATGTCATGTCGACTTCGTCCCCAGACGCTGTTTATCCCCAGCATTTGATCACAGGCTGGCCTCGCTTTGACTCTGACACGCAGCTTCAAAGGAATATGCCAGAGCACATCTGATTGCGGAGATGAGAGGCACGCGGCCCGCCCCCTCCGCAGAAAGCGCTGTCAACGCGGGGCAAACGCAATGTCACATTACGGGAAATATCACACATCCAGCCTTCTGAAGGGGAGATCAATAAGATACTGTAGAGGCAGAAAGATGTGTGAGGAAGAACAAATAGTCCTGCCTTTCTTTGGGTGCTAGGCTTTAGCTAAGTTTTAACTCAGAACATATCCGTATGCCTGTATGTGTATGCGTATGCGCTGTACATGCTTGCCGGTGATGTTATATTTTTTGTATTTTTTTTTCGTTAATTTTTGCAGGTATAACAGTTTTTGTTATGGGGATCATTTTAAAGGCAGGAGCGGCATAAAATGGCTGCTGTATGATTTTAGCTTCTTCAATTTATGCACTTGACTCTCGACACACTTCATAAAGTCAAGTATGATTTATCATTATGTTGCCTTTGTCCTTCAGAGGAATACATTTGAATATTTGAATTATATTTGAATATGTCATTGTCAATAAGCTTGCCAACTTGAAATTAGATTGACGATTTTTACGTTCAAAGTAACAAAAATGGATGTTGTGCCCACAACTAACCCCCCCCCCCCCACCAGTGAGTTTCAGGCTTGATGCTGTTAAATGCTGTTAAATATTTTTTTTTAATATAAAAATGGCACCGCACATTACCCACCAATGCAGTTAATCCTTTAAGTGGAGTTCCTCTTGAGTGAGTGTTAGGGGTAAGCCAACCGTATCAGCACTTGACTGTCCCTGTCACTCATTAAATGATCCAGATGTAAAATCATTTTTTAGCTTAATGACTGCACTGTGTCGCAGAGATTTTGGGAGCAGTGACACCCAGGAGTCGCGGGCCTTGCATAAAGGTGGGACAGTGCATCTGTCGTTATGTCTTTTAGTTATTAGTGCTGATTGCATGATGCCGACATAGCAGTGCGATACTTAATATAACATTTGACTGGCAGCTCTATCCTAGACTGTCTACTCAGATTCAGTCGCTGTATTTTATAATGAGTTAAATTGCAGTGTATTAGGTTTCTGCGTTCTTTACTCCATGTTTACTGTTTTATATTTATTTACAGCCTCAGAGTATTGTGTCGGTATTATAATCTTTAAATTAGATGTTTCATGTGTAGTAAGAACAGTAATAATTATTACAGTAATGTGCAAAGGTTATGAAAAAATATTTGAACATTCATTTGTGGGAAATGTGGAATATGTAAATATCAGAATTGTTGACAAAAGTGGAAACATGATAGCTCTAAAGCAAAATGTATAATTCAGAGAATATACAGTATATGAGCAGCTGGTTTTGCAACTCGTTGCTCCAGTGCCTCGTCAGACTCACATGAGACGCCATTAATCTTCGCTGTCTGACACAGACATATTAACTATGCTCATTAAACATGTCTTTTGAATTTGATTTTTGAAAACTATTTCCGTGATACTGTGTATTCCAAATTAATTATAAAAAAACAACCGAAAAATAATCAAGAATGTGTGAAGCAAATAAAATGCGATAAACGGCCAAGATTTTACATTTTCTCATTTCATTTTGCTGTTTTAATTGCAGCAAGTGCTTTGCATAATTCTCAAATTTCTGTGATCAGATTAACGTAAATGAATGCGATATTGGCAGATGTATTGGCCGTTAGTCTACATGTTCTTTGAAATATCTCTATTGGCATCGGCCGCACAAAACCCACATCAGACAACCCCGACTCTCGACCTTGCATGTCAGTGGGCTCCTGGGAACAGAGCATTTAAAAATATCTTCTGAGACATAATAGGATTTTAATCAAGCTTTTAATCTATTAACTTCCCCTCCGTTCCCTGGTGGCAACCTGCAATGTCAAAAACTGGTTTCATGGTGTGCTTCAGATTTAAATCTGCACGAGTGAGCCTCGCAGTAATATTAAGTACAGTAAGCACGCCTGCATCATTAATGCGGCAGAGTTTAGCCCTAATTAAACCTTAATATAATGTCAATTTAAATTAAGCGGGCTAGCATGAACCGGGCCCGCTGGCCTGGATGCTGCTAATCTTAATCAGCAGCCTGAACAGAACATGAAATCAAATTCTTTTTTAGTAGCACAAAAGTGACAGCGACGGCTGACATTATAAATTAGAAATATTAAACTCCATTAAATTAATGTGCATGACCTCAGCGATCTGCGAGCGCTCTATATCACTTGTGGAGAAATGAGCTGAGGAGAGCAGTTGGGCAGAGGCTTGACCCTGTGGTGCGGTGACTTTCAGGCCCTGCGCTGGTGTTCACAGACACTGTCGAGGCTCGGGGGCCCCTCGCCCGGCTGGCTGCCAGAAACGTTCCTGTTACGGCAATAACTACAGTTCTCTTTCTCTCTCTCTCTTTTTCTCTCTCTCTTTCTCTGCGGCTCTCCCGCTGCTTGAAATAGTCCTCCTAATACCACTGACTACAGATAACACACTGGGTCTTCTCTGCTGTGAGAAACAGTCTTATTACACCAATTACTGGAGATTACATTGGATTTCACCTGCTGCCAAAATGCACCTACTGCACCAATAGCTGCAAATGATGTGCTAGATCTTCCCTTCTCCTTCTGTTTCTACTGCACTAGTAACTACCGGTTATCCTGTGGATCTCTTCTGCTGCCAAAATGGGCACCGTACTCCAATTATTATTTCAGTTTTATTCTGAAAATGTCGAAAACAGCACTTCTGGTTAGGGCTTGTGAGGATAGTTCAGGTACAAATACTATTCTGTCATATTTTCTGAAAGATTGCACGGTGCTGTGATAAGGAGAGGCATGTAAGGAGACTTCCAACAGTCTTGTAGGGTAGAAAGAGAATAGAATGTACTTAAAATTAAAAGGTAACCGTGCTTTCTAAATATTTGTGCCCAAGGACTGGGGCCAAGTGGAAAAGCAATTTAATATCCAGACATTTTCTTTAGGTCATGAGACCTTTTTCTGCCCATTCTGCCTTTATGGATAAACATGCAATTTGATGGGGATTCTACGGATAGAGCAAATGTTATTAATACAGCAGAGTCTGCTGTGTGAAGCCAATATCCAGATATCCAGCCAACATGGTTGCTCGTTCTTCCGTGTGTATGAGAGTCTTGTTGGCTTTAAAGGGTAAGTACACCCTAGATCACTTTTTTTCGCTGTACACATGTTTATGTTATGCCTACGTTCATGTTATGCCTACCTTATAATGAAACGTATTCATGCATTTCGTTATTTCAATAATTCAGAAATAATATTGTATATCATAAGAAACTGGTAGAAAAGCATCTTTGTGCTGTCCAAGTGACCCTCACGGTTGAAATTTCCTTTCTGCTCCCCACACTGCCCCCGCCCCAATCGTGATGTCAGAGTACCTTTTTGGAGGTATCTCTACGTCATATGGATTATTGTTGTGACCCACAATGGAAACAGCCGGCACCTGATTGGTTGGACCCACTAGGTTACTTTCGTTTCGGCTCCACGTTTTTAAACCGGAACAACATGGCATCCTGTTCAACTCTCTTATTCCACCTAAATAGTCCGCTAAAATATGTTTCTGAAAATATTTGAGGTGAGAAAGAGGCCATGCAGTTGCTGAATCTTGATTCATATTTGATGTGAAATGTCTAGTTTGACAGTTTGATCAGAGTTATACTAAATAATTTGTACAATGTACGTTAATTTATGCAAATGACGATGGACACAGCTCCTCCGCCCCCACCCCTCTCCCTCGCTCTCCCCACAAAGTATTTTTCAAAATTGTGTAGTAGGCGGAGACAGGCTGAGACAGTGGGTGTACTTACTCTTTAAAGGGGAACAAAACACGCTGGTTTCGCTCGACCCCGCCCCCTTTTGAAATTCGAAAAATGCCCAAATCTGGGCGTTATAAGGTAATAATATAGGGGCTGAGCTCCAGGTATGAAACCACGCCCCAACAATTTTTTTTTTACCAGTAGCCAAAAGCTAATTTCTACTCTCGACAGCACAGATTAAGTCAGATTCTTAAGCGCTTTTTTTGCGCTGACTGCAGTAATTTGTCAAGATTTGGACCAGGATCAATCAGTAATACTTAGAAAAAAACAAATGTATCAGTTATCATCTAAAATAAGTTGTTTTAGTGCTTTGTTACCCTTTAAGAAAAAGCTTCTCAATATATTCTCTACCTAGTTTAACCAAATACAGTATTTCTCTGAGATGTGCATGTGACCCCAGGTAATGGTTTGTTGAGCTTTGTAATGGCCTCACGTTTTGGCCAATATAAAATTATGACCTAGCATTACGCTGTGTCTGAATCTCGAAGTTTCAGCTCGTTGTTGTCATTCTTTGATTATGGGATACGTGCATTTTATTTATTTATGTTTCGCACATTTCTTTACTGCACACAGACTACTAAAATACAGGCACACATTTTTCATGATTCACTTCCTGTTTGGCTGTTGTCAGTGCGCTAAGAACACAGAGCCCACAGTATTCTCTGTGGAAGGTAGTTACTGTCAAAACCTGAACTAGCTGCAGTCCTCAGCAGTACCACCTTTGGAACCATGCCAAATTAGTGTGAGTCCATAGCACAGACTTTGACGAGTTTAGCAAAAACAGCAGACTGCACCAAGCTCAGGAGTGCTGTTAAGGGCCGAATGTCAGATAAAATGATGGGGTCCTTTTATGGTTTAAAAGAGATGTTATAACTGGAAAATGGTATACTTGTCATTTACATATTGTTTTAAAATGTGTTGGGCATGAAACTAAAACCCAGGGACCGTGTTTTGTTAGACATACTGTACAAGGCACATAAAAAAAGGCAGAGCCTTGTAAGATCAATTGGCTTGGTATACACTGTGTATATCTGTCAGAATATTTTCCATGGGGATTCTTATTCTCAAATGCTTACTGACATCTGTAACAGCCAAAATGACCTTTAAGCAAATTAACTTGCATTTACAGATTGAATGATAATAGTCATTGTAAGGGGAAGTACTGACATTGTTTCAGAGAACTGCCTTAGGAGCTCTTTCCAGAACATTTAGCGGCATTGACTGTGCCACTGAATGTATCAATTGAAATGCAATTTGTTTATACTGCAGAAAGCCGCTATCAGGAGCCTTGTCACAGTCTGTTCTGTGCCTCTTTGCCAAAAACAGCACTGTGTGAAGTAATGCGCAAATTTGCATTAGACAGCCATATGCTCGTATTCTGTGGCAAATATACAGATGGACTGAACCGTATAAACTTTGAATTAGCAGTTTGATTTCCGCATTGAAGTCCGGAACAATAAAGCGATGTTCGCCGCGAATGGCTCCGGGTTTTCCGAGGAGCCGAAAAAGGGCTCATCGATCGGCTCTTGTTTGTTTCAGCACGGTGACGTCGGCTGTGTTCACCGTGGGAGACAACGTGGTGTCCGGGAGCGACGATCGCACCGTGAAGGTGTGGGACTTGAAGAACATGAGATCGCCGATAGCAACCATCCGCACCGACTCGGCCATTAACAGGTAAGGGGATGTGATCAATGGAGCGAGGCACACTCGTAAGAACACCTTGGCCCTCACCATCCTGTCTGAACCAACGCAGGCCTCAGCAGTCTTTGCTGGCTGAATGTATATGACGGGCACTGCATTCGTTTAAGCTGAGAGTGGAATTTCGTTCTTCTTGTTTCTTGGAAAAGCAATTGAGGGTAAGTATGAGGAAAGGTTCAATTCGCAGGGTTGATTTAAGGAAGAAACAATTGCGCCGGAGTGGAAATGGAGCCTTTTTTTAAGCAATGATAGAAAGAACAGGCTTTGTTGTGTCATTCCCCTGTAGGAGTACACGCTTGGGTGAAATCAGAGCGAGCGTTAACTTAACGTTCTATATTTGCAACGTGTCTGTTCCCAGGATAAGCGTTTCCGTGAACCAAAGGATCATCGCTCTCCCCCACGACAATCGGCAAGTCAGGCTGTTCGACATGTCCGGAGCGAGGCTAGCGAGACTGCCGCGCAGCAACAGACAGGTGCGCCGCTCGGGGTTCGAGAGCCCCTTCACGCTTCTCTGTGCAGCCGTGCCGTTCACTTCAATTAAATGTCATTTGTTCAGCACTTTTTACAGTGGCACTCTAAGAAAGGCGCTTTACAGGAAATTAGGAAAGCAGGAAAATTGGACGAATAGGAAATACTGTTACTGAACTAGCCAAAAAAACCAGCAAGATTTAAAAAAAATCTTCTGAGTGGAAAGAACAGACTCGGTTGTAAAAAAATAAAAAAATAAAAAAAAGCGGTGAAAATAAGCCTCAGGAGGAACCTGGCTTAGAGAAGGAGCCGAGCCCATCCTCTGCTGGCAAGCCCGGTCTAAAGTTAGGCTAAATGGTAATAGGGAGGTCATTGGGGAATCTACTGGGCAAATAATAATAGCGAATGAGTACATTACATTACATTACAGTTATTTGGCAGACGCTTTTATCCAAAGCGACGTACAATAAGTGCATATTGAAGGTCATTGACACAACTACAAAGCAAATCCGATGAAGCTCAACTTTCTCACAACATAGGAGCTATCCCTAGTAATGAACATAGAATACAGTCGGCTATACCTTCTAAGCTATAAAATAGCAAAAAACCAAATAGAAAATCAAAAACTAGATTATAACCTGGAGTATACTGCTATAGCTACCTGTGCAGCATTCACACTGACACTGATGCAGTGTCTGAGGACACAGTAACACTGTGTGTGTGTGTGTACAAATCTGTGCGTTTGTGTAGTCCCCAGCCGTCGGGGGTGAGAGGTGAAAGTGGCAGAATGGGTAAGTGATGTGCTGTGCGTGTGCGTGCCTTGTGTGCCTGCAGGGACACCGGCGCATGGTGTGCTGCACGGCGTGGTGTGAGGAAAACACTTCGTGCAACCTGTTCAGCTGCGGGTTCGACCGGCAGGCCATCGGCTGGAACATCAACATCCCCGCGCTGCTGCAAGAGAAGTGAAGCGCTGCCTAGGGGGGTCCGATCAATGTGAATCCTGTTCCGGGGAGAGCGTGTGCTGTACTGTCACTCCACTGGCCACTGTGTGTGTGCGTGTGTGTGTGTGTGAAACACTACGATGAATCTATAGTATGTGTGTACGTAGAAAATACAATGAGAATTCTACACTGTACAGATATAATAATATTTTCAATTTCATTAGATAGCCTCTCTGCTTAAATACTCAAGAGCTCTAAAATACCGTAAGAAACGAATCAACACCAGAATAGCCCCACCTGTCTACAACATTACCTTGTGTTGTTGCCCATCATAACCTCAGCCCTATAGAGGATTGAGCTTAACCCCTTAACAAAAACCCACCACAGCCAATTATTACTAGTTTTCAGTCAGAGCTTAATTCTAAATCAATGGTTCAGTTTTGTCGTGGTTTAGCCCGCTATTATGTATTACATATTTGAAGATGAACTAGATTCACCTGAATATTGTGTGTGTGTGTGTGTGTGTGTGGACACTCAGAGGAGGTCATGTTTGTCTGAGTGGATAATAGTTAACTTACTGTAAAGTATTCTGTGAATGATGTTGTGACAGAGAGCTTTACTGACGTATCACTCATGTCTGCCGTCTTGGCTCTGTTTTTGGTGCAGGTGTGAGAATGTGTAAGTGGCATTTTGAGGAGGATACCTGGGTGCCTACACGCTGTCGTGATGTTGAAAATGTGTACCGCTCATTTCCGTTGAAGCAACACGTAGCATAGAGCGAGGACTTGCAGTTTTGCCGTTTTCCTCATTGTCGTCCATCACTGGAGTCGAAACTGTTATGCCTTTCATCGCATCGCGAGGTAACGGTCTGTTGACCAGTGGGCTTCTACTCCAGGGAGGCGACTTTTCGGAATTTTCAAAATGGAGTAAGCTATCAAATAGTAAGCTATCGCCTTGTATAAAGACCAAAATCTACAAACACGTGTGAAGGAAAGCATGTTTATACACTGGATTATCCGATGATTACTTTGCCAGTATTTTTATTGCGGATATAGAAATTCAGGTGAGATAACATTAGCTAGGTAGCTTCGTGCTACTTGCCAGCCAACGGTTAGACAGAACTGACATGTTGCCACGCCTCCTCCCAACGCAACCCGTGTCAACACACACGTCACTCCGTTGGAACACTGTAGGCGTCCATTCTCTCCTGATACTCCGAAGAATAAGTCTTCTCTGTCAAATGGCCTTTGTGAAGCTATAAACAGAATGCAATCGCATTCAAGTAATTTGTGGACAGATGCTGTTACATTTAGCCCGCAGGTATGTTAAGACATTGGTCACTTAATATACAGTAAACCTCGGCTATGCATTTAGGCAATAAAAGCACTCATTTAGTTCCATGACTGTACGCACTTAATCATGTATTGAAGGCACATATGCCATGAGATGCAATATTAAAATGTTTGTGGATATGGGGCCCACGCAAAGCACATCGTCCTCTCAAACAATAGAGCAATGTCAGGATTCATAGCATGATGAACAAAGCCTGTTGCATTGTAAGTGTTCAGTTTGGAAGAGGTGAGGATTATATGAGTTATTGTAACGTGGTATTTCTGTCTATTGATGTCGAATGTCTCCAATAAAATGCAATCTTTTTAGACAGCTTGTTCATTTATTGTGATTGGGGTTTTAATCATGTGGAAAATAAACGGTATTAAAAGAAAATTATGTTGTGTATGCGAGGAGTTCAGGCTGGTTTTAAAATATCTGTACAGTAGCTGTTGTTGATGTCTCTTGTTTAACTTGAATTTACAGTGACTGTATGAAATGGATAAAAGCAGATTTCGTGCAATAGGCTGTGGGCAGATTGGTTTTATTTAATTAATTGCTTGAATGTTTACTGTTCGTGTAGCGCTTTAGTATTCCTAATGAACTGTGTAACTGTTATCCTTTCCATTCAATGTAGCTTTATGAACATTAAAATGATTTGAATGATAGGAGAATGAGAAGAATTTAGAAAGGCTTACAGCAGTCTCGCATGCGCATGTAATAAACAGCGCTTGTATGTCACAGCGAATGCCCTACGCCGAATAACGGTCAAACAATTTTTATTAATTCTTAAAATAGACCAATGCCTGCTACTATCTTTATCTGAAACGTAGCCCTATAGCCGCAAAACGTGAAGTGAACATCAGTGGCTCTGCGGCGCGCTTTCTCGATGCCCTCTGCCCCTGCCGGAGTGAAATGGCACTTTATGACGCGCAATAATAAAAGTGTGATTGACATGCGTCTACGCGTACTGTACGTCGAAGACTGTCGGCCATTTCATGCGCTGCACCAGTTTTGTCTGCCTTTGGAGATGTTTGTTTTTGTTTACACCGAGCCATACGTGGCAAAATGAGATACCACGACCCGTTGAGCTGAATTCCAAAAGTATAACGAAATAAACCTGGCACTGTTTTTTTTTTTGGTTAGATGTAAAAGGTTTTATGAGCTACAAATATTTAATCTGTTAAAGTGAACAATTGTAATCTGACACATTAGCGCCAACACCGGAGCCAAACAAGCAATCGCAGCTTTGCTCGAAGTGTGACCTACATGTATCGAGCACTGTGAAGCAGCATTTGCCCGAACATATGCATGTATAAATCAGTCTCAACAGCTCTGTTGTTGTTGTAGCGCATGTAAGACATCTTGACTATAGGCAGTGAGCTCAGTGCCAGCTCAATGGGAATAGGTTCCAAATTGATGAAATGCCACAGAATGACTTATTTGTGCAGCCGTCTTTACCCGTAGAGGGAAATGTAGCTGTTTACTGTATTCGCTAGGGTTGTGTCGTTTCCTGAAGTACCTTACCACACCGGTGCTTTACAAGGTGTATTTTGTATGGTAGCGTTCTACGCAGGCTCGCACGGAAACATTTTAACGTGAAAATGTGTGCCTTTTACAAGTCTTTGTTTTATTGATTTATTTATTTAATTTTTATTTTTTTGCTGTCAGTGTTTTGTGCTTCTGTTCATGTTGCCTCTAAACTGAATGTGAGAGAGAACCTGGCCCAGTCGTCGGTAATATCAGAGCACTTTGCTTTATAGTGTGTTTCAGGGTGATTTTGTTTTACACTTTATGTTGCCATTGAGACTTAATATATTATGGAACTCTTTATTATCTGCCAAATATCGTGTTTACTTTAGCTGGTACATGGTTTACTCTGCTCTTAACAGTAGCCTGTGTTTTTAGATTTCAGCTTGAAAGCAACTAATCCATTGTGCTGAGAATGTATGTTATCCCCCCCCCCCAATGCATCCTTTTTTCATTTTTCAGTATTTCATATAAACAGTTTTCTAATAAAAAAAAATCAGGTAATCTCAAACAAAAACATCCAGTGAAGGTCTGAGATGAGAGAATACAATGTAGAATAAACATTGCTGGAATAGCTGGACAATAGGGCACTTTTAGGGCCTCTTCTTATTTGCTTCAATGGCAATTTCTGTGCAAAGCTGTGTGTAAACCACAAACTTGAGCAATCCAATAAAATGTTCTAATGAATGAATACTGCATTCATCTCAGTAGAAAACGTATTTAACATTGACATGCTTTTGCGATGCTGATATTTTTAGCGTAATATAGAAATAGTGATGTACAATATGATTATGGATTCTGTGCAAGGTGCAACATGGGGAAACATTTTAGTGCATTACATGAATGATTTTTTTATGCTCTTCAAGTGCCATCGGAATTACTTTGTGAGATGATTTTGTCAGATTACCACGATTATATTAGTGGTTAAAACTCAAATATACAGACAAAAAACAAATAGTTGAAATATAGCCTTTGTGTTCTTCTGAATATCGTTCTCAGTTCTCTTACTAGAGCTGGTGTAGTCTACAAATGTACTGCTGATTGGGAATTTGTTTTAACAAAAAAAAAGCATCACCTTCCAAATCATGGACAAATTGGCCATCGCTAGTGAGACTAGCTTTATGTGCAACCCTTAATTGACCCTTAATTTGTCGCCGGTTGGATATCTAGTTGGGAAGGAGAGGTAAATTGGTGAATCAAGGATTTAAGTCAAAGAAATGTGTGCAAGCAAGTAAATAAAAATGGATTAATTCTTTAATAAAAGCCACCAGATTGGAGGAGGCCGGCACGGCAACTAAGGATGAGTGTCAGACGTAATGGACGCAGGTGCGGATTGATGTGCGGAGGCAGCGATGCATGCCGTATATCATTTGGGCTCCTCAGCGCACGGCGCTCCATTCATATGGGAAATACCGGGGTGGGGGTAAGGATCGATCCGGAGGAGAGGAGGGGCCGGAGGGCGCGCGGGTAAGGATCGATTCGGGGGGGGTGTCACCGGGCGAGCGAATCGGATAGAACTTTCCATCAGGAGCGTGCCGTCCAGACCCTGTGACAGTAATGAGCTGAGGCTTAATACTCTGTGACACAACCTCACCGACCCCTGCTAACTGTGACAGCCAGTCTGCTAAGGCCCAGAAAGGTGCATTTCACTCAATGGTCCGTTAACCAAATCGATGCCATTGTACTCAAAGGTTCTTAAGAGTTTTGATAAATTGCCATGCTTTTGCCCTCTGTTTAGTGACGGGAATATTTAAAAAAAATGTATTTTAAAGGGAAATTCAGCAGTCTGTCCTTCTTGTGTATTTTATGTATTTATCACAGGAGGAAAGCAGAAAGGATTACAGGTTGAGGTGGGATCACAGGAAAGAAAGCACCATGGCCGGAATCTGAACCCCCAGCCATACTTGGTGTGAGAGCGGGTGTGGATTCATCTATGTGATTGAGAATCAGTCGTGTGTCACAGTTGTGTGTTTTACAGTTGCGTGTTCCACAGTTGTGTGTCTCATAGTTGTGTTTTACAGTTGTGTGTGTCACAGTTGCGTGTTTCACCGTTGGGTGTTTCAGTTGTGTGTCACAGTTGTGTGTTTTACAGTTGTGTCTCACAGTTGCGTGTTTCAAAGTTGTGTGTTTTACAGTTGTGTGTGTCACAGTTGTGTGTTTTACAGTTGTGTGTTTTACAGTTGTGTGTGTCACAATTGCGTGTGTCACAGTTGTGTTTCAGTTACATGTTTAGCCTTAGAAAAATGTGACGTAATTTCTGACCATTCAGATTTACAGCTGTTATTAAACCAAACTAGGTTAAATTCCGCGAGAAACACTGTGGTTTGCTTTCGACTCGCGTCTTTGTGTTGCGAAAAGGTGAAAGTATACAATTATGATGTTTATTGTTGTGCAGGCACCTGCCTTTGGGGGGATGGTACTGCAAATGCTGGCGGGAACTGATGTTTTTTTTAGTTTGGTTAATTCGGTGCTTTCCCTGCTTGACACCTGTCACAGGACTTGGAAGATAACCATTTCCAAATGTATTTCCTTCGGGGGAAGAGACCGGCTTCTAATATTTTGCACCCTGCATCTGTGAAAGCAGTCACATGACCAGTGTTCATTTCACCGCACTGCTGACGGGGCTTCTCCAGGTCACTGCCCGTCATTTGGGAGATAATTGTGATTTTTGCCTCCGTTTCCTTTATATGCTTTAGATCACTGGTCCCCAACCTTTTTTGCACCGTGGGCGAAATTATAGACCTCGCAGTAGGCAACACTGTCACATGTGTTCTCTCTCTCTCTCTCTCTCTCTCTCTCTCTCTCTCTCTCTCTCTCTCTCTCTCTCTCTCTCTCTCTCTCTCTCTCTCTCTCTCTCTCTCTCTCTCTCTCTCTCTCTCTCTCTCTCTCTCTCTCTCTCTCTCTCTCTCTCTCTCTCTCTCTCTCTCTCTCTCTCTCTCTAGTGCTGGCAGGTGTATGCCAGTGGGATGGAATGGGATGCCATCCCACAGCAGTGTGTGACCAGGCTGGTGAAAGCATGATGAGGGAGTGCCAAAGCTGTTGTGCTGCGTATGGGCTTCCACACGCTACTGAGGTTTGACTGAGTAAAAAATGAAAAAAAAAAAAAATTCAGCAAAAATGTTTTTATTTATTACTGTTTTTATTCAGTTGCAAATATGGGTTGTGCAAAGCAACTCAAACCACGTGAAAGATCAATACAGGATTGAATAACACAGAAGGATAATGATTTTTTTTTTTTAAAAAGGGTACCCACACGGTTAGTTTTGTTTACCATTACGATGTTGCCCGGTCCTTACAAGTTGTACCTCGTTGTAAATCCGCACTAGCTTTCCAACGATATAAAATACAATACCATAGGGATTTATTATTTAAAAAAAGGAAATAAATAAGGAATATTTTTTTTTTTTTTTTTTTTTTTACAGTTTTTTGCCCCTCAGTTGTTATATACATTCTCCTATGAGGCTTTAATTTTTGGATTATATTTATTTTTTTATTTTTATTTTTATTATTTTTATTTTCAATGGCCGGGGCGGCCAGGGGCATGTCTTTTTTTTTCCTATGATGTTTATGTTTTATATCATTTGTCCTTAAAAAAATAGTATTAAAAAATAAAAACCAAAAAATAAAACAAAAATAAAAAAAATTAAATCTAGTGAATGTCATATCTCAACTCAAGTAGAAAGAAACCTTTTGTACATCAAAATCATGTGACAAAATCAAGTCTTTAAAATGTTAGACATCAGTGCTGTTTGAGGTATCTGTTCAAAGCAAAATATCACAGCAAAAGATAATTTCCATTCCAATGAAAAAATGGAAGCGGTAAAATCTTACTCACTGTGAAGTCTCTCAAAATCATCACAAAATCATCATAAAATCAACAGAAAGGTTAACTTATTTACAGTGACAACCTGGGAAAACATGTCAGGTGAGGGATTACGTAGCCAATCAAGAAGAAAATAATTAATTGGGTATCGAGATTTAAAGTGTGCAACTGAAAATGAAAAATGTTAGATTACACCGGGGTTAATGCCTGTAGACATATTACCCATAGTGACCATGGCGGGTCAGGACCTCAGTTCATCATCTCACCATGAACTTGGCCCAGGGGGATAACCTCCCCCCAAATGACTCCTAAACACTTCCTGCAATATCCCGACGCTCCCGAGTATCCCAACTCTGTACTAACCAATCTTAACTTCAGCTCCACGTAGCCGCAAGCCTGCTACAATGGTGGTGCGGCTGATGGCAACATGGCCGCATGCACCATGATGAAAAGACTGCATGCCAAACATCACAATGGACCACTATTAATCTGACTAGAGTGGACATCTAATTAGTGATGACAAGTTAGGGATTTGCACACTTTGCATTCTAAAACATTTTATGAGATAGTATACATATCAGGCATTAGCCTATTTAGCGATAGTATGGTAAAGTAATAAACTTTAAAACTGGATAGCAAGACAAGACTAGTTATGCTTATACACCAATTAGAAACGTGTATGTCTATATGTTCATTACTTATGTTATTTCCGCATTGGAAGATGCAATTTTAGTGACAGATTTCAGTATAGTGTAGGTTATAGTTCCTCCTTACTGAAATATGACCCTCAAGATCAATAGTACTGCTGGAATAATTCATTGATAAAATGGCAAAGATTGGCCAGAGATTCCACTCATTTGGAGTCCCAGGTCTAAATCAATCCCTGATTTGAGGGGAGGAATGACAATCTGCAGGACTAGATTTGAGTAGGCCTATTTTTGTAGCTGAATCCAGGCCTTCTGGAACTTAGATTTGAAAAAACAACAACATTGCCCACATGTTGCTTTGTAATTAACTACGTTTTAAACATTGGACTTGATCATCAAATTCACTTAGTACAACAGGCTTCCCCCTGCTACAGGTCTTCATTGGAGGACAGGGACTTCGTTCTTGGTCTGTTTCCCTGGATATAACTTTATGAGTAAAGCTATTAACTTGCCATCTCTTACGGCTGTTAAAAAAAAAACTGTTTAAGGGAACCATTGTCTTCACAGGGGGAAAGAAGGCTACCGTCTGTGCCATAAAATGGCCCTCTGCCTTCCAGGCTTGGAGAAATCTATCAAGGACACAGGTTGTGATTGGCCAAAAAAAAGAAGGTTAGCTACTTAGTGACATTACGTTTACAGGAGAACAAAATTCAGAGATGTTCATTTGGATGTACGTGGTTAGTCTGCTAGCCAGCTAATGTGGCTTCATTTATAATGCACAGAATTCACTTGGTTTTTCACCCATCGATTCAGATGTTGTTTAAATTGTGCATAGTCACACACTGCTTGACTGTGACCAGCAGTAGCATAGCCACGATGGCCATTTTCAACGGCATGAGACGACACACCCAGTGGGAGTTCGTCCAGCATGCCAGCTTAGCATGACAAATCTAGCCTTCTGCTACCCTTTCTGGCATTCCATCAAGAAAACATTTCCAGAGAATGTTTCATTCCAATGACACAGCTACTGCCTTGCTCAAGCACTGGATGAATGCATTTACTGGCTTTAGACTCCTGACCAAAGCATTCGAACCTGCCCACTTTCGATCGCTGCAGCCAGACACCTTAAAAAATAAAAACTGCCGAGACTCAGAGTGCCTTGCTCTTGGTAAATCATGGTACTGTCCATATTTGAACACCACATGTGTATGACTGAATGCTAATTTTAAATGGGGATGCTGGAGTGAAATAAAAGCATGTTTTCCTATACGCATTTGATTAGCATATTTTCAGTAATGGCCAGTATGATGCTCAAGCTCATCTTCTATGTACTGTATGCAAGAATCGATGTAGATAATGTATGCACATCTCTAACCTGGAAGTTAATTAAAACTTCATAAACTCCTATCATAGTTGAACGAAAAAAATATACAAATGTGACAGAGCAACCAACAAGCACTAAACACATACATGATTAAATTTTAAATTTTTATTCACTGAAACAAGAACATTCATGTATAAGGTATTACTGAAGTGCAATTTACAGACCTTAGCAGCATATATTCATATATCTGAATTTACATTTTAGTTATTCATTCTTTAATCTTTTACATCTTCTATTTTCTATCCATGTCTTTTTTATTTTTATTTTGTATTTTTTTCATTATTATTTAAACAAATGTACACCGATTAATACAATAGTGCCATTCAGTCATGCCTCAGTTGTAATAGCTCTCAATATTTTGGGAATATTGTGTGTTTTGAAGGTTCCACTCCAACTTATAATGCATGTGAAACAAAATCCAAACATACAAAGGAACACATATTTAACAAATATAATGAAAAATAATATATAAAATAATAACGAAGCTAAGTAGGACTAATCATAATGTTAATGTTCCACATCAGCTAAAAAAAACGTTCACAGAATGTTTAACTTCTCACACGTTTACCAGACATCTCTACAGAACAATGTAAATAAAATAAACTTTGTACAACAGTGTGAATGACATAACAGGAAAAACCATCAACATTGCTTTAGACTCAACTAAATCACATCATATAAATTTTTAAAAAAGTAGTCTTGTACCCGTGTTCCATTGTTGTTCGTTCACAGTTGTATGTACACAAAATTTATTTCAGTGTAGCAATTTATGAAAATGTTTCTAGCCTCATTATTCACACGTGATATGTCCTTTATAAAAGAACACGTGGAGATTATTCACATTCTCATTTGGATACATTTTGTTTTTGATTAATTTAATTTGTTGTAGGCATGTCTCATACTGAAAATTTAAAAACATTTAAAGCCAGTGTTTGATCCTTTTCCCTGTGTGTGTGTGTGTGTGTGTATCTGTTATATAGCCAAAGTACAGGCTCATGCTGGTCAATTTGGACACCTATGACTCATAACATGAGGTGACACTTCTGATTCATGCCCCTGTCAGGAAGAACAGTATAGCAAAATAGTGAATGTGAGTGTAAGTTCTATATGTGCTTCATGGGGATTGTCAAAATGGGAGGGGGGACAGGGGGATAGAGGAGAGGACAAAACACTTCTTACCACTAGATGTCACTGTTTTTTTATATATGTGGTCAGCACTACACTCTTCTGCAGGACAATATCTCTGTGGCTGGAGGGAAGCCCAAAACCACACTACTGTCTATATGTACATATGTACATACTTTATGCTAAATTAAATTTAAATAATGCACTCAAGTTCTAATATAAAAAGGATTTTGTGTTAACTAAAGGCTCATATATATAGAAAAATAGAGAAATTAGCATAACTGTTAGCACTACGACTGAGAATATGGGAGGTGGGGGGTCAGCTGCTGGTCCTTCTGGAGTTTGAGATGAAGTGGGCCGCTCGTAAATATGGTCACACCCCCCACACACACACACACACCTAAAAAAAACTGTTGAGGTCCGGAACCCTTGTTAGGCAGAATGGACTCTGGTGTGTATTTCAGCTACCTCCGTCACGAGTGTGGCTAAGACTCTACTTGGTGTCGTGGGCTGCCTGTCTCAAAAACTGGTCTTTGTGGCTGAGTGTGGTGAGCTGACAGGAGACAGCCTGAATCCCTCTGTGACCAGTGACTAATCCAATGCTCCGAGGCTCCGTGACCTGGCTCAGGTGAGCGGGACATGGGCGCGGATGCGGCAGCTCCCCGACGAGCGAACGCCTCTTTACCAGGCGTTTCAATGTTCGCCACTCAGCCGCTGACGAGTCGCGCTCTTCGTATCGCTGGGAATCAAATTCACGGGGTGCTATTTGTTAAGGCGACATATTCCTCACAGGTTCAAAAGAAAAGTTACTCAAAAAACTACTCGGGAGGAATATGAATGCGAGCAAAGAGCATGGGAGGAGGCGTAAAAGTAGCGAGCTGCGCCACTGTGAAAAGGTAAATAATCTTCAGAGGCCCACGGCGGGGCTGATGGCACCATTTATGTGCCGCGGGGCTATTACTGCTTTTTCTTTTCATTTCTGTGCCACAAAAAAAGGGGTTCAGTTAAACTGTCTCCGCAATGTCAAACCCTTTTCTTGCCTTTTTGATTTTTGAGAGCGGGGGAGATGGAGAAAGCGAGCCCGCGAGAAAGAGTGAGACGGAGAGAGAGAGAGGGGGGGGGGTGGTGCGCAGAGCGCCAGAGCAATGGTTTAGTGAGCCAGTTCTCCGTGGCATGTCTATCTGCCGCGCGTCACGTTGACAGCGGCTTTAATTGGGCGGCTTTTCCGCGCTGAATTCTGCGGAGATAAACCGCCAGAAATGGCTGATGACAAGATAGCTGCTGCCTTTCACTTTGGTGAAGGTTACCACTCTCTGTCGTGACAACCCAGGTGGGAGTGAGCTGCAGTGGGGGTGGGGTTAGTGGTAGTGGTGTTTTTTTTTTTTTGGGGGGGGTGATAGCAAGGTGAGCTTGCGGCCTGTCGAAGACCCTTCGGGTTTGTTCCCCACGCGCAGAGTTTAGGGCCAGGTAGTCCTTGCTGAGGGGGAGCAGGCCGACTTTTGCCACCCAACCCCCCCGCTGCCGGCGGAAGTGCTGCTCGGGCGACGTGCGCCCCGAAAACCCCGCCAACCCGACCCAACCGCCCCCCCTCACACAGACAGCAGGAACTGGTCCTGTTCAGGTGGCTTTTTCACCCAGGTCCCCAGTCCCGCCTCCTGCAGCGCTTTGAACAACTGCTGCTTGACAGTTTGGTAGGTCCTCGCCGCCAGCTTGGCCTCACAGTACATCAGCGGCGTCTCCCCACGGCTCGCCACTTGCGTGCTCAGCTGCGGAGGAGAAAAGGGAGAGAGCAAAACAAAACGAATGAGCCGGCACAAACGGGAAACTTCAACAGCTGTGTAATCTTCCCATTTAAATTTCACAAGCAATTTAACATTCTCTGTGCTTTTGTGCATTTTCTTTGTTGCTAAAAAAATAAATAAAAAAATAGGCAGCAATGAGGATTGGGAAATTGGGTGGGGGGGACTGGGGGGTTGGGAGCGAAAGTTTCTTTTGAGATTACCGTGTCTGCTCTTGCGTGTGATATTGAGCTTTTTTGCTCTGGGAAGCCATTCGAGTGCTTTTGAAAATAATTATGATTTTTGTAGTCATTAAATTTTAACTGGTACCATTTGGAACCTCAATGATATGCGTTACAAACATTTTCATGATGAAAATAAAACTGTGCTATATGTTTGCTAATAGAATAAACCGTTATAACGAGGAGTCTCAAAGCAGCTGCCGATGGAGGCGAAATGCACTGCATGAGGATGCCGTATTGTGTGTGAAACGCCATCGTCTCTGCTGTGCTTTACCGCGGTTAGCATGAATATGGGCCATGCTATAGATATGTCTCAGCAAGCATGATGCCATGGTGCCAGGCTACAACAAAACAACACAGTTTATATATATATATATATATATATATCAGTGGTACTGAAGCTAAAATAGAATACTGTATTGTAAAGACTGACAGATGTACACCCACAGGGGGAGGAGGTTTCTTTGTTGTGCGGGCATGGAGGGGTGTGAGTCAGATCAGAGAGAACCGCCGTTCCCGTTTCCCTGACGACTGGAAGGACTCTCTCGCTTGTCACGGCGTGGCTCGCTGGAGTCGGAGTCGGCGCTCACCTTGTGGTAGAGTTTGGCCCAGCGGGTGAAGAGGGCGTGCTTGCAGAGCCGGGAGGACGCGCCCGAATCCTTCCTCTTCCCGGTGGCCGTGTTGACCACTTCCAGCTGGCTGTCGCCGGCTGTCCAGTTGACACTGAAACAGGGAGACTTCCCTGGTTGCCGAACGTCGGTGCTGCTAAGGCCTGAGGGAGCAAGTGCAGGGTAAAGGGTCGTGAGTTAGGGATCACGTAATGGACACTGTGGACTGCTCTTCACACAATGGCTCCATTCTTTACTTTAACAAGTGCTTTTGTACTTAGTTCCCTCATTCCTTGTAATGGCAGTATGGTGTACGCCTGGAGCTGTAAACACTTTTTGACCATACAGTTGTAGCCTCAAAACAGAGGGACTAATATACTAAAATCTTATACACATTCTTTTTTCAAGAGAGAAAAAAATGTTTTAATATGTACCAACTGGATCACACAAGTCAATGGGTGAAAATGTCACTAGAACTGAGTATCGATGCTGTGTGTCCACAGGGAGCAGTCAGCAAAAGGCAAGACAAAAAGAGACCTACTCAGCTTTCAGGTAATGAGGGCTTCATTAGAGGAAATGCGTGTCTAATGTGAACATTTGAGCCCTACAATCTCCGTGGTAAACACAGTCCAAAGTCTCACTAGGCCTCCCAATCAAGATGCCATTTTCCCAGCAAAGAGAGTAGCATGGTACCTGACCCAATAAATCTGGCGCAATTTGTAAAAAAAAAAAAAGTCTAATGGGCTATTATTTCAGTCTCTTAAGTATTTACTTTTTCAAAGTATTTACCGTAAATTCCGGACTATTGAGCGCACCTGAATAAAAGCCGCACCAACGAAATTTAGAAGAAGAAAAAAATTTGTACATATATAGGCCGCACTTGTCTATAAGCCGCAGTGGTGTCCGTGTGTGTAACATGAGATTTACCAGACAACAAGATGAGATGAGGGGATGTGCGCGCGTTTGTCGACTACGAGACGAACTTGCTACCTACCTAGTCCGGCACCAGCTAGTCGGTCGCACTAACTTATTTATTTTATATATATTATTAAATGAATTATTGACATAATTTGACATATGACATGAAATGTTTTGTTGGTTAAATTTAAATGTTAAAAAAAAAAAAAAAAAAAAAAAAAAAAAAATGTTATAACGCAAAAAAAAAAAAAAAAAAAAAAAAAAAAAAAAAAAAAAAAAAAAAAAAAAAAAAACGGAAAAAAAAGTTAAACCAGCGCCAAAAAAAAAAAGTAAAAGTTATCGAGGTGGAAAAAAGTAAAAATAAAATCGAAAAATGAATAGCCCAATAAAATCTAATTAATGTAGTTTTTGTTTTTTTTATATTATTTTTTTTTTTTGTGATTTTTATTTTTTTTTTTTTTTCTGATGACCGATTATTTTTTTTTATTGTATTTTTATATGATTTGATCGCGTTCCGCGCCCAATGCAAACCGAATTGTAAAAATCAGTTTTGCATCCCTTTCCTTCCAGCCAGCTCAGCTCTATTTCCTTCAAAAAGCTGCATCATATTGCCTTTTTCTTTCTTTTTCTGTTTCATAGGGTGTGTGCATTGTGCGATGAAAAATGAGTTGTGATGTTGAAAAAAAACAATCAAAAATCAACACCTTTATCAAACTCTGTCTCTCCTCTGCGCTCTCCTAGAGCGCCCCCCTGGAGGCCGTTAGCTCGTGCTAAAGCTATAGATTTGGAGCCCCCGTTGTATTGCCGCTAGGTAAAAAAGGGTGCAAAAAGTAGCCGCAAAAATAAGGGCTTAAATGTGGGTACACATTTTCTAAATAAGCACCCTTTTTTAAATAAGCATATTAGTTCACGTTTGTTAATCAAGCTTTCAAGCAGATCTTCAGAAGGTTAATTTTTTTGCCATTTGTTGGTGTAAAAACAATAAAAAACAATGTTAATTCTCCCCGCAGCCTCCTTCATTCATATATTCCTCCCTTAAATTCCCTGTAATCATCCTATTCAGCAACTCGGTTGGTGAAGTGAAGATCTTTTATTATTGATTGCTGTGTCCTAATGACACACCTTTTTAAAAATGTTCTCCTCTGCTCTTGTAATATCTCCACCGTTCACATTAATGTAATGACCTTCATTTACATGTATAATATATCTCTCTTATAACAAATGACTATATTCCCCTTTTCCATCTCGCATTTTTCAGTTTCATCCAGTACTGTTCACATTGCTTGGTCAGTAATCTCAGTAATTGAAATTCAAATTTTTCTTTAGCATTGAATTTATTCTTTCATCTTAGCAAACTCTAGCAAATAAAGTCAGTATGATTATAGCAATGCTAATGATTATTATTATTATTATTATTAGTAGTAGTAGTAGTGGTATTAGGTACCACATTCTAAAAGTAATTACAAGAGAAGAGACTTCCTTTTGTTTTATTAGGATCTAAATAATGTTATACCTTTGGTCAGGGAAATACCATCCATTATATGTTCTAAAATGCGACTAGAAACAAACATTTTTATCATAGCTTTTAAATAAATTGTATGTGTTTAAAAATTTTTGTTACAAATTTTTCATGTTTTCACCTGTGTTTTTTGTTGCTTTATTCGTATACTATTTTTAACGTATTTTATTTGAATTTTTCTTACTGTATACACTTTCAGCTGCAAAACAAGGCATTTTAGGTGCTGTGTAAATATAGTTCATTATTACTAGTAGTAGCAATAGCAGTAATGATAATGTCAATTTGACTGTGAAGCAATGTTCACCAGTATGTGTCTGTGTGCTTTTCATTTATTTGCCAGTGATAATCAAGGTCATTTGCTTACAAGTAACAAGTAACCTTAAAATAATCAAGCCCGCCCCCCTGCGAATCAGAGAAGTCACAATGCAACGGGGTCACCGGCTCTCATATTCACCTAATGAAGAACGCACCCCCCCTCCCCCACTACCCTCCCTCCTCACGGGCCTCCGTACTGAATGCCTCTGATGAGCTCCGTGATTAAACTGATTTGGAAGAGGCCTTCTCCGATACCGCCTTTTGTTGGCGAAAGTGGCACGGTGGCCCCCGGAACAAAGCCAACAATCTCTCTGTGCCCGAGCACGTCTCAGGAGCGCCAGTCAAAGTCAAGCGCATTTTTGGTCAGATGTCTGAAGCTGGTTTATTTTTAGGTCCCGTCGGCCACGTTTAAAGGTCACATTACTCCATTTGTCAAAGAAGGGGAAATAATTTGTACCTGACCTCTAGCTTCTGACATATATTTGTGTCAGATTCTCGACAAAACACTCCCGTTTTCCACACGCCGCTACGTGGGGGAGACGTTGGACGCGTCTGTCTAAATGAGGAATACAGGGTGTTACTTTTAGAAATGGGGATTTCTGTTCTTGTTCTTTTGTTTTTTATGATGACGAGGTTTGTGTGGTGTATATTGCCTAAGAATTTAAGCAAAATCACAGGACAGGCTATAACAAGAAGAACAACAACTCAGGAGCACTTAAAAGAATGATCAATCATGGATTGATAACTCGTTAACAAAGACCATTATTGGTGCACTTTCATACACATGTATTAATCTTGATGATGATAATATATTCAAGATAATGATTCTCATGACACCTAATTACTTTGTTTAAACAAAATATTACTGTGACCAAGGCACAGATTCAAAATATCTGAGATGTCATTTGTCCTCAATTTGGAGTAATATTTATTTATATTTATTTGCATATTTTTTAATTTAATTTGCAATATCATGGCTACCTGAATTCAGGAACGACCTTAATAAATAGAAATGTATAATTTTTTTATTTATTTGCTTATCGTAAGGTCTTATGCAGGGTAACTTACAGCTGACTAAAATGCTGCACTTCAGTTATAAACCTGCAACCTCAATTGCTGATCCAATTCCTTTACCTATGCAAAGTTAATTTATGCCACAATGTGCAACATTAGATTTTCTTAATCAAGACTTTATTATATACACTATACATGTTGAATAATTACAATAATCACAAACAAGGTTTATATTATTTGAAGGTCTATGATACTTGTCTAAAATATGTCCAAATCGTTTTCAAATCTCCTCTAATTTAGAATGCCCTTAGTTAAGCAAGTCCCATCCCGGCAACCCTCACTCTCAATAAAGAGAGTGTAGACAAGCATGAGCTCCCCTCTCAAACACTTCCTACTATTGATCTACACTTGTCTTCACTGCAATCTACCAGTTGAGCTTGCAGTCATTGAATACGTGCAACCGAACTTCATTTGCGGATATGGCCAGCCCTGACCGAATCCCTCCATCCCTGGGCAGAGGCCTACAGCCAATCATACGCCGCCCCACAGGTCTGTTAGCCTCAGTCAGCACTGGCACAGTCTGTATTTGATACCAGCCAGCTTACTTTGAGGAAAACCAGAAATGTTTTTATTTATATATCAGTAGCTTTGTAAATCCCTGTACTGAAGTTCCGCTTACAGGGAAGACAATGGCCTGGATTTAATCAACATTTTTCCTGAACTCTGAATCGCGAATAAATGGACGTTTTCACGTTTATTTTTACAAACAAGTAAAAATGGAAAGGTCGGCATTCATGTAAATTAACCCATCAAAAATTTGTGAGGAAAAAAATTATTTCATTATGACATAAATCAAATCTAAGGGAAAAAAAAAACTAAAAATGAATTGTGGACTTGAGGATAGCATACCGCTGAGAAGAGGCTGGTTGCGGCGGTAGGAGCTGGGCAGAGGTCCGATGCGTTCCAAGCGACGCGTCACCATCCTGGAGAAGTGGCCGGTGTGGTGGAGGCTCCCCACCGTCAGGCTGTGCAGGTAGACAGGCTCCATGAAGTGAGAGAGGAGTGACCCTTGGACTCCCAGAACATTCCACCTGCCAACACAAGCAGGCCCGGGCTCAGTGCTGCCCTAAAACCAATCGCTACCTTCCCATAAAACGTGAAACACGCGACCGCGCCGTTTGCACATTATACATGCGACACGGGGTAGAAATCCCACTGCTCGTTATGCTGGAAGGACACATTAGCATCCAGATATTCATCAGCAGTGTCCGAGGTTAATGTGTTCCAGTCACTTTTTTTTTGTCTGCAGTGTTTATTAATTAATACGAGAATAAAGCAAAGACCAATCACCAGCATTTTCATTTATTCATTTATTTATAATTTTTTTTGCTTTAAGGGTTCATATATCGTGCACTTTCACAGTATATTGTAAGTTCTTAAAATGACTTTGGATTACAGCATTACAGATTGTGGGCTGTGACAAATACCATCTAATGAGACTCCAGGATTTTTACCACAGAGTGGCAGCTCAGTAAAGATGTGACTGGACTACTGCAGTATTTCTTGGAAAAGAGTTTCTGTGGACAACGCAAGTGCATACATTACAAGCTGTGGAGACAGTCAAAAGTAAGCACCTTTAAGAGCACATATACCCCCCTTCATGATCTCCCACAACAGCTTCCTCACCTCACACCCCCCCCCCCTCACAGCCCCCCCCCCCCCCAACAGCCAATACAAGTGCAGTAACATCATTACTCTCAGATGCAGGCTCCAGAGGTGCAACACAGAGCTCTCTGCCACACCACTCAAATGACACCGCAAAGAACCATGGGATACATTCAGCCACAACCGCAGCTGCAACACTGAAATACGCAGAAATGGAGCACCCCCAGCCAGGTGTGATTGTGATTGCACTGCCCCTGGAGGATACAAAGGGATCTCTGGCGTTATCGTTCGCCTCTCAACCTCAGGAAACGCGAGCCGGTTTGCAAAAAGATTAGCTGGTTCCCGGTTACCGGTATGTACTCACCATGGCGACTGCCCTTCGCAATTTATTTTAGAATCTGTCAGGAGTGGCCTTAATTTGGATAAATTTAATTGTTTATCTTTATGTTATAATTTTATTATGATAATATATTTGGTTGTCATTACATAAGGAGTACAACACGGATCAGTTTTGGACCCTTTGTTATTTTCACTGTATATGTTCCTCCTTGCCAATATAATAATAAAACACAGTATTAATCCCCATATCTAAGTACTAATTAATCCCCATATCTAAGTACCTCATGATAACAAAAGTAGATTACATACCTTGGAGTAATCTTATTTCAGACTTGAACTTTCAGTCCCATGCAAAAAACATTACTAAAGTAGGTTTTTCACCGAGAGTTATACCTTTCTTTCACAGTCTGATACTAAACAATAATGTATCACATTTGTCTCAAGTAGAAACTAGATTACTAGTACTAGTAATGTATTTTTTTCCTGGCATTCCAAAGTACAATGTAGAAAGATTAAACTTGGCTCAAAATACTGCTCCCAACTACTGAGCTCATATTACCCCAGTATTTCTTTGCACTGGCTGCCTGTTTATTTTAGAATAGATTTTAAAATGCTTTTACTTGTGTTTACAGCCCTGAAAGGATTAGTACCAGAACACATTGCTGAACTTTTGAAACAATATCAGGCCAAATATTCCCTCAAGTCGGCAGATGCTGGATTTCTCTGTTCCTGTTCACTACAAAAGAGCAGGTAAAGCTTCCTTTACCTTTTGTTCTCCTAAACTGTGGAACAGCCCGTCTCTGCAGATCAGAGAGGCACCAACAGCTTATTGTAAAGTCAATCGAAAACACACGTTCTTACATGAGCTTTTAGTTGATTTGGGCTGCTTTTATGCTTTTATTCTTATTTTATCTTTACTTTCTGCTTTCTATTTTTCTGATCCTTTTAGGATTTTGAGTATTTAGAGTGTCCTCCCATTTTATTTTACTATATTTTTGTTAAATTATATCTTTTTAGCACGTGATGAGCCAATACATAATGGACCCTTTCTTTTTTTAAATTAATTTGAGCAGAGCAAAACATGGCTCTTCACAATTGACAGAGAATGAAAAAAGTTAAGTTAAACTTTACCAACGCTTCCAATCAAGAAACAACATGTGTATGGTGACAGTACAGGAGGCAAGGTGGTATTGGTGCTGGTATCAGCCCAGCCAGCACGTGCCTATCAGACCTTCACGTGTGCCGACATTTTGCAAATCAGCACTACAGCGGTCCGCTAGCGGACAGTTTAGGTGAAGCAGTCAAGATGAGGATCAGTCATTAAAAGAATGCAAAATAGTCCATGAATGGTCCTGCCGCTGGGTCGGTGGATTGCCGATTAGCAAAACGCTGGCGGAACTAAAGCTGGCACCAACAGTGGTCTGGGTTTGGCTTAGACCATCCCAATCATTTTCCTTCTTTTTCCATTATGCACAATATTATATTTTATGTATTTTTGAATGATGAACAAATATTGTTAAATACATAAGAGTGCAGCCCAGGCGTATAGCACATCTGTCGGAAGAGGGGATGTCTTTGATACTGGTTTGTGGTGAGGCTTCAGGCCCATGGTTATAGCGCAGGCTTCAACACGAGGAGACAATGCTGTGCGCGGTGCAACGTGAAAACGCCAATAAAAAATATTACTCGATTGGATGTATTTATCGTTTGGCTATGTCACTTTCAGTCATGTTTGGTATGAAAACGTTAGTAAACTACACAAAGTACAACTCCCCTCCCCCAAATGAACATTTTGCTAATTTTTACATCATTGTACTTTTTGTTAATTAATGTCTCTTTATCATGACTGCAATTATTGCTTTTGCCTCACGTCTACGTTTATGATTAATACCGAGTCTTTTTTTTTTTTTTTGCTTCCCTAAGCAGTCAATTAACACGAAGCACTTTCCAAGAATTGCCAAATGCCTCAAATGTGGTCCTATATACCTGGAGAGCAATCTGCTCGGGGGATCTGTCACACCTATTGTTGGAAAAAAAGATGCTCGTTGAGATTTCTTTTAGCTCCCTCTCCCAAAACAGAGACAATTTAGCCTGCAATATTAATTTGCCCAGGAAGCAGTGCTGTGAATTAGAAACATCTTTTAATCTCATGCAAGAAAAGACAGCCATCTGGCTGCTGTAAGAATTTAAGGGGGGAGTCTCCATCTCTCCCTCCTACTCGCCCCTCTCCCTCGCTCCGTAAACGCGGGGCCATTAAAGTAATGTGTTCATCTACATAAAACTCAAATGGAATATAAAGGATAATATTCATACAAAAGCCATTTGAGCCTTCAATTAAAACAGTCATTGGCTTAATTAAACATCTACTCTGGTCAATCAGGTTCCCTTCCTTTTTGCTATTGAAAAAAAAAAAAAAAGATAAAAATACTTTTTTTATTATCTCATTATCATAAAAATAGCTCTCTCTGCGAAAGCAGCAGGGCTGTCATTTTATGAGTGAAGAGATGATGGAGGTGCAAAGAGGAAGAACACAAAAGCTGGACTGCCCTGGTTCTTGGCTGGGCGAGGGAGATGTATGGGGTCCTCTGTATCCGGGCCGGTCAGGGGGATAAGGCGCTAAGCCTCCTTTCACAGCCGCTCTTGACAGTGACCTTGATTAGCTGCCCCCCTGACCCCCTCACTTCAATGGAAGTACGCTATAATTTACAGGGATATAAAGTGGAGGTGGTGGGGAGAGAGGGGGGGGGTGTGGAGGAGCAGGATGTCCCTTTCCTTCTTATTCTATTTTTTTGTAAAGTAATTGCTTTCACCCCGGTGGTGACCTGGCCAGATTTAATCGCACCGCTTCCAGCCCCGGCCAACTGAATCAAATTGGTCAAATTAACAGCGGTGGAGGGGGAAGAGGTTGCCGGTCCACGCTTATCCCGCCACACAATGGCGGCTTTACAAAACTCCCCCGGCTGAAGCCGTGGTGAAAAGCGGGGATGCAGGGATTAAAACTTCAGATTGCCTCTTGTTGTTGTTTTGTTCCTGGAATGGGTTAATAGTCGCAATCGGAGAAAAGTCTCACAAGAAAAGAAAACATTTAATGTTATCAGAAACGGTGTCATCGCCTGACAATAGAGGACAGATCAGTGAAAGTCGTTCAATAAAGCTTTAACACTTCAAACTCACTGTGCCTATCACATTGTACTGCAGATCTGACATTAATTGAGTGCTGTTAAAAATACTGCAACTGCAACAAAAATAAACACCAACATATTTGCCTCCGCTCACGTAATAATTGCTCTATTGGCTCATTGAATATTTCATATTATCCAAACCAGACTGTGAAAAGACAATATTTCCAGTAAAGGCAAATCTTTTTTATTTTTGTGCTTTAAGTACGGAAGCAGAAAGGGTAATGAAAGTTAGATTAATGTGGGGAAGTATTCTTCACCGTTTAATTATCGTTGGATTTCCCATCATGCCTCTTGAAATTATTGGAATTAGTGCCTGATAAAGGAACGGCCATTGAATGCTTGGAGACCTGCCCACTGTCGAGTACAGAGCCAGAGAGCTGCTGCTGGACAGACAATACCCCTGCCACTAAGCAAATATCAGGCAACCTTTCCTCCTACTGTTAAAGTGCCTTATAATAATGCAATGTTTAAACTGAGATCCAAATCTTTAATAAAACCTAAGCTCTTAATAAAGATAAACCTTAAATCAATATATTTTACTTTCTTCCCTCTGCCAAAATGTCACAGCGGAGTCAGGTCTTCCTCAAAGGGAAAACCTTTCCTTTACACAAAGAAAAATGAGTGTACATCCGATCTCCCGTCTCTAAGTCTTGGATATAATTTGAAGGTACTGGGTTCAGTAACAGGATATATAATAGGCATACAGTACATGGATCACAGAATTTGTCCCAATGTTGATGACAGAAATAACATTTTACACCTGCTTCTTTTTTTCTGAAATTGTCAAAAGCAGGTATCTGCTTGGATTCAGACGCAATCCAAAGTTTTCGTGCAGCCCACGGTCATCTCGGTGAAATGACCACGATGACGGCGCTCTGTGGCCAAACATCATTCGGTCTAGTTCTTCGTTTTTCATAATAATAATAACCACGGGGCTCACCTTGTGATTTTGTCCGTGCAGGACATGGTGATGAGCTGTTCCCCCTGAAGCACCCCGTCCCACGTCTGAATGGCTCCGCGGTATCGCACGGGCAATGTTCCTTCCCCCGATTCGATCTTCGTCCGCAAGTGGCTGTGGAACTTCTTCACAAAGTGTCGACTGCTGTGTACTGAGGGAGTGGAAAGGGGGACCGGGATCAGTTAAACCTCATCAGTGGATGCATTACTACTAAAGTACTTTTTTCGTTTTAAAACCACTCTTGCACTTTATTCTTAGCTCTGTATGTGACACCTTTCTATTCTGAGCCAATATAACAATAATAAAGAGCATTGTATATTATTTGGGTAACCCTACCTGACACTGCACTTAATAGGCCTACTTAACAGATCTGAATAACATTGCCAAATTCTCGTCGGTTCTCATTAATAGCACTTTGGTGTGTAATAAGTAATAATACTGTGGAAATATTTATGAAATATTGTTATGTGACCATTCTTCTTAGTCTGAAATACCATATACATGTCTATGATCAAGGAACAAGAAGAAATTGTCATCAGGGGTTTCATCTGTCATCTCAAGCACTTTAAATTTATTGTCAGTTACTAGCTCTCTGCATGGCTGAAATTTGAGCAATGAACTGGAAAAAACCTTCGTGCAGTATGTTGTTTGTTAAGTTGAAGGATGCATGTATTCATCGGTTTAATAACAAAATCATCACCTATTATCACAAGCTTTTAACGTACTATTAGGTAACTAGCTTTCTACTTAGGCAAGAAAAACTATTTTGTTTATAGTTGGTAATGATAGTTTATTTACAGTATGCGTGTACAATATGTATGGCTAGTGTCACATTGAATTAATCCTTTAATGAACCATGAAAATGCTAAATTTGAGAAACACTACTTGGAGAGACCATAAAGAAGGATTTAGAATTGCTGAGGTTGTCTTGATGCAATGAAGGAAAAGCTAAGCTTTAAGTTCTTCTCTGAAGTCTTGAAGAACTGAAAAAGCGAGGTATTACATAACCCTAATGCATATGCAATTTCCTAATCTGTAAAAGCTGCCTGATGAACATTTGAAAGGTTTAATGGCCAACCAAGTTCAAAGGTTTATAATGCTACCATTGTTAACTTCTGACATTTTTTTCTTCATAAAAACTAACGTCAATATAATGATATAGTACGCCATGGTTGCCAAATATAACCATAGGCCTCTCTCTGTACCTTCCCATAGCAATGTCAGGCTAACCTAACCAGTCTGTTTTGCTCTCTCTCTCGCTCTCTCTAAAAATAACCCTCCCTCAATGAAAAAAAGAAGAAGTGATTTCTCATTCCCCAATGCATACTTTGTGACTATCAAAATGTCATCAGAACTTAGTAAGCTAAAAAAACAAACCCACAAACAAATTGAACAGCTAAATAAGTAAATCCTTTTTCTGCAACTTCAGCGCCGGATGAAAGATGTACTTGAACATGAGAGAGCTGGAACTCTGGAACATTCTGCAGCCACTTCATTAATCCCAGCAAAACAGGGCCAGAATTTGAGAAGGGATCCGCCTTACGGTCAGCCGTGATTTCATAGGGCGAGTTGAGACGGGCGTCCCCGCAGGGCGATGTGCTGATGTACATGTGGAATAGGATGTCGTCCTTCAACCGGAAGCCCGCTTCTTTGTGCCGGACGAAGACCGACCGCTCCCAGTCCTCTCTACTTTTGCTTCAGAGAGACGATGAGGAGTGAGTAGGGGAGAAGAAGAAAAAAAAGAAGGAAAAAAAGGGGTTTAAGGTGAGAGTGGCAGACTTACAGCTGTGCAGTATATTTAGTGCGAGGGTCTCCCTCTCCTGTTTGAGTTACCCCCATGCTGTTTCTTACAGAGATTCCCACCGCTCTTGTTGTGAAGAACAAAACGCTGTAATAAATGTTAGCGCTCCCCTGGCTCCGCTTCTTTATTTATTTGTCATAGCAGGTCCTCCACATTACTCTGCTCGAGCAAGCACAGGATAAATCACCTCTGAGGGGAAAATAATAGCACTTTAACCTACATGGTCTCTGTATGGCTAACAGGGGAGGAAATGAACTCCGTTCTCACCCCTCGCCGAAAACACAAGCCTTTTGTTCTGCTGCTGGTCGATAATAACAAGTAACAAGGTAACAATGAACACGGAGGACCTGATCCAATCTAACTGCCAAACAGTTTGCCCTTACCTTGAAATTCAAACTTGAGAAACCATTTTGTTTTATATATATACATTGGTACTTGGACTCTGTGAACAACGGAAAAAAGGTAAAATTTCCATTTAAATTTAAAGATCGACTGGTTTGTGACTGGATAGATTCGGGCCTGACGTGTGTGTGGTTCATGTACAGTTGAGTTACATTTTAATTTGGACACATCAAACACATTGCCACTCAAACATTAATTTGACTCTCATTATAAATCATGGTTCATCGCTAATTTCAATACCTTTCCAAAAAAGCGTATATATCCAGAAATATCCAGTCTTATTTTGGCTTGTAGTGTTATAGTGTGGCGTTCTGAAGGACAGCCTCACCTGGTAGCAATAACCCCATAAGTAATAATTCATTATTTTCATATTGAGCTTGACCTAAATGTCACACTACGACAAGTGAGACATACGCGATGCTGACTGGTCAGCATAGTACACGTCCATAATTAATTTCTTCATATTTTACAGGCCAACAATGTGATAAATACAACCCTGCATGATTCATTCTCAATCTTATGGGAAATAATATTTTTCAGTGTGGTGAAATATGGTGTAGTAATGTTATTGTGAATTCTCTTCCCATTAGGCAACAACCTCAACTGTAGGGCCCGATTTTGTGCACGCGCTTGTGCTTTGTTGGAAGATGAAGGTCAATTCTGTATATGCAAATATGGCATTAAAGGAGCTAGCTGTTATTTTCACTGATCTGCCGTATCAGGGAGTCCATTTGCCACCTCTGACACCTGCAGAAGCCTGCAGTTTGTGACAGTGGCTAATACCACGTCTGGCAGGTAAGATTGTTTCCTTGTGGCAACAAGTGTATGATTAAAGAGGCATGTGCAGCAAAATGTCATATTCAAAGATGAAAAAAATCACCATAATTCAGAAGGCAGGGCTGAGTTCTGAAAAAAAATATGCTGAAATGAAGGCAAAACACATCTCAGACATGATCACTTATCTTTAGCTGGAAATAGGCTTTGCAGTAATTATGGTTTATCGGGCTTAATTATTGGAGTGTATTTGGTTTATGACCCTGTGCTGTTACCATGGTGCTAATTAGGGGGATAATTATTGTGCATAAAATGTGAAATGTGGAAGGATAAAACAACAAAGATGCAGAACAAAGTAAGGTGCACTTATATTGGGTAATTTAACTGTATGATTCACTTTTTATTACAGTGCTTTTAATGAACTCTTCAAAGAAACTCAGTGTGACTTTAATAATTAATTGATTGTGTGTGTTTGTGTGTGTGTGTGTGTGGCCACTCCTATTTATTTAATTTCTATAAAAGTAATGAGTTTATTACCTTAAAAACAGTTCCAGCTGGGAGTAAAGGAATCGGACTAATGCTCTCCTAGCGACTATTTCTGCATGACAGTCATTGACCACAAGTCCCTGGTCACTGATATATTCTCCGTTAATGCATTTTGTACCAGTAGATATAGCGACCACTTCTGCCAGTCTAAGATTCAAACCTGGGAAACAGAGAGAGAGAGAAAGAGAGAGAGAGAATAAAACGGACAGGTTAGGTTAGCATGACATTCTTATGGGGAGGTCAAAGCCCTGCTAATTTCAAGGAAAACATTGAAGGAAAATATGTTTTCACTGATCTCTAAAATTGGCAAAGCAGTATTGGATTACAAAGACAAGTAAAGACAGGGCAATATTGTGATGATGCAAAATAATTACAAATAATTACAACAAGTGGTGGAACAAGGTCAAGTACTTGCTAAAACATTTGATCTCTTAACAGTTATGGCTATACTTGTACAGACAAAATTAATGACTTATTTTCTTTTTTAGGTTAATCAGATCTTGTTTGAGAAGTGGGGGACCAAGCACCGCATCACCTCTGCCTACCATCCCCAGACCAACGGACTGGATGAGCGAACCAACCAGACGCTGAAGAGGGCCATCGGCAAGTCTCTGGATGGGCACCAAGAACGGTGGGAGGACAACCTGAAGGTAATTCTTTTTGCCCATAACACCAGTGTCCAGGCCTCCACGAAGTACTCGCCCTACCGCCTGATGTACGGTCGGGAGCCACGGTTGTCCACAGAGGTATGTAAACTCTTGATATTATTCTTCTTATATCATTTTTGTTTCACAATAATAATAAAAAAATACTAACTTTGAAAATGTTTGTCTATTGTGTTTTCTCTATTTGCCATGTCATTTCAGATCACAGGCGACCTTCCTCCTCTTGTGGAGGTTGACGGGATCAACGAGGACACTGTTGCAGACTACCTCCAGGCCAGGGCTGAGAAGGATGAGGAGGTCTTTGACAAGGTGAAAGATATTACACTTTCACTGTTTACTGAACAACCACCTAACAACTAGTGGCTTTAAAATCATAGCCTACTCCCCTGACAATGTTCACAGTGTGTACACCAATCAAAAAAATGGGGATGAAATTAAATGAACGTGTATGCCAATTGCATCTTCACATATTCCATTAGCCTTGTAAATAAATAATTTTGCAATGAAAACATGACCATAAATGAAGTTTGTCAAAAACCTGACGTTGGTGAATAATGAGTGCCCCGCGGAATGCACTCTCAGGAGGCGGAGCTCCGATGAGGATTGCGCGCTTAAGCCCTGTAGTCATGCTAAGTACTGTAGTCATGCTAAGTACTGTAACTGATAAAGCAATAACAATGCATCAGTAATATACAAAGTTATACAGCGCAATAGAGAATATAAATCTCTGCTGCTGCGTTTTTCCTTGAACGATCAAGGTGCGACTCAACGTGGAGAAGGCCCAGGAGAAACAGCGCGAGACCTACCGGAGGAGGATCAAGAAGGGAACCAAGCGTTTCAAGATCGTCCCGGGCATGGAGGTGCTGAAGAAGGACGAGAGGAAGCGTGGGAGACCTGGTCGCACGATGGATCCAGACTGGCCAACTCAGTACCGGTAAGTTGGGCTTGTAAGAGTAATTAAGGTGAGAGGGTGATGATATCCAATTTTGCCATTACAGATCATTATTACATGTCTTTCTTAGGGTAACTGAGGTCGGGGACAACAACCTGGTGCAGTTGGAGACCTTGGATGGCCACCAGCTGAGGACCCAGACACCCTATGCCTCAGTGAAGCCTCTGCGGAAAAGTACGTTTAACATGAAGTCCACATCAATGTTGTGAGAGTCATGTGTTAATTTATTTTTCACTAAAGGACAGTATGCTAAATATGGTTTCATTTAATAATTTTGTTACTCTTGGATTAACTTAAGGATCACGAGCTTGCCCCCCCACCGAGGAAGCTGTCTCCCATCGGCCTGAGCTGGTCTGTTCGGATGAGCCTGAACTGCTGTGCTCTGAGCCAGAGGGGGACACATTTCAGGTACGCTTACAAATTCTTGCTTGGGAATCTTTTTTTATCCTTCAACGATTCAAATCCCATTGAACAATTGACATGCCCTGTAACTAACATAAGTCTATGTGATCGGTGACATGTGCTGGACTCCAGGACTCCGAGGAAGCCGCGTCCCATCCGCCCGAGCCAGTTAGTTCAGATGACCCTGAACCACTGTGCTCTGTGCTGGAGGGGGACACACTTCAGGTACGCTTCAGATTCTTGTTGCCACTACTCAACATTAAGAAATAATGTTTCAATCCTGTACATAAGCACATAAGCAGTTTGTGTGTTTGTACAGATGTTCAAATGCATCCTATTAATCAATTATATCTTCTCTTCTAGGATGATGTTGTCATCACAGGTGTCCAGCGGGGGCAGGCCTACCCCGCTTCACTGAGCAGGGTGGAGGACCTTAGGACAACAGTCCTTACCCCAAACTGTTGGCTAGATGATCTTGTCATTGATCATTCTCAGGCTCTCTTGCAGGCACAACATCCCCATGTAGGAGGCCTCTACGCCACCACATCCCTCGCCCTCCTGTCCTCCGTGCCTGCACCAACCCAGCGGTTTGTCCAGATTTTAAATGTTTGTGGAAACCACTGGGTTACGGTAAGTAACATCGCCTGCCAGGTAGGTACTGTGAATGTTTATGACTCCTTTGGTCACAGCACGACCGAGGAGTTCATTTCACAGATAACACGCCTTCTCTCTTTCGCAGGGAACCAGGTCCGCTTGCAGTGGCCGGATGTCCAGCAGCAGAGGGGCGGCTCAGATTGTGGGATGTTTGCTATTGTAAACAGTCTTACACTCTGCAGAGGTGAGGATCCATCCATGGTGCATTACCATCAGGCAGCTATGCGATGTCACCTCTTTTTCTGCTTTCAGGTTAGGCGTCTGACACCATTCCCCAGCTCCCCACGGTGTCCCACGGCCAGGCCTGCATACACTATGGAGGTCAGCGTCCGGGAGGGAGAAGAGCCTCTGCTATCTTGCAGCCCCCTCTGGCGCCCCTGGAGACAGTAGGTAGTTCAGTGTCTCAGCCCGGTCTTGAACCAGCGACCCTTCAGTTACTGGTCAGGCGCACTAAGCCACTGCGCCACCCACCGCTGATTTGGTAAGTATTGATTTATTCTTTAAGTTGTATATGTATACATATTTTTTGTACCCAAATTTACTTACTCTACTTTTTAATTGACTGTACCTGGCTAATGTCCAAGTTTCTAACTGACCCTTAGCACCTTCCTACTGTACTTGGCCCCTTCCTACTTGGCCCCTGTTCTCAAGTTTTATTGTACAAAGAAGATTCTATGGGACGAGATGAAACTGGGGCAATCCAAATTTATTAACCCTCTCTAGGCCTGTACCTTGCCGTGGTGAGGGGGCTTTTCACTAAAGCAGGCCATAGTTTTGCCCACTGACAGCTTTCTCTCATAGTGTCTACTTCTTTCCCCACCCGCTCTCTGTCTTTTCCTTTCTCTGTCCCGTTTTCCAGGCTGCAGCAGGTAGTTGGTGTGGCCCTAAAGAAGACTGAAAAGGCGAATGTTAATGATGCTGCATGGATGTCATTAGATGTACTCACCCACCTACCATAGACTACAAATCACCCACCTACCATAGACTACAAATTTAAGAAAATGATCCTGTACTATTGCTGTGTGAACACAAATAAATTGTGAACCAAGAAAAATAATATGGTTGTCTTTGTTGTTTTCAAAGCAGAGGTTTAGAGGCTTGTAAGACCATAGCCATCATTACTCCTATGGCAAACTTAGAAGTTTTAATAATGAATGTAAATGGTGCTTAGTGAGTTGTGATTACTAGCTATATCTGACAGCATCCACAGCTTGATATCCACAACCATGGACTTGGATACACACTACCCTAAACTACAGGAATAGAGCATGACAGGTACTGTGAGACAGCATAACAGATTAAGAAACATGGAGGGTGGCTGTGACATGAAGATGGGACAGGTAGCAGGTAGGTTACAAAGCAATGAGTATTAGACATTGTATTATACATTGTATACAACAACAAATAGCACTGCAAGGTTTAAAATGATTGTGTGTATGAAAGAAATCTAATCATCCAATTGTGGAATGGACTAGCTTGCTACTGTATGTATACAACAACAAATAACACTGCAAGGTTTAAAATGATTGTGTGTATGAAATAAATTAATCATCCAATTGTTGAATGGACTAGCTAGCTACTGTATGTATACAACATCAAATAACACTGCAAGGTTTAAAATGATTGTGTGTATGAAATAAATTAATCATCCAATTGTTGAATGGACTAGCTAGCTACTGTATGTATACAACAACAAATAACACTGCAAGGTTTAAAATGATTGTGTGTATGAAAGAAATTAATCATCCAATTGTGGAATGGACTAGCTTGCTACTTTATGTATACAACAACTAATAACACTGCAAGGTTTAAAATGATTGTGTGTATGAAAGAAATTAATCATCCAATTGTGGAATGGACTAGCTTGCTACTTTATGTATACAACAACTAATAACACTGCAAGGTTTAAAATGATTGTGTGTATGAAATAAATCTAATCATCCAATTGTGGGATGGAGTAAACGTTGCTACCCTCACTAGTCGGTTAAACGTATAATCTTATTAATGTACACATTTAAATTACATATTGACATAATTTGCACTGAAATGTCATGTTTTCCTGGTCAAATGTTGCTTTATAAAAAAACGAGCATCCGTTACTAATGTTAACAACGCCGGATTTTTTTTTTTTTTAAAAACGAAGGAAAAAAACTAAACGCATTTATAGCCTGTTCGTCCTGCAAGTTAAACCAGCGAGGTGGAAAGAGTAAGTAGGCCTATCGCGTTGTTGAATAGCCCAATAAAACTAATCTACTGTCACGTCGATCAGTCGGCCTAATTGTTATTTTTTGGGCCTATTATTGGTAGCTTTTCTGATGACCGATTATTATTTTTTTTACTGTATTTGCTATGCGATCGCGTTCACCCAATGAAAATGCCTTGTCATGTTTTGTAGGATAAAAGCAAGCGCGAGTTTGTCACCCGGCGATTCTGAGGTCAAAGCAAGTTGCGAACACGTCACAATGCTACGCGTCACAATGCTCGCGTGTCTGTTGACATTCCAAGCATTCCGATCTCTGGCCCGGATCAATTTTGGCTCCCGGATCAATTTTGGCCTGACAACCCCTCTCAGTAGCAGAAATGTTTCCATAAACTTTTAAATGGTCAATCATAATAGTAGTAATTAGAGTCAATTGTATTTGTCCACTGTAGCATTTGTTACAAACAGTGCCACAATGACGCTTTAACCCTCCAATTATTTAGAAATTTTAAGACGACGTTTCTGTTTGGGAAATTCATTTACCCCAGTAATTTAAACGGACACAAAATTATTATAACAAAATACTTTGACACTTTGTGCGCTGCCTTCTTAATGTCTCACAATTGACTAGCCTTTTCTCCCTAAATAAAAAAAAATCTGTGATACATTTCTCATTTAAAAGCCAGACATAAGTGGAGGTTTGTGAAGTTTAAAACCTGTATGGGAAAGTGCCCAGAACAAAAAAAAGGTTGTTTATTTTCTTATGTTTTATACATTTACACGAGTCTGGGGTCAAAATGAACACACACAAGACCTTTGTATACAAAGTTATTACAAGACTTTGGAAAAAAGCATTATGTTTGCATGTTTTTCTATTTAATCCCACCAAATTATGGAAAGTCATACAAGATGAAAAGATAAGGTTAAATGGTTTTTAAGAGACAAACACTGAATGGGGTCAAATTGACCCAAACATAACATAAAGGAAAATAGGAAAACTGGGAAAGTCTGAGCCTGAACCCCCAATAAAACATAAATGAAGGAGAATCCTCCCCAGTGGGAAAAAAAAGTGGTGAGAAATTCATACCCACCGGCCAAACAAAAAGTTGCTTGTGGCAACATTTGTAGTTTACTCAGGATCACCCTGTTCCCTTGAACATTCAAATAAAGTCAGACCATTTTCTTTAGCACACCTCTGTTGCCAATTAACACTTGAACTTCAATTACATGGCAATTAAAAAAGAAAAACTACAGAGAACATCCCGTGTAAAGTGTTGAGAACGAATGCTATCCTCGGTAGTGGAATCCAAGACTCGTACTCTTTGACTAAAAGCAGCAAAGGGCTGTGATATCCAGTTATATTAGATAAGTTGGTGATGCTGGAAGGACGAGGAAATGGTTGGTTTTAAATGATGGGGTGGTAATGATGTTGCTGTGATGAATTCCAGCAGCGAGGCTGTAGCTCATACAAGCATTTTAAACAAATCAATACCACATTCAACAATGTCGCATCCTTCAGGGGAGGAATCTTACAGATTTAGTGTGGATTTGCAACAGAAGGACCAGTAACACCAATTGGTACACGATAGCTGGATTACCAATGGCCTTATCTACACAGAGCTGTAGTTTGCTAGCTGGCTTGCTACTTAACTGGATACGTGTAAGCAGGAATCTCAGCAGAAGTAGGACCTTCCTGCATGAATAAATAAATAAATTGGTGTATCTATCCAGCTAGCTAGCGCATAGGCTGGTTCTCAAAAACAAAAAATACTACAGTATGTAATTTAAATGCTGTATTTAAAAATTTAATGATGCTGTAGCTATATGTATCTATAAATCAACAATTGGCTTACTTTCTTTCTACCTCAGTTGTCTGCTATACATAAATTCTCAGTTATCACCTCCGTTCTAAAGATGTGATACTTTTTAAAGTCCCTCGTCCCTGAACTTGGAAAGCTGGGTTTCAGTTATTATGCACCTTTCAGCTGGATTCATCTGAGAAAAAATCTTAAACTTGACAAACTAAGTTCAATTGCTGATTTTAAACATGTAATTCATGACTCCGTGACTGACGTTTGCTCCTGCCTTTAACCCCTTCTCTGTTTATAACTTCATTGTCAAATGTTTTGTTGGGAAATTAGTGTTTTATGTCAGGTCCCCCTTGTAAAAAGATATTTCGATCTCAATGGGGGTATTCCTGGTTAAATACAGGTTAAATAAAAATAAAAAAATAAAAAATAAAACATATCTACCGAAGGAGACAAATCACTATAAACATCATTCTCTAAGAACATGATTCACATCATTTTGTCTTTGTGAATGTACAGTAAGACTGCACGCTCAGTAGAGTATGCAAAAAAGGGAATGATCAAATATTACGTACTCTGAAGGATTTTACTTCCATCTCTTGACAGGATATGATCCATGTAAACTTAGGCCAAACATGACAAAAACCTAGTGCGTTACACCCTTACGGGAGGGAAATATTACATCTGGTTACAAAGTGTGAATGCTTAATTTCGGATTGGATAAAATAAAACCCAGCAAACAACATTTGCTAGAATGTTGTCACTGCAGTGGGTCCTGGGGAAACTGAACTATGACCACTACCATGCACGACGCAGAATATAACTTACAGAATATAATTCTTGAACATAACTATACAAACATGATATACTTAAGAAGTCAAATGCAGTTTGAAAATAGAAATATTATGAGCACAAAAAGCAAACATAAAAGCAATCATAAAAAGGGCACCTGCCAGTGTCTACCCCATTCGTTAGATTGTAATTCAAAAACAGGGCAGGATAAAAAAAAATGCTTCAGCAGGATTTTTGACAGTATAACGCATGAGAGTGTGACAGGCTGGCTCAGCATGCTTAACCACACTCTCTGTTCACACTGACAAAATCTCTCAATCTTTTCAAAATTCAGGGTTCAGTGGTTTGGCCAGACCTGGAGGCAAAGTGTAACATATGAACTTTTATCTCCAATGGTCCAGATGGCATTGCACACAAAGATGCATCACCTTCACAGAGATATACAGAGTGTGTGTGTGAGCACACATGTGCGTGTGAGTGTGAGCACACATGTGCGTGCGTGTGTGTGTATGTCAGCGAGCGAGAGATTTATTAATAATAATAATAATAATAATAATAAAACAGATGGTATGTATGGCTGCTGAACCTCTTCCTGACAACAAATGTCTCTGCTTTCAGAGACATCTTTCAACATTTTTCATCTTTGTTAATTCTTTCATTAAATTACTAATACATTTGTAAATATAGCACCGGAAACTAGCTTTTGGAATTAAGTGCATAAACCTACTTAGTTCGAATTTTACTACAATTTCTGTTTTATTTCAATTAAACTACACTTGATGTGACGCAATTATTGTAATGCGATTAAAAAATAAGTGGCAATCCAAATGTTTCTCACGTTTTTGTACTGGTGTTACGGTAGAACCGGGACCCACAGAGCGGTGGATTGGCACGAGGCACAAACGTATGGAGATCTTGAGTGAAAAAATAAAAAATGAGGCCATTATTTTTGCATTCCCACAGCCATTATGCCCTTCCTGGAGCTGCGCATCAGAGAGAGTTAGGGGACCACTTGCATGTGATTTGAATTTACTCCTTGTAAGAGGTGAATTATGAGCTTGCAGGCCGGGGATAGAAAAACTAGGGTGGGAACAAATCTTGGGAGTGACAGTCAGAAAGTCTACGGCAAAGCAAATCTGCTCTGAGTGATGTTCTCACGCGCGTTGCCATAGGAACTCTGCTAATACAATCAATCAGAGGGGCGCGACGGCTGTAACGCTTCAAAATGATCCCTCAGATTCCGCGCCAGAACCTGGAAGATTTATGCAAGGCACATTCAAACTTTTTACCACAGCCTATGTCTTATACTTTTTTAGGCAGCACCAGAGTTCCACACAGCATGCTACCAGCACACCTGTGGGGCGAAAATATAGTCAACACTACCTCAAAGCATTAGTTCGTTCTGGGTTATAATATAAGTTGAAAGGACTCTAATTTTTTTTCCACTTAGCAATTGTTTAGATCAATTTTTGCAGTCAAAAAGCATGCGATAATTTGCCCGTATTTTTATCTCTGTGTGAAATTGCCCCTTGCATGTTGCAAAGAGAGTGCAGCCAACAGGCCTATTTGCTTTAAAAATGAGAATAATTGTCAGCCTCACAAAGAAAAAAAAGATGACTGGTAGTTACCAAGGTAAATGTAGGCCGCAGTCACAAAAATACACTCGATTTCTAAACGCTATTAAAGGAGATGTGGATACAATGGCTTAACCATTTGGGCAAAGCTCCTCTCTTATCCAGTGAATTCCACTTTAATACGCACACTTTGGACGTCAGTTAGCAATATACATGCAGGTTCCGTAATCTTCGCTCCAACTTGGAATTTTACTATTGAGACAGCAAAAAGTGCCTGTTTGCTAAATTCCTCGATGATGTAAATATGTAAACTGCCACAACCAATTATCAGAATTTCTAGATTGTTTCATATGCATTACAGCAAAGAAATCAAATTGTTTTAACACAAAATTGAGAATCCCTGGGGGAGCTGCTGTATACATTTCTTTAGCATGTCGACAACGTGCATTGCCAAGATAAAAATCCTAATCACACACAAGAATGGCAAGAATTCAGTGTAGCCACAAGAGATTTGTGCTTCATGGTGAGCAATGCATTTAAGCATGTTGTCAAGAATTCTCGATGTTTGTCATTTTTCAGATGTTGAACCCAGACGTTGAATTAGTATAATCATTTTTAAATTAGACATAAAAGTTTTAACACTTTCCTCATGTCCATTGTGTGTCGTTGAGGACAATTTGCCATCTCTGTTAGATGGAATATCACGGTGCAAGTTTTAACAGCACATGCTGTAGCTGCTTCGGTTCACTCAGGGCCCTGAATCAATCACACAGACCCCACTCTGGAGGCCCTGGGCCAGCAGAGCTGGGGAGAATGTGGCTGGAAGATGGCTGCTCGACAACCACGCTACATTAAACTGAATGCTGCTAATTTATGGTGTTTACAGTAGGAAGAGCAGTTCTACTGGGGAAAGCCCTTTCTCCTGAAGTGAGGTTAATAAGTACCATTAAACGGGCATTTTCCAAATGAGTTTTGTTTTAAAAACGCAGTTCATCAGTTACTTTATGAGGCAATCATTTCATAAGGAACCATTATAGACAGGCTTTCGTTCTCCCTTCAGACAGAGAAATTACCGGAAAATCAGCTTACCAATACTTTCAGCTGTCATGCACCCAAAACTAATGAAAGCACAACTCCAAAACTTTTCAAGTTTAAGCGCCCTTTGTTTTAATTATTATAATTTTTTTGTCATTTTCAGGACGGACAGAAATATGTTTTTGTAATAAGCAATTATTTTTAAGAACAGTAAATTAGCATTAAAACGATTTTAGACCGGAATAAAATGAACTCGCCAAGGTCAGTATTGATGAACTCATTTACATTCCATTAAGCTAAAGGACCCTCATAAAATGATCCTTTATATGTTGTTCTTTCATCGTGAAAGGTTGTAAAATAAAACGAGGTCAATGTGTTGCACATTACCATGAGGACGCAACCTCTGGAAATAAATCCTCAAAATCACGAACAAAGATGGCGCAGAAATAGCACTGCGCTTCGACATTCCAAGCAGCAGCTTAGCGTCGCTGAAAAACTCAGCATAACAGAATAACACCCACACAGAGATGACCCTCCTCCCCCTGACCTTCCACCAAAGAGAGGGAAAAAAATATATTAATCAATATTAAAATATGAAGTAAAGACGAAAATAAGAAGAACAGTTCAGATGGAACTGAGTACTAGACAGCTGACCACAACAAACAGAGCGATTATTCTCTATTTTCAGTCATGTCCCTCTGAACCGTTTCCCTTTAATCTCACATTATTTCACCCTCTCCACGAGAGCAGCACTCTGAATATAATTATTTCAGCTCTGAGTCCTCTATAAAAAACGGGGCATGAAAACATTTTTTATTTTTTATTCCACTTGGTTTGTTATGCATTGCGTCAACGTTGCATTGCACATCCTATGTATTGGCCAAAGCTCTATCACTAAGGATCAGTGCCTAGCCAGATTTAAAAAGATAGATTATTTATGCTGGGTCTGTTTTTTGTTCCCCATAACCAGATGAAATAACCAAATAAGTATCCATCACTGGGGACTCTGTCCCAGGCTAAAACCCCTGTGTAGTCTTTGATTAAGGGAGTCCTGTGATTCAAAGTTTTGGCCACATTGATATTCTGGTGGTGCATGCAAAAGTCCGTAACATCCAATTCATCTTCAGAAATAGGAATGGAGCCCCCAGTGTTTCTGTCAAGTCTGTCTGCTAGCTCACCACAAATGGTTGCATAGCCCATGTCTGGATCTTTGAAGATAACGCGCTTATTAATAAACAAACAGACCCATTACTAGTGTAGAGAGGAAGAGAGGAATTGGATTAGGTCAAGGCGATCGCAATTTTTACTTAAATCAAAATTGATGAGCTGCGGTCCTCAAAGGAGAACAGAGATACGGATCCAGAGCTGACCCTAAGACAGTTTCATGGGGCCATGAGATAAAGTTCAAGAACGGCTATTTCTGAACCAATCACCTGCTGAGACTCAAGGAACAAAAAAGAAAAAAAGAAAAAAGACATTCTGACAAATCTGAGCCGGCAGAAGACAGCAAAATAATCTATCTATGAATCTTGTGACCTTCAGAAATATTTAAAAATTAGAATAACAACTGAATGACATTTTTTTTAAAAACATTTTGCTTGAGCAATCTTCAGTCCCACATGAACAGTGAAAAACACATTCTGATATTTTGTTGACTGACATGAAACACAGCAATGCCTACCCTTTTCATACAGAAGCATTTTAAATATTTAATGTCAATCCTCACACTATTCTAATGCTGTACTCTGCAGGTGAACAAGGATGCACTAGTTCCTGCTATATTGGACTTGTTCAATAATTCACTGTGATATAAAAGTCAATAAAATTTGCCATACCTCTGGTCATTACGATTCCTGCCAAGACTTTGTGACGTGCATGCAAGGGAGTGCAGCTGTCTGCCAGCTCCTGGTATTTCTCTGTCACCAAGCGGAATATTGAATCTGCAAAGTCCTGCAAGACACAATCAGTTCTTTATTTCTTCTATTAAACATGGATATACATAGTTTATATCTACAGTATGTCTTGTTCCAGCACATGTATTTCTTTAGAGGTGAAAAAGATTGTAGAACTTAGCTACTTGATGATGTCAATATACTGAATAAATGTCATTGTTTTTCTGTTTCGATCTTGGTCCCGTTAAAGCATTTGATTTATGTTGCCGTTTCATCTAAAAG